>CAUYUJ010003853.1:50000-52311 GCA_963575745.1 Prorocentrum cordatum | reverse complement strand
CCACCGCGTCCAGCCTGCAGGCGCGCTCGACGCGCGCCAGGCGGTGGCGCGCGGCGCCCACCTCGCGCTCGAGGGCGCAGAGCCGCTCGGAGGCCTCCTCCGTGTGGCGCCGCAGCAGCGCGGCCGTCTGGCACTCCAGCGCGCCCGAGGCTCGGTCGAGCCCGCCGCGCACCTGGAGCGCGGTAAGGGCCCCTCCTCCACGAGGGAGCAGAGGAGAGAGGAGGAGAACGAGGAGGGGGAGGAGGAGGAGGAGGAGGAGGAGGCGGAGGCGGCGGAGGCGGCGGAGGCGGGAGGAGGAGGAGGGATGTAGGAGGGGAGGATGCTGAGGAGGAGGATGCGGAAAAGGAGGAAGAGGAGGAACGGAGAAGGAGGAGGAGGAGAGGAGGAGGAGGAGATGAGGAGGATGAGGAGGAGGGAGGGGGGAGGAGGGAGGAGGAGGGAGGAGGTGGGAGGAGGCCGGGGGACGAGAGTGAGAAGCGAGGAGGCGGGGGTGAAGGGGGCAGGAGGGAGGGAGGGAGGGAGGGACAGAAAGAGGCAGGGAGGGAGGGAGAGAGAGAGAGAGAGGAAGGGCAGGAGGGCGGGAGGAAGGTGGTGGAGGGAGGGAGGGAGGGGAAGCAGGAATAGGGGAGGGAAGGCGGAGGGAAGGCGGAGGGAAGGCGGAGGGAGGGAGGCGGAAGGATGAGGATGCTTCCTAAAATGTGCGGTTGGTCTCTTGTAATTTGCGGACCAGTGCAATTGTCCGGAGGCTTCAGGAGGCTTCCAGAGGTAATTGGAAGCCCCTTCCTGGAGAAGGAAAGGGGAGGGAGAAGGGACCAATCATCCTTTCTCCCTCCTCGCCCCCCTCGCTTGCCCTCCTCCGCTTCCCCCTTGTCCTGCTGATCCTCCCGCTCCTCGTAATCCTGCTTATTCTGCTGCTGTCTTCCCCCTCCTCCTCCTCCTTCCTTGCTCCTTCTCATCCTCCTCCTCCTCCTCTTCCTACTCCTCTTCTTCCTCCTCCTCCTCATCCTCCACCTCCTCCTCCCCCTCCACCTCCTCTTCTTCCCCCTCTCCTCCTGTGATCCTCCTGCTCGTGCCACAACCTCCTCCTCCTGCCTCCTACCCTCCTCCTCCTCCTCCTCCTCCTCCTCCTCCTCCTCCTCCTCCTCCTCCTCCTCCTCCTCCTCCGCCCTCCTCCTGCTCCTCCTGCTCCTCCTGCTCCTCCTCCGCCTCCTCCTCCTCCTCCTGCCTCCTCCTCCTCCTCCTCCTCCTCCTCCTCCTCCTCCTCCTCCTCCTCCTCCTCCTCCTCCTCCTCCTCCTCCTCCTCCTCCTCCTCCTCCTCCTCATCCTCCCGATGTACACGGCTCTCCTTGCTGATTGCGCATGTCACGATGAGGCCATGTTAGGGGTTTCAGGTCCGCTATGATACCTGTCTGTGGGTAGAGACAAAACCTGCGCAATGGCAAGGGATGGGTTGGTCAGAGATGGCGCGAGTGCACCTAGCGTGTCCCTCCCCCGTCTCTCCTTTCCTCCCGCCTTTCCACCGCCCTCCGTTTGCCTCATTCAACCTTTGAAACCCAGAAGGACTGGGGAACCATCCACACATATCGAATCACTATACTTCTCATCCCTCCCTCTTCGCTCCCTTACCCCCCCCCTCTTCTCTCCCACACACAGTTTCCCCCTCCCTTCTTACCTCCCCCTCTACTCCCCTACCCTACCCATCCCCCCTTTCCCCCGTCCCCTCGCCTACCCTCCCCCTCACCGCCCCTCTCTTGTTCACTTCCTTCCCCCTCCTCTCCACCTTCGCGCTACCGCCTCCACCCTCCCGTCCCCATCCCCCGCCTCCCTCCTTTCCCACCCCCTGTGATCCCTTCCCCTGTCCCTTCCATCCTCTTCCCTCCCTTCCCCTCCTCCCCCTCCCCCCTACCACTCCCTCGCCTGGCCCGATCCAGCGCGCCCGTCCTGACGCCAGCGCCTGCGTCAACAGGAGGGGGACGCCTGCATAAAAACTGCAACCTCGCGCCGGGCGACGCGGCCTCTGGCGCGGCGCGCGCCGGAGGCCGCCGCGAACGGCAGTCGTCGCGCGAGGGGCCCCGGCAGAGCACGCTGCACGAGGCGTGCGCCTGGCACGGTCCCGGCAGGGTCCTGGTGGGAATGTGGGGGGGGTTCTCGCGGTGCCCTCGCAGGGCCCCGGAGCGGGTCTGAAACCTGTCCCGCCTCCCACGGCCTCGAAACCAAAGTCGGCACGGCCCAACGATCTGACCGTTTGCAGATGGCCTTGCCACTTCGACAATGATTCCCAGCGCGAGACGGACATGATTTCGGACGTGCT
>CAUYUJ010003853.1:15000-47500 GCA_963575745.1 Prorocentrum cordatum | reverse complement strand
TGTCACCTGGCAGGTCGTGAGCAAGTGACTGACAGATGAACGACCGTTCCTGACGGACCCACACAGATGGGCGAACTGTAGACATTCACTGGCGGCTCTCATCCTCACCCGCCATCGGATCGGCTGGGTATGGTGTGATGCGTACTACCTCAGAGATGATGAACAGCATATCTGGAATCCTTGTGAGCTGGGGCCGGCCTTCTTGAGCGATATAGTCAAGCAAGGATGTCGGAGGCATATAGAAGGGTAGGCCCAACGCAAGGTCACAGGGGAGGACCAGCACATCAGCTCGGCACCCCTCTCCTGGCTCACGCTTAACAAGGTCCTGCACACCAAGCGGGGCAAACTACCTAAGAGGAGTAGGAGGTTTGTCAAGGGGCTCCGTACGGGGGCACACTGGCGCCAACACAGGGTCAACAGGGCTTTAAACGGATAACTTGCGGAGTGTCTTCGGTGTGTGACTGCCAAGGGGACCTTGTTCCATCGGTTTTTCGTCTGCGACGCGTTCCATACCTTTATGCTGGCTCCCCGAGGTCCTCAAGGTCCCAATCAGGAGAATCAGAGACAGGCCAGAGAGTGCTTAGCAGCTGTTCTCCAAGGGGGTCCTATCTGACCCTGCTGAAGCCTTCTCTCATCAGGGGAGAAAGCGGATTCACAACTTCGGCGACATGGATCGTAATCGTATGACTTCGTTGCAAAATTCCCAAAACGGTGCTTGCACTCAGGGGTGGTTACTCCTTTCCTGAGGAACTGGGCCTGCCCGTCGGTATGGCGGCTATATGGTCGCCGTCGCCGCCTCGTAGCCGCTCGTCTTCTGGGCCTGCCCATCGGTCTGACGGCTGTGGTCGCCGCCGCCGCCCCGTCGGTCTGGCGGCTATGTGGTCGCCGTCGCCGCTCCATCGCCGTCTGGGGCTGCGTTACGTTGCATTGCGTTGCGTTGCGTCATTGCACCTTACATTACGTTCCCCAGAATGTGCTTGCATTTTAAGGAACTGGGCCTGCGGGCCGCTCCGGCCGCAATGTGGCCGCCATCGCCGCCTCGTCGCCGCCTGCCGCCTCGTCGCAACCCGGTTCGCATTGCTTCGCATTGTCTTGCATTGTTTCGCATTGATTTGCATTGCTTTGCGTTGCCTGGCATTGCTTTGCATACATTTGCATTGCCCTGCATTGCCTTGCACTGCATTGCGTTAATTCGTGCTGCTTGGCGTCGTTGCATTGCAACCACACTGACTTGCAATCGGAGTGTATTGTACTGCGTTGCACTAATGTGGACTGATGTGCATTGCTGCGCCGTGCTTTGTGTTGCTATGCAATGCTTTGCATTGTGTTGCATCGCTTGGCGTTGGTTTGCACTGCATTGCATAGATTTACATTGCTTTGAATTGCTTTGCAGTGACATTCACTGCGTTGAATTGATTTGTGGTGCGTTGCATTGCTTTGCATTGCTTGGCATTGGTTTACATTGACTGACATTGCTCTGCATTAGTGTGCATTGCGTTGCGTTGATGTGCATTGGTTTGCGTTACGGCGCATTGCATTACATTGATGTGCATTGTCTTACATTGCGTTGCCTTGCTTGGCATTGCCGTGCGTTGCATTGCTTCCTTGCACTGTTTCTCACTGTTGTTCATTGCTTTGCATTGGTCTGCACTGCTTTGCATTGCTTCGCATTGCTTTGCATTGACGCCGTTCCGCTCCTGAGGACAACTTGCGCCACGCAGCTTGCACCACATAAATTGCATAAGATAGAATGCTAGGAACCTTTGTGTGGGGTCCACGCTGGCTAACATGGATTTGTCTTCACCGACGGCAGTGGGTTTCTGACTGACAATATGTATGTTCGGTGTGCTGGTGGGCGATTGTGGCCGACGATTCGGAAAGGAGACTGGCTGCTAGATACGATGGGTCGGCGCCACTGCAGATATGCGCGACTCGAACAGCGAAGGACGAGGACTACGCGATGTTGATGATCAATGAGATGATCCTCGGGACCGTTACTACCAACGCGGACTGCATACCGACGCTGGCCTGTTGTCGGCACCTTCCAACAGCAGGCGTAGCCCACGACATGAGAGCCATCCTGTGGCAGCAGGTGGCTACCAATAAGTTCAGATCTCAGAATGTTGTGCACATCAAGGGTCATGCCAGGATGACGTACGTCCGCGAAGGAGTGTGATTCGAGTTTCAGAAGACTGGGCATGAGACTGCGGATCTGCTTGCCAAACGTGGTGCAGCGGTGAACCTGCCGGCTGACGATCACGTTAACTTTGTACGAGGCTGTCGGAGGCTGTACCTTGCCTTCAACTTCCAGTCGTGGCGGGACGACTTGTGTGCTAGCAGGCTCGATTACCAATTTCCTGAAAAGGTCTGGGACGATCAAGCCCAGCCGACTGGGACGATCGGTCAGCCCAGACGATCTGAGCCTCCGATGGCGGCGAGCCCTGCTGTTGACGACGATGTATTATTGGAACCGTTGGAGGTTGCAGGCCCTTGTATTCTGGAGTTCCCCATGGTGGACTCACAGCATGCCTTACTCTTCTGCACCTCCTGCTGTCAGTACTTGGCCACAGACTCTAAGGACCGCCGAGGGTTGCCAGGAGAGTGCAATGACCGAAGCATCAGCGGACGGATTGTGGAGAGCGCGAGGCAGTCGTATATTCGGAGGCACCCAGCCAGCAGCAAAAAGGACATACGGCTTGAAACCCCCCGATGTCTAAATGCCTTCGCCGAAGACCTGTCCTGCACTGCCAAGCGGATTGATGAAGTTTCGCGTCCAGGGCATAGCGGTCTAGGAGGGCCGCAGAGAAGAAGTCGCCTGCTGGGCACGACCAAGATTTGTGAGGCGTACGGTCTGACCTGCCGCGCGGCGGTAGATCTCCGGCAGGTGCCTGAGGATGATGATGACATGCTAGTTGAATCCGACAAGCTAGTTGAATCCGGCTAAATCACATGGATTTCGGAGGCCAGCGGTGCAGGTGACATCTCGTTTTCTGCCCGTGAGGCTCACATCGCCACCGTTGCCCGACCTAGGGGACCAAGGGCCCGGGTGCTGGACTTGTCGCACCCGGGCGTCTGAGCGCCCCCTGGGCGGGAGGCATTGCTGGGGTTTGGCTCGAACTGGCCTGAAAGGGGTGCCGACCATTTGCGTGAGCATGTCGCCTTGGATGGTCGCAGACTCTGTCTTTGTCCGCGACCCCTTCGTGTCCCTGCTGGTGTGCCAGGCGCTGGCGCTGGGCAACCTGTGGGCCCTGGGACTGCAGCTCGACCACGTCCAGCTGTAGAGCGACAGCCTCGCGCAGGCCCGCCCTCCGCTTGTTCGTGCCGAACCGTGGCTTGGCTCCTGCCCATGGCCTGGGAGTCCCCTGTACTTGGGCGGGGACGTGCGGTGCGGCTGACGGCACCTCTCCCGAACCAGTGGACTCTTGCCCTATCTATTCGGTTCTGTTCTGCTCCCCTCAGCGACCTCAACGACCTTGAGTGTGCCTGATCCTCCTCCTCCTCCTCCTCCTCCTCCTCCTCCTCCTCCTCCTCCTCCTCCCCTAGCACCATCATCATCATCATCATCATCATCATCATCATCATCATCAGCATCATCAGCATCATCATCATCATCATCATCATCATCATCATCATCATCATCATCATCATCATCATCATCATCATCATCATCATTATTATCATCGTCATCATCATCATCAGCATCATCATCATCATTATCATCACCACCACCACCATCATCATCATCATCACCACGACCACCAATACCACTTTCATCATCAACATCATCATCACCTTCAGCATCAGCATCAGCATCATCATCATCAGCATCATCGTCGTCATCATCATCGTCATCCGTATCGTCATCATCAACAACATTATCATTATCATCTGCATCGTCATCTTCATCGTCATCATCACCATCATCACCACCATCATCATCATCATCATCATCATCATCATCAGTACCTTCATAGTCATCTTCATCTTCATCATCATCCTCGTTATCATCGTCGTCAGCCTCATCATCGCCACCATCATCATCATCATCATCATCATCATCATCATCATCATCATCATTATCATCATCATCATCAGCATTATCATCGTCATCATCGTCGTCGTGATCAGCATCGCCATTCTCATCACAATCATTATCATCATCCTCAGCAACTGCAGCAGTCTCATCATCATCATCGTCAGTAGCATCAGCATCATCATCATCATCATCGTCGTCATCATAATCCGCATCACCATCAGCAGCATATCATCACCATCACCATCATCATCATCATCGTCATCATCATGAACAACATCATCATCAGCATCATCATCATCTTCTTCAGCGTCGTCATCATCTTAATCCGCAGCATCAGTATCGCCACCGTCCCCGCAATCGTCGTCATCGTCACCATCACCATCATCATCATCATCAGCATCATCAGCATCAGCATCAGCATCAGCATCAGCATCATCATCATCAGCAGCAGCAGCATCATCATCATCATCATCATCATCATCATCATCATCATCATCATCATCATCATCTGCAAATTCATATTTATCTTCATCGTCATCAGCAGCAGCAGTAGCATCATTATCATCACCATCATCAGCACCACCACCACGACCATCATCTCCATGATCATGTTCTTCTTCATCACAATCATCGCCATCATCAACATCAACATCAGCATCAGCATCATCATCATCATCCTGTCGTCATCATCAGCATCATCAGCAGCATCATAATGATCAGCATCATCATCATCATCATCATCAGCATCATCATCATCATCATCATCATCGTCAACATCATCATCATCATCATCATCATCATCATCATCATCATCATCATCATCATGATCGGCATCATCCTGCACTTCGTCTCCTTTACCACATCCTCCTCGTTCTCGGCAGCGGGTTGCGCAGCATCCTCGGGGTAATAGTGACAGCAGCGATACCTCCTCTTCCCCTCCGACGCTTCATCCTCCTCCTCATGGTTCTTATCATCATCATCCGCCTCATCCTCCTCCTCATGCTCCATCACCATCGTTATCAGAATCGTGGTCGTCATTGTCGTCATCATCATCACCATCAGTGGCACGAGTACCATCATCAGATACAGTATCATCATCATCATCATCATCATCATCATCATCATCATCAGCAGCAGCAGCAGCAGCAGCATCATCAGCATCAGCATCAGTATCAGCATCACAATCATCATCATCCTCATCCTCATCATCATAATCAGCATCATCATCATCGTCAGAGTCATCATCATCAATTATCAGCCTCAGCATCATCCTCGTCATGATCAACATCATCATCACCATAAATCATCATCGTCGTCGCCATCACTATCATCATCATCATCACCACCACCACCATCATCATCATCATCATCATCATCATCATCATCATCATCATCATCATCATTAGCCAGCTTACTCCGCATCCCATCCCCTCCTCCCCCTACGCCTCTGCCACCCCCCGCCCCCCTCGTATCCCTGCTGTTCCTCCCCCCCCTCCCTCCCTCCAAAGAGCAGGGAAGGGGATGGTGATGTTGGTCAATGTGGGAAGGAGCAGGGGAGCGGAGGGGACGGAGGAGAGGAAGGGAGGGAGGGAGGGATAGAGAGAGAGAGGATAGGAAAGATGAGGTAAGAAGGTGAGGAAGGGGAGGGGGGGGCGGGGGCTGCCCAAAGCGATATCAATCCTGAGAAAGCCCCGCGGCCCAGCCACCCGAGAGGTCCTGTCGATCTCAACCGCCAGCGCCCTCTGCACCGCAGCCAGGGTCTCGCGCGTCCAGCCGCCGCCGACGCCGCTGCCCCCTCTTCCCCCGGTGTCGTCTGGCCCGTCCCTTTTCATTACATTATTCCTCGACGTCCTCTTCCACCTCCCCTCCCCCTCCTCCACACCACGTACAGTAATCCACGCGACGCAAAGGCGAAAACCAAAGCCGCCTCATCCTTGCAAGTGCTGCATATATCGCAAGGCGAATGCGCGCTGTGCTGAAGCGAAGCACTTGGAGACGAGTTCCCCCCTCCATTGCTGTGGGTGCTGCGAGTTCCAAACGTCAGGAACAGGTTAGCCAACGTGGGATCAAAACAGCGTGATCTAGCATACCCTGTGGTGTACGCAATTTGATGCACCGTGTGTAGTGTCAGCTACGTAGCGCGCGTGGTGCAACATAGGCGGTGTAATATACGTGGTGCAATGTATGTGGTGCAAACTACGTGGTGAGTTTTATGTGGTGCACCATATGTGGTACAATATCCATGGTGCAAGGAAAAGAAAGGTACAATCGACGCGAAGCAATCAATATATGTTGTGCAACCTTTTGCGGCGCATGCGGTGCTGACTGCGCGGTGCTAAATGTGGTAGACCTTGTGTGCGCGTGTTACGTGATGCAATATACGTGATGCAGTCTATGTCGCGCAGCCTACGTGGTACGATATACGTGGTGCAACTAATTGTGGAAAGTTCGAATTCGTCAATTCCACTGCTCGCGCATCCACCCCACCCGCCCACCCGCAATTTAGGTTGTAGAACCCATGCGGCGGCGATTGCGATGAGTGTTTGGTGTTGGCTGGTGCATCACTGCGGCCGCGCTAGCCCGCGCACGCTCGCGCGCACAGCGGCCAGCTAACCTGCCGCGACCGACGCGGCCGCAGTGGCGCTGACCGCTGGGCACTTCCCACCGGCACTTCAGTGCGTGTCGGTGACTTGGGCGGGCGTTGTATCATGGCGACGTCGACAGCGGTAGACACGATGGTGATCGTAGCGATGAAGGTGACGAAGGTGACAACGACGACGACAAAGCCAATGACCGATGCCGATCATGCCGATGACGATGACGATATCCTCTCGTCGGTGACTCTTGAAAGAATTCGACAAGCGCGCGCGGCCAACGCGCATGAGTGGCCCGCATTGTATATGTCACAAGTATCGCGCCCGCCCCCCCCCCCACAAAAAAACAAAAGAAAAAAAAAAAACACGCGCAGGGCCGTTCCAATGATTTCGACGTGCGGCACGAGAAAAACGCGTGGTTGAATATATTTTCTAACTTGGGAAGCCAGTTGTTTCCTTACGAATTCGAAAGAGCGCGCGCGCAATCTTTTTGAAAACTGCAGTTGCAAAGCCAAATGTGTTTACGTGTTTTCGGGGCAACGAAAAATGTTTGAAGGATTGCGGCATGCGCGCGCGACGCGCACGAGTGCACCCCGTCACATTAGTTGCGAAGGATTCTTGCGACAGCACTCGCGAAACGGCGTTCGAACAACTTCGAAATGCGCGCGCGAAGCACCTTTGATAGCATGTGGTGAACATGTTCAGAAAAATCTGTTTAAGGAGCAAGAGCGCGAGCGAATGCCTTTTTTGAAGGTTTCACTTGTCAAACTACTGGCGGTTTAGAAGAAGCTTTCGCAACATTCGGCTTTGATTTTTTACGGAATCTACGGTGTTTGTAAGATTTCGACACGCACTCGCGCGCGACGACGCGCGCGCGCGCACTTCGTCCCATTGGTTGCAAGGGGTTCTTGCGACAGCACGCCCGCAAGGGCGTTCTTGCGATTCCGACATGCGCGCGCGAAACGCCCGTGTGGTAGAATGCGATGAATATTGGGGGAACGATGGCTTTCTCGAAAATTCACAAGAGCACGAGCGAATGCTTGTTGGAAGCTCATGTTGCGAGACCATTGGTGTGTATAAGTTTTCGCAACACTCAATTTTGAAATCCCTGCGAATCCGCATGCTCGCGCGACAACGCGCGCGCGCACTTCGTCCAATGTGTTACTCCTGGGAACTGATGGTTTTTATAAACGAGTGCGCGCGCATTCTTCTTCGGCAGAGGATGAGGGGGAGGCGGTAATGGGACTGTTTGGGATGACATGAGTTCATAGTCAGGACGTGCGATGGGGCAGAATCACATGTAAATTCCAATGTAAAAACGTAAGGGGGTAATTCCAAGGGGGTATATCCGAATACTGTTTTTAAAAAGAGACTATATGCGGCATGGGCTCCTTGTGTAAGCTACGCGGTGTAAGCTATGTGAGCTATGTCGTGCACGCTATGTGGTGTAAGCTACGTGGTGCAACTTTTTTCACAAGCGAATCAACACATGCAATGCTCTTGCAACAACAAAAACCTAAAACGACCAACCCACCCGCAACTTCATTTGCAAAACCCACGCGGTCGCGATTGCGATGCGTGTTTGGCGTTGGCTGGTGCATCTCTGCGGCCGCGCTGGCCCGCGCGCGCTCGCGCGCACAGCGGCCAGCTAATCTGCCGCGACCGTCGCGGCCGCGGTGGCGCTGACCGGTGGGCACTTCCCAGCGGGCACTTACCACCGGGCACTTCAACGCGAGTCGGTGACTCGGGCGGGCGCTGTATCACGGCGACGCCGCCAAAGGTAGACACGCTTATGAGTAGCGATGATGGTGGCGAGGGTGCGATGTTCATCACGCCCATCGATAACGATGACGATATCCTCGCGTCGGCGATGAAGGTTTTTGAATTAGTTCAACATGCGCGGTCAGCCGACGCGTGCAAGTGGCCCACGTGGTGTTATTTGACACGGATCGTGCCCCCCCCGCACGCGCGCAAAAGCGTTCGAATGAAATCGGCATGCGGCATTTGGCAGAATTCCATTGAAATATTGAGAAACTATGGTGTTAGTAAGATTTCGCCAGACCGCGAGCGCAGGCTTGTTGGAAAACTCATGCTGCAAAACCATGTGTTTATCTGCGTTCGGGACTCGTTTTTGAAATCCTGCCTCGCAATGCCGCCGTCTTCCCCCCAGACCCCCAACGTCATGATTTTTGCACCACGTCGACCTCCAAAGGTCTCGACCCATTCCCCTGGACCGGTCTTGCAGCCCGAGTCGCTCCTTGACCGCCCCGAGGCCCGCTGAGGGAGCCCCAGAGGCCGAACATAGCGACAAACCGCCCGTCGTGATTTTTAGAGGAACACAAAGCGGCATAAACATAAACTGTTGACGGTCCGCGCGGATTTCTTGGATCTGCACTGGACCCCCCTCCCTGGCGCGCGGAGCGCGCCAGGGGCGGCGCCGCAGGCGCTGCCACGGGGGTCCCAGCGCAGATCCAAGAAACCCGCGCGGACCGCCGAAAGTTCATGTGTATGCCGTTTTGCTGCTCCTCCAAGAATCACGACGGGCGGTCTGTCGCTGTTTTTGGGCCTCTGAGGCAAGGGGAGTTCTGTCACTGCTCGAGGGGATCTGGGCCCACCGCCGCCTCCTCCTGGGGGCCCCGCCTCCAGGCCCTGCGCCTCCCCGAGCTTCGCGCCGCCGAGCAGCGCGGGCGAGGCGGCCGCGCGCGCGCTGGAGGCGGCCGCCATGGGCGCCCCCCGCGCGGCGAGCGGGCGCGCGCCCGGGAGGGGCGCGACCTGCGCCAAGACGAAGCCAGGACGGGGACGAATTCGGGCGAGGATGCATACAGAATTGCTGACGCTTCGCGAATCCCCACCAGTCCGCCGACTCTGGCTGGCGACGAATTGTCTTGCAATTAGCCCCGTACCATGACCCGGACGCCGCTTCCGCTCCCTGTCCGTTGCCTTGGAGCCGCTGACCAAAAAAAAGAATCCCCACCAGCCCATCCAGAAGCGATGCCCCGAGGAATTGCCTCGATCAGGGAAGTGGGCAGCACACAGAGGAAGACATTATGAGATATCTTGAGCCATCTTGGAGGTCATGTGGGGCTCTCCCAGGCGCTCCTGGAGTAATCTTAATCAGTGCCCCCCCCAAGAGGCCAATATGTTGTTAGAACCTTCGTAAAATCAATGATTTGGCATTCTCGCCGAGGTTTCTTGGAGCATCTTGGGTGCCTCTGGGGGGTCTCTTGGGGCCTCTTGGGGGTCTCTTGGGAGCCTTTTGGGGGCCTCCTGTGGGCCTCTTGGGGGCCTCTTGGGGCCATCTTGGGGCCATCTTGGGACCTCTTGGGGCCTCCTGGGCGCTTCCTGGGGCCATCTTGCGGAGATCGATCAAACAAGAGGGGAGCTTTAAATAGGCCCCCCCTCAGGAGGCCAAAATGAGGCCAAAACTCGGGTAAAACCAATGAGTTTGACGCGTCGACGATGCGGCGCGACTCTTCGACCCCATCTGCTGGGACCCCATTCTGAAGGCCTAGATCCGCCAGGACCCCAGGCGGAGCTTTTGCGCGCAGAGTTCGAGCTGAGGCCACGCCCTCACGCGCGTCCGCCCCTCGTGCACTGCATTCCACTCACAGGTAGACCTGGCCCGCGGGCGCGCGCCCAAGGAGCCCGCCAGCATCGCCCTGCAGCAGCAGCGGTGCGGGCGCGCGGCGCATGGCCTCCACTCCGGGCGCGGGGTGCTGAGGCACCCTCGGTGGCGGCACCGACCGCTCCATCGGTGACACGGAGCGCCGCGCCTGCGCGTGCCCGTGGGCCCACGTGGGAGACACTGGCGCCGCGGCGCTGTACGCCCGCGCAGGCGGCCTCTGCTCGGCGCCACACATGGGGCCCGGGCTGCACGCCCGCGCGTTGGCGCACTGCGCGCCGTAGGGGCTCGCTGCGCTGCCATGCGCTGTGCCGCCGATGGAGGCCCGCGTCTGCGGCGAGAACGAGCGCGCCGCCGCCGGCCAGCCGGGCGCGCCCACGGGGGGCCACGGCGCTGCTCCAGACGAGGCCTGCGCTGGCTGTGGTGACGGGGAGCGCGAGACCGCCCGCGCGGGCGGCGCCCACTGCGGCGCGACCGCGTGCGGTGGCGGCACAGAGGAGCGCAGCTGCGCGGGCTGCCCGCCTGCCATGGCCGGCACGCCGTGGGGCGAGAAGGTGCCCGCGGGGTGCACGCCGGCCGCTGGGACGAAGCTGCCCTGTGGGGAGAGCGGCTGCCTGTGCGGCTGAGGCCCCTGGGGCTGCGGGCAGCCGCCGGGGCCGTAATAAGCATTGCTCCGCCTCTGCAGGGGCACGTCGCCGCGGTGGGCGGGCGAGCGGTGGCCCGAGCCGACGGGCTCTGGCGTGCTGGGATCTGGCGCGAGGCCCTGCAGCTGAGGATTCGCCCGCTGCGCGTGCGGCGACAGCGGCTGCTGCTGCCCCGCGTGGCCTGGCACAGGCCCCAGCGCCGGGCCGGGCGCCGAGGCAGCGGCTGCGGCCGCGCGCGATGCGAGGTTGTGGCACGGGGTGGCCACGCGCATCGCGCCCGAGAACACGGGGCCGTGCAGCACGCTCTGTCGAGAGTCCGACAGGGGCCTGCCATGGCCACAGCCCGGGTCGGCGGCCTTGCTACCAGCCGCCTCCGGGGCACTCCGCCGCTGCGGGTGCTGTGGCCACTGCGGGCCCGAAGGGCACGGCGCAGGGCCGGCGTGCCCGGGCGCGGGCGCCTGCAGGGGGATCGGCGCGGGCAGGGGCTGGTAGGAAGCCTGGGGCTGCAGCGCGGGCGGCGGGGGCTGGCAGGACGTCTGTCGGCGGCGAGCGAGGGGGGGAAGTGAGGAGGAGAAGGCATTCTCAGAAGGCGGCGGGACTTCTCAAAGAAGCCCTCTGGCCTTCCGAGCAGTTCTCTGCGTCTTCGGGGAAGGCTCAGAAAACTTCTCCGAAGGCTGCGGGACTCTCCCCAGCCTTCTGAGAAGGCCCGCCCCTTCTCGCTTCCCCCCTGGGCTCGCCGCCGAGCCTGGGGCTGCAGCGCGGGCGGCGGGGGCTGGTAGGACGCCTGCGGCTGCAGCGCGGGCGGCGCGTTGCGAGAGGCCACCGGCGGGGGCGGGCCCACGGCGCTGCTGCCGCGCGGCACCTCGATGCGGGGGAGGCGGAGGGACGCCAGCTGCACACCAGCGCCGATCCTGGGCAAGCCCACCCTGTGAGGCGCAGGACCGGCGCAGGCGTCCAGGATCGATGCCGGCACGCTGTCTGGCGCGCCCCCAAAACGAGGGCACGAAACGCCGAGGAGGGCGGTGCTGCGGAGGGTCCAGACCCCCGGCGTCATGCTTTTGTTCACGGCTTGGACCCCCAGAGGTCTGGACCCCTTCCCGGGGACCGGCTTTTCATCCCGAGTCGTTTTTGGACCGTCCCAGAGCCGACTAGAAAACAAACGACACCACCCCACCCACGGCCCCATGGGGCTTAGCGTATACCAGGAGATCTGGCGTGGGTTTTTGCGTGGTGTACGCTTCGGTGCCCGATGGGCCGTAGCGCAACATGGAGGGCCGCAGGCGGGGTGGTGTCGTTGGCTTCTTGGGTCGAAGGGCACCAGGAGACCGAAAACGGCACGAAGCCTTCCGTCATGGCTTTCTCCTGGCCCGATTGGGGGGGTCTGGCGACGTGCTCCTGGCCCGGCGGGCCTCGAATTCGTGGCCGGGCGCAGCCTGCGGCGCCGAGAGGGCCTTCACGCACGAGCCGGGGCTCCAGCTGTGCAGGGAGACCGCGCTGCCACCCCCCGCCCCGGGGGGGCTTGGGCCTCGGAAGCATGCCACGCGAGGCCAGGGCCGATAGGCAGCCTGGCCACGATCCAGCAGGCAGGCCTGAGCCGGATCGGATCGCGAAGTCGGGTCGGATGGGAAACCCGGATCGAATCGAGATCGAAGCAGATCGGAATCGCGTGCCCAGACCGCGAATCAAGTCGCATGGGATCAGATCGTAGGCGGCCATGGCAGGCCCGACCCATTCAGAGCGCGCTCCACCCAGCCGATCCAGAGCCCGACCGATCGCCCCGACCCGGGTCGATCCACGGATCGACCAGATCAGCGGCCTGACCAAGCACTGATCATAGAAGAAGAAGAGGAAGAGGAAGAAGAACAAGATGAAGAATAAGACGAGAAAGAAGAAGAAGAAGAAGAAAAGAAGAGGAGGAAAAGAAGAAGAGGAGAAAGAAGAAAAATGGCAGAGGCATAAACTTTCGAAGCTCCGCGCGGATTTCTTGGATCGGCGCTGGGCCTCCTCCCGGATACGCGGAGCGCGCCAGGAGCGGCGCCCGAGGCGCTGCCAGGGGGGGGGCCCAGCGCAGGTCCAGGAGGTCCGCGCGGAGCTCCGAAAGTTTCTGTGCATGCCGTCCTGTTTGTTCTTCGAGGATCGGCCAGATCGGCAGCCCGATCGAGCTCTGACCAGCGGATCAGGGGCTGTCTGGGGCTCGGGCTGGCCGCGCGAATTGGTGGCATCGGGGGAGGCACCGTCGTGGCCTCGGGGGGAGGAAGCCGGCGAAGAAGTGGGAGGAGCATGATGACGACGACGACGACGACGACGACGACGACGACGACGACGACGACGACAAGGACGAGGAGGAGGGCGGGGGCGAGGGAGAAGGCGATGACCAGGACGAGGACGAGCAGGAGGAGAGTACAGGAGTAGAAGGAGGACGAGGGAGACGAGGACAAGGACGAGGGAGAGGGCGAGGATCTGGATGAGGACGAGGGCGACGGCGAGGGTGAAGGCGAGGGCGACGGCGAGGGAGAAGAGGAGGAGGAGGAGGCAGAGGAGGAGGAAGACGAGAAGAGAGAGAGTGTGAGAGAGAAGATGTGATAGAGATAGGGAGAGAGAAAGAGAGAGAGAGAGAGAGAGAGAGAAACGATGCGGACCCACGGGTCTGGGCGCAGCTCTGCAAGCCGCGCGTGAGCCCCACGCTTAGGGCTGGCGAAAAGCACATTGGGGCGAGAGAAGCAGAGGAGATCCTGAGGAAGATGCAACTATGCACACATGTGCTGCTCCAGGCGCTTATGAAAAAACAAAAAAAAAACTTACAACAAACAACGTTCTGGAGCACCCTGAACAAAACGGAGTCGCACAAGCTCGGCGCCCTAGAAGACGCACGACTGATGTCTGGACAAGGGTCCCGAGCGCCAAGCAGAGCAAGACCACTGGGGAACCCACGGAGAGGACGCCGAGAAGGAAGAAAGCCCAGCACGAATTACTCCTCGCGGGGGGATGGCGTAGGCGGCGAGCCAAGCCGGGAGCCCCGCGGGACGCTGGTGGGCGAAAGTTTGGGGGGGAGCCCTTCGGTGGCAACTCTTGCGAATCGACGCTAATCGACGCTAAATCGACGCCAGTCGACGCTAAATCGGCGCCAACCGGCGCTTGCCGACCGCCAATCGAAGCGACTCGACGCCAAAGACGGAACTCGGCGGGCATCCCGGGCTCCCGAGGACCCGCTGCCGGAGAACCCCGCCGGGGACGCTGGCGGCCGGGCGGCTGGCTCGGCCCGCTGCCAGACAGAGCAGCGCGAGCAGCGAGGGGCCCGCGGGCGGAGGCCGCGAGAGCGGCCCGCCTGCGCGCCTCGGCCTCGACGCCCGCGCGAGCGCCCGACCAGCGGCGCCGCGCGGCGCGGGAGCTCACGCGCCGTGGCGCGGTCTTGCAGGGGAAGGCCGTGGGCCGAGCCCACGGAGGACGCTCCGCGGGGGCCTCTCGCCGCGGCGACAGAGGCAGGGTAGCAGCCGCGCGGGGATGGCTGGGCTGCCACACGGGGCGGCGGGCGTGAGAGGGGCAGCGTCGCGGTTGCGGGTTGCGGAATCCACTTCCCGGCCCGAACGGATCCTCCGCCTCCTCCTCCGCCTCCTCCTCCTCCTCCTCCTCCTCCTCCTGCTGCTCCTCCTCCTCCGACCGAGAGAGAGAGAGAGAGAGAGAGAGAGAGCGAGAAAAAAGAGAGAGAGAGAGGGAGCGAGAGAGAGAGAGAGAGTGCGTGGAGAGAGAATAGGGAAAGTGGGAAGCAAGAGCAGGAGAGGGAGGACGCCGGAGGCGAGGAAGCGGGCGAGGAAGAGAAGGGGCCGCACAGGTGACGCCGATGGGGCGGAGAGCACAGCCGTGGACCTCAAGGGCCGCGGCGCCAGCCGCGCCCGCGCGCTCGGCCTGGCCGGCCAGGGGCCACTCCGCGGGGCACGCGGGCGCCTGGCGTTGCTTCTGCATCTCCCTTCCTCTCTCCTCCCTTCCTCTCCTCCCTTCCATTCTCCTCCCTTCCTCTCTCTCTTCGGGCCCTGCCCTCCTGCCCGCCTCGCCTTCTATGCCGCTCGTTCGCTCTCGAGGGGCCTCCTCCTCCCCTCATTGTCCTCCTCCGGTTTCCTCTGCCCCCCTCCTCCTCCTGCTGCTGGCCTGGCCGGACGACGCGGGGCACGCGGGCGGATCGGGCTGCGCGCGCTGGGCGGCATGGCCCTGCCAGGCTGGCTGCACCAGCGCCAGCGGCTCCCACGGTGGCCTCGCTGCGGACGCGTCCCTCCGCTGCTCCTCCCTCCTTCCTTATGGTCCTCCTCCCTTGCTCCGTCTCGTCCCGCTCCCTCCCCCCATGCCTCCACCAACTCCTCCATCCCGTCACTCGTGCTGTTCCTGCTCCACCTCCCCTGCACAGTGTCCCCCTCGTCATCCACTTCCCACTTACCCTCCTCCTAGTCGCTCCTCTTCGCCATCGCCACATCCATCACCATCACCACCATCATTACCATCATCATCATCATCATCATCAGCATCATCATCATCATCATCATCATCATCATCAGCAGCAGCAGCATCATCATCATCACCATCATCACCATCAGCATCATCATCATCATCATCAGCAGCAGCAGCATCAGCATCATCATCATCAGAATCACCGTCACCATCATCACCATCATCATCAGCATCAGCATGATCATCATCATCAGAATCAGCATCATCATCAGCGTCGTCATCATCAGCAGCATTATCATCAGCATCACCATCATCATCAGCAGCAGCATCGTCATCAGCCGCAGCATCATCATCACAAACAGCATAATCATCAGCAGCATCATCATCAACCACCACCACCATCATCAGCAACATAAACAGAAGCATCATCATCATCACCAACATCATCATCCTCAACATCATCAGCCATCATCATCGGCAGCATCATCATCATCAGCATCATCAGCATCATCATCCTCCCATCACCAACACCAACACCCCAGAATCATCATCAGCAGCAGCATCCTCATCCGCCTCATTAACATCATCAGCATCATCATCACCATCGCCATCAGCATCATCAGGATCATCACAACCATCACCATCATCAGCGTCGTCAGCATCGCCACCATCATCAGCATCATCGTCATCAGCATCAGGCATCAGCATAAGCATCATCATCACCATCATCAGCAACTATATACAAGAATGTTGAGACTGTTCGCTCCGATCTGCTCGCGTGCCATCTTACACGTATACCTCAAACTCTTAGTACCCGCCCTCCTCGTCTTCGATCGTACCCCTCTGGGGGCATATCTTCCTTGCCTACCACGTGCATGTAGCGCAGCCCTTAAAACAGGGGATGAGAGGACGGATGGAAGGGGCAGGGAGAAGGATGGAGCACGATAGAGATTAGCAGGAGGGGGCTAGGAGCAGAAAACACGTGGCAGAACTAGACGGGCAGATCGGGCGGGCATACCCTAGCGGGCGGGTCGGGAACGCGGGCCCCAACGGCCAGTTCGAGCATGCGGGTTGCTGAAGCGTGAGTACTTCATGAATCGCGAGGAAGTCTCAAGCGATAGCGCGATTCCCAAATAAATCGTGAGAAAAGCAAAAGTGAAAGCGTGACTCCTGACTGCCGAGGGCGCGGCGTCTCAACAAATTGCGAGGAAGTCCCAAGCGAGAGCGCGATTTCTCAATAAATTGTGAGGAAATATCAGGCGGGAGCCCTTGTTGTTTTAGCCGGGGGGGCAACAAAGCGGCTTGAGCAGAAAGACTTCCCCTGATACAAAAAATAAAGTGCGAGCCCCGAGGGGGGCTCTTCAAGTGAAAACACCATGTACACCGGTGGGGGGGGTTAACAATCAGCATTCTTCCAGAAATGAAACTTCAACAACAATAACAACACCAACAACAACAACAACAACAACAACAACAACAACAACAGCAGCAGCAGCAACAGCAGCAGCAGCAGTAGCAACAACAACAACAATAACAAGTTTAAGACTGTTCGCTCTTACCTGCCCGCGTACCACTCAACACGTACATCCCAAACCCTCGATACCCGCCCCGCCCTCTTCGTCTTCGATCGTACCCCCTGGGGGGATATCTTCCTTACCTGCCGCGTGTAATTGGTGCAGCCCCTACAACAGAGGAAGCAAGGACGGATGGAAGGGGGAGGGAGGAGGACAGAGCACAGGATTAGCAGAAGCGGGGCTCGAAGCAGAAAATACGTGGCAGAACCAGACGGGCTGATCGGGCGGGTAAACCCTGACGGGCGGGTCGGAAGGCGGGCCCGAGCGACCAGATCGAGCAGGCGGGCGGGTTGCTGAAGCGTGAGTGCTGCATGAATCGCGAGGAGGTCTCGAGCGCTAGCTCGACTCCTGAATGAATCGCAAGAAAAACTTAGGCAACAGCGCGACCCCTGAGCGTCGAGGGCGCGGCGTTTGAATAAATTGCGAGGAAGTCCCACGAGAGAGCGCGATGCCTGCATAAATTGTGAGGTCCCGCGCGAGAGCGCAATTTCTCAATAGACTGTGAGGAAATATCCGGCGGGAGCCGCTGTTATTGTAAGGAGGCCAACAACCCAGTTTAATGACCCCAGAGTTTTCCGAAAAAACAGGATGCGAGCTGGGGAAGGGGCACTTTAATTGAAAAACGCAATGGTCACCGGGCAGGGGCGATCTACAGTACTTATTCTTGAGACATGAAAATAATAATAAAAAAAAAGTAATAATATATATATATATATATGTATATATATATATAAATAAATAAATAAATAAATAAATAATATACAATATATATATGAATATAAATATAAAAAAAAAAAAAAAAAAAAAAAAAAAAAAAAAAAAAAAAAAAAAAAACAAAAAAAAAAAAAAACAAAAAAAAAAAAAAAAAAAAAAAAAAAAAAAAAAAAAAAAAAAAAACGTCGCTACCGACGTCGTCCTCATCATCAGCAGCAGCAGCAGACCATCATCATCAGCATGAGCTTCCCATTCATAATCTTCCACCTCATCATATTACACAGCATCGCGACCCTCGTCATCACCACCATCCTCAAAATCGTAGGCATCATCGTCGTCATCAACAACATTATGACAGTCCTCATCGTCGTCATCAAACACCACCACCATCGTCGTCGTCGTCGCCATCATCATCATCATCATCATCATCATCATCATCATCATCATCATCATCATCATCATCATCATCATCATCATCATCATCATCTTCATCATCATCAGCAGCAGCAGCAGCATCATCCTCGTCAACACGCAGAATCGTCGCCATTGGTATATTCGTCCCTCATCATTGTGTCCACTCCTCCTCCTCATCATCATCAGCAGCATCATCATAAGCATCAGCAACATCATCGTCATCATCATCGTCATCATCGTCACCACCACCACCACCACCATCATCAGCAGCATCATCAGCAGCGGCATCATCATGACCTCGCCCCCCCTGCCTCCTCCACCGCCTCCTACTACGACTACTGCTGCTACCACCACCACCACTACCACTACCACCACCACCACCATCACCACTACCACTACCACTACCACCACCACTACCACTACAACAACTACTAAGCTTCTCCTCCTCCTCCTGGTCCTCTTCCTCCTCCTCCTCCTCCTCCTCCTCCTCCTCCTCCTCCTCCTCCTCATCGTCCCTCCCTCCCTCCCTCCCTCCCTCCCTCCCTCCCTCCCTTCTCTCCTTCCCTCCCTCTAACCCTCCCTCTGTGTCTGGCCTCGCCACGGCCACCCCTGAGGCACCGCAGGGCCCCCCCGTGGGCTGGGCGGAGAAAGCCCAGGCCTGAGAGCAGCCAAAGCCACAGCGACAGCGAGGGCCCATATACCCCTCAGCGGGGGAGTGCAAGGGGAGGAGGAGGAGGAGGAGGAGGAGGAGGAGGAGGAGGAGGAGGAGGAGGAGGAGGCGGAGGAGAAGGAGGAGGAGGGGTAGGAGGAAGAGGAGGAGGAAGAGGTGAAGGGAGGGGGAGGAGGGAGGGGAAGAAGGAGTAATGAAGGAGCAGAAGGAGGAAGAAAGAGAAGGACGAGGAGCAACAGCAGCAGGATAGATAGGAGGGGGGTGAAAGAGGAGGAGGACGAGGAGGAGGAGGAGGAGGAGGAGGAGGAGGAGGAGGAGGAGGAGGAGGAGGGGAGGGGGAGGGGAGGGGAGGCGAGGGGAGGAGAGGAGAGGTGAGGGGAGGGGAGGGGAGGGGATGGGGAGGGGAGAGGGGAGGGGAGGGGAGGGGAGGAGGAATGGAGAAGGAGGAGGAGGAGGAGGAGGAGGAGGAGGAGGAGGAGGAGGGATGGGACAAAGGAGCGGTGGACGAGGAGAGACCGATTCTCGGCTGCCGATGCGGGCTTGGCTACCCCGAGCGCCGCCGGCACGGCCGCCGACGGCGAGGCGGGCGAGGCGTCGCAGCGCCCCAGGGCACCCACCGGGCCGGCCCCGCCCTCGCCGGGCAGACACCTGGCACTGGCCTGCGCCAGCGCCTGTGCGGCGGGGGCGGGGGCGGGGAAGAATAGGAGCAGGAGAAGGAGGAGGAGGAGGAGGCGGAGGAGAGGAAGAGGGAGGAGGAGGAGGAGTAGGAGGAGGAGGAGAAGGAGGAGGAGGACAAAGAGTAGAAGGAGGAGAAGAAGGAAGATCAAGATCAGGCCCTGGACCGCACTGATCGGGACAGGCAGTGCCTCTAAGGTGCAGGGCCGGGGTGGCGGAGGAGGGGGGAGGAGGGAGGGGGGAGCGGAAGGGAGGGGGAGGGGGAGGAGGAGGAGGGATGTGTTTATCTTTGCATGCAGCAGGGTGAGCGATTGCAGTTTCGTCGATGAAACTGCCGAACAACTCTCAGCTCACGCACAGCATTCGAGCTAGCGGAGAACAACCACGAGCGACACCCTGCAACGGACGCGGCTCTTCCCAAAGCCAGCAAGGAGGAGGAAGGACTGCATCGGCGACTTGCAGTATTCAGGATACGCGCGTGCATGCGCAACAGCCTTTATCCGACAATACCGTTGACCCCAATATGCACCAAGGCGTGTCAACACAACATAAGTTGTATCACAACGGATATGTCGATGACACAGCGTGCCTTACCCACAGTTGCGCGCGCACGTGGAAGCCTGCTTGGCACACCAGTATAAGAAATGAACCTGGTGCCGAGAAATCGACCAGTGCATCCGGGCTCTTACGCACTTCAGCGTCGACCTAAACGGGACCGCCGTCAAGAAAAGCCTGTCAAAATTTGAAAGGTTGGAGCCATCGAGGCTACGGAAAAGATGGGGAAGCGAGAGGAGCGGAACGGGGGTAGGGGAGAATAGGAGTTACGACAGTTCAGGCAGTTGTGCGACCTAAGCCTGGCGACGATTACTCTCCACAAGACACTGCCTCATGATTTGATCATGTCAAAATATGGAAAGGAGACGGGGGGGGAGGAGGGAGGACGAGGGGGAGAAGGGAGAGGGCGAAGGGGAAGTAAATGGAGGGGAAGCAGGAGGAGACGAGGGAGGATAGGTGAGGGCAGGAGGAGAGTGGGGGAACGAGGACGACGATGAGGGGGAATGGAGGGGGGGGGAAAAGGAGAAGAACGGATCGGATGGGGCCGGATCGGATCGGACTCATCGAGCTCGAGTCGGGGAAAAAAGGAGGGGCATGGGGAAGGCGAGATGAGAGAAAAGAGAAGGAGGAGATAAAATGAGGCCCATGCTGCAGTGGGAGCACCACGTTGAAACACCGAGAACGTTCCGAACGAAAACATACATAGGAAAGAACAACTAATGGCATCTTGTAACTTAAATTATGACTGGAGAGGGCGGAAAATCTTATGGACAGAGGCAGGCGAGAGAGGAGCGTAGTATTCATATCAAGCTAGGCGCGCTCGCGCCATATCTAACATCATACCTCTCCCACATCCCATCCCATTTCGCTGATCACTTCTCTATCCGCCAACGCGTGTCATAGCTGACCTGGAACTCCAAAAAGCGACCCTGTTGCGTTATGCGCAGCCGGACAAGGAGAGCTGCGTACATTGGGGGGGGAGGTGGCGGACGCGCAAGCGGTAAATGAGGAGGAGGAGGAGGAGGAGGAGGAGCAGGAGGAGAAAGGACTAGGATAAGGACGAACAGCAGCAGCCACAAAAGTGGCCCGCGCTGGTTGGAAAAGGAACACGGGCAAAACCAAAAAATGAACCCTGTGTAAGAGGATATACGAGGGCAGAACATCTTCCGGACAGTGTCAGGGGAGAGTAGAGATATGTACTCACATTGAGAAATGGTCGAGTAATGTTAGAGGGGGTAGGGGGGCTGGAGACGACGCCATCGGCCTGGCGCTCGAGTTCCACCTCGTAGCAGACGGTGTCGTCGCCCGCCTCCGCCAGCGTAGGGGAAGGGGAGAAGGAGGCTCCTCCTCCCCATCCCCTCGTCCTCCTCGCAATCCTCCTCCTCCTCCTCGCAAACCTCCTCCTCCTCCTCCTCCTCCTCCTCCTCCTCCTCCTCCTCATCCTCCTATTCTTCCTTATCCTTCCCTCCACTTGCTCCTCTTCGGTACTTCGGGCACCGATGCAGATCGTGGAGCTTCCCGAGGTACAGATAAGCTGACGACTCAAAATATGTCATTGCTAATCCTCCTCATCATCGTCATCGTCATCATCGTCATCATCATGATCATCATCATCATCATCATCATCATCATCATCATCATCATCATCATCATCATCAGCAGCAGCAGCAGCAGCAGCAGCAGAAGTATCATTATCATAATCAGAATCAGGATCCCTACGAATGTTGTTTTGGTACGGTTCGGGATCGTCATGACGCAACAGGCAGGTTGACTCGTGGCGTTGAGGTCCTGAGAAAGGTGGTTTGGCACGCTTCAAGACTCTCACATGTTTGTTCCCAAACGGGGCGCTTTCCTCAGTGGAAATCAAGCTTTCTAGGGGCCTATGAAGAGGGATTTTGGAGGGATCGTGTATTCCAGCATCGTTTTACACTGGTCCTCTTCCTCCTCCTCTTCCTCCTCCTCCTGATCATCATCATTATCGTCATCGTCATCATCAGCATCATTTCCATCCTCATCACCAGCATCCATCATCATCCTCATCATCATCAGCATCATCATCAGTATCGTCAACGTCGCTGCTACCATCGTTGTCATAAGCAACAGCAGCATTATACATCTCCTCATCATCAGTATGATCATCATCATCATTACCATAGTCATCACCATCGCCAGCATCATTGTCATGCTCCTCATCACCTTCCTCAACTTCCTACTCAACATCATCATCATCATCATCATCATCATCATCATCATCATCATCATCATCATCATCATCATCATCATCATCATCATCATCATCATCATCATCATCATCATCATCATCATCATCATCCGCATCACCATCATCATAGCCGTAATCATCACAACCTTCTGCATATATCTCACAATCCTCCTCCTCCTCCTCCTCGTCCTCCTCGTCGTCGCTCCGCTCGTCCACCTCCTCGTCCTCACCCTCGTCCTCATCTTCATCCCCATCCTCATCCTCATCCCCCCCCCTCCCTCCCTCCCACCCTCCCATCCCAGCCCCCAGCCCTCCATTTCCTCCCATCCCCCCCAGCCCCATCATCCGTCCCTTCCCTCACATCCCCCCCCCTCCTCTTCCCTATCATCCTCTCTCCCCCTCTCTCCCACCCTTCCTTCCCTCCCATCCCTCTCTCACTCCTCAACCTCCCCCCTCACTCGTCCATTCCCTGCCCCCTGGCCGGTGCGGCGCCCTTCCATTGAGCCCTTCCCCCCGTCCGCCAGCGGCTCAGCGCGGCAGCCGCGCGCCGCCCGCCGGAGAAGCTCCGCGAGCTCGAGCCACTCTGGGAGCTCCGCGCGGGACGAAGGCCTGTCGCCGCCGCCGCGACGGGGGGGGAGAGGCAGAGGAGGAGGAGGAGGAGGAGGAGGACGAGGAGGAGGACGAGGAGGAGGAGGAGGAGAAGAAAGAGGAGGAGGAAGAGGAGGAGGAGGAGAAGGAGAAGGGGGAGGAGGGGGAGGGAGAGGAGAAGGAGGATAAGGAAGAAGAGAAGGAGGAGGAGAAGCAGGAAGAGGAAAAAGGAGAGCAGGAGGAGGAGGAAGAGGAGGAGCAGGAGGACGAGGAGGGGTAGGAGACTGACAGACAGACATGCTCATGGGATCCCTCGTCAGCAAGCCTGGCAGGTGGATATATGTTTTTGCAATGCTTGGATCCTGCGGGGCGAACCCGCTGGGACGACAGTTTAAAAGCGCGGAAGCCGTGCAAACGCTGTGGAGGGGCGACGCAGGCCAAGACTACGCAAGTCGTCCACGACAGGACAAGAAAAGGGGGCAATCAGACGCCGCCTCCTGGCGCACTGCCCCGCAAGGAGGCGCGCCCCCCAGCTCGGGCAGTTGGCCGACACAGGGGGCCCCCGAGGGGGCTGGGAGCTCGACATTCGCCCGCTGGATCCCCACGACGCGCCTGTCTAGGAAGTGGAATTATCGGAACCGAGGTCGGGGGACGAGGGCGCGGCGGAAGGCGGCCAGAAGCCACGAACTCCTGAAACCTTACACTCCGTAACGAATCAAGCCTCGTCAGCCTCTGCCAAAAATTCTGGGCTGCCACGGCCGTCGGCTCATCTACTGAACCACGCACCTGCAACTCACTCTGACATGGGCCACAGCACTTCACCTCTCGTTCATCACTTTCGAAAGTGCACGGCGCAACGGCCCTCGAGGAGCCGCCCCCGCTTTGTAGACCCCGCTCATCTCCATCATCGCGCTGCCGAGGAGCAGCGCCACCTTCTGCCCGCGCACGTGGGAGAGATCAACCGCGCGCATGATCCGACCATCGCCCGCGCCCTCCAACTTCCCCCCCCCCTCGCCCTTCCCACTGTCGGGCTTGCCCTTGCTCGCCCCCCAGCGGAAGCACCGTGCAAGCGGCGTCAACTGGCTCGGGGTGCTCGCCGTGGTCACGTCCTTCCAGAAACCGCGCAGCCCTGTGTCACCCCTGCGTTACTCCGGTGGCCCCCTGCCCCCCGACGCTTCACCGACGCCGCGAACACTGCCGCGCGGGGAGGGCCGCGGGCCCCCCAGTCCACCCGCTCGCCCGCCTGCGCCTCCTCGCGCGGCACCTAAGACTGGACGCTGAACTTCACGCCCGCGGCCCCCTGCACCTCGGACAGCCCGCCCTTGCTTCGAACCGCTTGAACGCCATTGCGGCCACGTCCCGGAGCTCACGGGCATCCGCCAACGAGAGGCGCCCCATCGTCTTCACCGTCTCGCGCAAACCCTCGGCGCCGCCGCCTCCCCCCCTCTTCTCGGCCTGCCTCTGCACGATAGGTTCGACTTCCATGTCCGATGCGGACGCCGCCACCATCCGAGCCGGGCATCCGCTCCAGGGCCGCGCCGCCGCCGCCGTCTTCGCGCGGCCCGAGGGCGCGAGCGGCAATGCAGCACAGCACGCGGCAGATGTTGAACCAGGAGGCCACCGAAGTGATCCAGATCAGCACGCTCAACCACACATAGTCGACAATGAAAACTCTCGGGAGGGACCAGCCCACGGAACTTTCGCGCCCCCTCGGAAACGCAGCATCCCCGAATCCAGGACCGAGCAAGATGACGCCCAGCAACCAGCCAAGAGCTCAACGCCGCATGACAAGCCACTCATCTGCTTGCACCAGCACCAAGATGATTCAGCAAGTCCCGTTCGGTGCGAAATATAGCGCTGCATACCCCACCGTTTCCCCCCCCCCGCTCAAACCTCCACTCACGAGAGACCTCTGGAACGGGAGGGGGGGAGGAACTGCAGGGGGGGTACGGTCTGGAGACGAGGCACTGCCACGCGAACCTGCAGGGACCCAATCACCGAGCAATTGATCTTGACAGAGTCAGGAGCCAGCTTGTGGTCCACAAACCTGCGGGGGTAGTCCGAAAGCTCTTCCATGACCAGGGCCTCTTCTCCCGAAAGCCTCCAAACCTCCTCGAGGCCCTCCTGGGCACGGCGAGCCCACGGGGTTGCGCGCTTTGTCAGGCGACCCTGGGCAACGGGGCCGCACTGGTCAAACTCCAAGGCAGGCCGAGCAGAGCGCGCAGAAGCTGCTCGCGACTGTCGGGGAAGCGGGCAACCTGCCGGCGCCACCTCAACCGCCCGACGAGAAGCTCCTTCTCGCGAGGGGTCAACTTCCAATAACGCAAAGCTTCAGCATTGGACCAGGCAGTCGCGCGGCCCCCCTCGCGCGAGGCGCCTCGACCCTGCAACGGAACACAACGCGGGCGGGCCAGATGAGCGCCCAGACCTCGACGCTACTGAGCCGCCACCATCATCGCCTCCAATCCACTAAACAAAGCGTTCTGAACGAGCCCGATCAGGATAACACTAATCCACTTCAAAGAAAACTCGAAGGACCAGAACCCGCCCATGGAGCAGAAGCCCGCCGACGCCGCACGAGAAAACTCAGGGCCCCCGATGCCTAGCAGAGAAAGATGACACCCAAAATACCGAATACATTCGTGAACTTTACCTCCACAAGCGGGCACGGCATCTTGGGGGAGCTGTCGTTTAACCTGAGGACGCCAGGCCCGAAACGTGGAAGAGCGCGAGAGTTTTCCTCGCGTTAGCCCCGAACCCCCCTTCTCCGAGCTCCTCCTCAAGGACCTGGTCGGAAACCTCCATCCAGCTCAGAAAACCCGAAATCCTCTGAAAGCGACGGGCCACCGTGAAATTCCAGACATCGTCTGCGAATATACGGAGGTTCAGGTTCGCCCGCGCATCTTTCCACCCTGCCGTCAGCGAGCGCCGCGTTTGGCAAGGCTCCTGATACTTCCAAGAAATGATTGGCCCACTGAAGGCGCCCCTGAACAAGGTGGCGACGAATAGCCCCCCCACGACGCCGCCCTTACCTGGCTGGAGCCGCAGAGGAGCCCCCATCGGCGCACTGGCACTTGCCCATGAAATCGAAGACGCGGAACACGCGCACGCCCTTCACCCCAGGGGCCCCGCTTTTGCGAAGTCCCACTGCTGAACTGCGATGCCAAAGCCTGGAGGGTGCGAGTGGATCTCCGCATCATGCGAAAACTATAGAGCACCGCCTCCGTTAAACTGGCCACGCCAAGGCTACCTCCATCAGCTCCAACTCCCCACCGACCTCGATTCAGCCGCATATCAGGGTGGAAGCAGAACTGCCACGGCTGCTCAAGAACACGTCACCTTCCAGCCTTCTGCCACGCCTAAGACACTTGCTTGATGTCGTCTCGGGCGCGTTCTTCCATCTCCACTGTCAGGTCGGGCAGGGGCAACTGCGAACCATGCAGGGCTGGAGGGTCGACTTCCTGAGTCGACACCCAGCCAGGCATGCCCAGTACCCGCCGCGCCTGCAACCACTCGCTGCGAGTAGGCTGCGATGCTCGAACTCCGCGACCACCTCACTTCTTCGGTCCGAATCGGCACCAGCCTGCATCTCGAGATAACCGCACCGCCAAAGTTAACTTCCGAGCTCGCCATGCCGCCACGATATCCTCCTCCACGACCCTTTTCCTCGCCGCACGCCCCTGACGACACCTTTGACAGAGTCGGCGAGACCGCTCCTTCAGCTCCGCTTCGATCGCCTCTCGATTGCCCACAACGCCGCAAGGTGCTGCCCGTGTCCGACGCTCCGCGCGCCGCTGGAATTTCACGTCGAAGTGCAGCATCCCCCTGAGACTCCTCCTGTCGGCTCAGGCGAAACATAGTTTGGCCAGCCTCCACCAGCACGCGATTCGTGTAGTCGAAGGAGCGGTCAGGGTCACCCGCGCGCAGCATCTCTGTTACCCGGGATCATCCTGTAGAAGTCGGCACTCAACGAGGATCAGAAAGTCACGTTCAAGATCACCTTCCCCCCGTAGAGCGTTCATACTACTGTCACGATCCCATGCAAGCCGAGGTTCGCGATAGACCTGATCCGAAAACGCGGGCACACGGATGTGGAGCATGATGGGCAGGTGGTCCTGCGGCGAGGGGCCCTTAAATGCCTGCAGCTACGCACCGAGCCCTCTGAGTGGATGGCACTCTTTGGTCACACCGGCCATGCGCACGGGAAGGAGCATGCAGTCAATCATGGCGTTCCCGCCTGTCGTGCCAAAGTCAGTGGGATCCCACGTTCGCTGAGCATTGGCCGCCACCTGATGAAGCTCCGCAGCCGTCCTCGCAGTGTCTCTCCTGCCCCCAGCCGTCGAGCTTCACGCGTCGCAGCTGGCTCGACCACGACCCCGTCCTGCACCCACTGCTATTTCGACGACTTGCGATCCCGTCGTCAACGTCCGTGTATAGTACTGGGCAGCAACGAGCGGGGGCGGAGCTGAGAATCTCGTCGAGCCACTTGCCGAGGATACGCACCGTCTCCAGGTAGTGGGGAACTTCAGACGATTGCCTCGGCTGGCAATCCCACTTGATTCGGATCACCAGTGAGCGAACCCCTGCACCCGACAGGCTCGACCACACCCGAACAATATCCTTCAAGCGACAGGCACGATTCAACACCACCGCGCAGCCTGTGCTACTGTTGGTGCAACGACCTGGGCTGCAGTCATTCTCAATGATCCAACGTCCCTGAACGCAGCGCTGAAGAGGTTCCTCAGGTTCCCCGAACTTATGATCACAAAGACAAAGTCGAACGACCTTCACGACAAAACAATATCCTCCAGCCTGTCGCCGCGAACAATATGAGGATTCCAGTCCAGTCTCTTCGTCTTCCCCAGCCACGGCTCAAACGCGAGGCGAGCGCAAGACGCCCCCAACTGTGGTTGCTTGGCCTGCTGCCAGGGGAATCGCTCGAGCAACGTGGCAGCTGGGAGGAGCAGGAGGAAGAGAAGGAGGTGGGGAGAGGGAGCGGGAGGAGGAGAGTGGCCCAGACCCCCTCGGGTCGTGAAAAGGTCACGACGTAAGGTTTCTTCTCTTCTTTCGGCCTGTTGGCCCTCACCGAGCCTCGGGACCGTCAAAAGACGACCCAGAATGAAAAACCGATCCCTGGGAAGGGGTCCAAACTTCTGGAGGTCCACGTAGCGAAAAAAACACGACGCCATGGGGTCTAGGGGGGAGGAAGACGGAGGAGAGGGGAGGGAGAAAGGTGAAGGTAAGGAGGTGGAGAAGGGGCAAAGCGGGGGAGTGGAAAGGGACGGACGTGCATCCAGCGGACCCGGAGGCCCGGCCCCTGGGGGCGGCGCGCTGGAAAGGAAGAGCGGGCGGGAAACTGAAGGGGGAGTGAGCGGGGGAGATGACAGAGGGGGAGGGGAAGGGTTGGTCGGTCGGTCGGTTGGTGGCCCGAGTGGGAGCCGGGTGGGGCTGCGGGCATGGCCGCTTTAGCGGCACCTCCAACCCAGGATCGGCTGGGAGACAGCTCACTCCCTGGTGGGGTTCATGTAGGGGGGGAAATGGGACGGGGGGAGGGGAGCAGAAGAAAGAGAAAGAGAGAGAGAGAGAGAGAGAGAGAGAGAAAAAAAAAAAAAAAAAAAAAAAAAAAAAAAAAAAAAAAAAAAAAAAAAAAAAAAAAAAAAAAAAAAAAAAAAAAAACGAGAGCCAAGCTGAGCGCGCTCGCGCAACAACTGACATCATTCCCCTCCCACCCGATCCCCCTCATTCCGTGGAAGCCCTTCCCGTTCGCAGAGTCGGGTGTCGGATCGGGCTTTGATCCCCTGCACGGTACTTGCAGCGCTTGGCCCGTCGTCTGCTGGCAGGGCAGGATGGGACCAGGCGGCGCGCGGGGAGGTCGGGGGACGTCTCGGCGGAGAGCAGGGGCGCACCGTCGAACCGCGAAGCGCATGAAGCAGGCACGAGGAAGGAGTAGAACGAGGAGGCGGAAAAGGAGAGAGGAAAGAGAAGGGGAAGGATAGGGAGGTTGAGGAGCTGGACGAGAAAGAAGAAGGAGGGCTAACAAGAACAGGAATTGGAGGAGGCAGAAGAAAGAGGAGAAGGAAGAGGGAAAGGAGAAGGAGGATGAGGGTGAGGAGAAGGACGAAAAGAGAGAAGGAGGACTGAGAAGAACGGGAGGTGGAGGAGGACGAGGAGGAGAAACATGAGCATGAGCATGAGCATGAGGGCCTTGAGGGCCAGCAGGAGGACAACAGCTGACGAGGAGTGGGAGGGAGAGGGCGACCACGACGACGTCCACGAAACGAGGCCACTGCGGGCCGGGGGTAGCGTGTTGGGGTATCGTCTTCCGCATTAGACATACGTGTGCGCCCGCGGAAGAAAAATCAGCGGTCTAACATGGCCTGGCGCGGAAAGCATATGCAGCACGACACTTGCTACTGCTTAGGCTCCCGCTATTCCAATCCTTGGTGCTGCTGCGCAACTCTGAATTGCCGACGCCCTCACGCACGTACATGAAATGGTGGCACTCGTTTCATCTGCGCGCCGTGCGCCAGATAGCCCACGATGGTTTCGACCCCTTAGAAATCCAACCTGCCTGTTTTCGAACTGTTGCAGAAACTGCACGCACCTTCCATTGACGACAATATTCTCAGGCGACGCCGCAATCTATACATATCCAGCGTGATTCGCGAGCACTTCCGTGCACTGCAGGCTCATCCTGCCCCACTCGACCTCCTCATACCCGTGGTCTCAACAGATGCTGGAGGACCTCCAGGCAGTCCTGGGGCTCATGCCACAGCCAACACAATGCGACATGGCTGCGCCATCGAGGGCCGAAACTCGACAAGAGGAGCGGCCGCATGAACAGAGTTCATCGCCATCGACCTCTCGAGGTGAAGCGACTCGCCAGGGATGTTACTTAAGGGCCGGCGCCGTTTGCCGCTGACGCCCTGGATCCTCCTAAGATGTCGTGCCCAGAGTGCGCCCACCTGCTTAGTAGCAGCGGCCGTCGTAAACCTGTAGCAGTCGTGGTCGCAGCAGGGGCTACGGCATGCTATTTCTGTTCAAAGGTGCCCGGGTCCACCCGCCAGCTTTTAGCCCGTGCCCAAAATGAGTCTCGCAAGTGCCGAGATGCGTTACTTGCATGCATTTTGATGTGTTGTTCCGTTTCTCGTTTCCCCGCCCATCGACTTCGGCCTACAGCTTCTGCCTCTCTCCCTCTCTCTCTCTCTCGTTCCCGATCTCCCTTTCTCTCTCTCTTTCTCTCTCTCTCTCTCTCTCTCTCTCTCTCTCTCTCTCTTCTCTCTCTCTCTCTCTCTCTCTCTCTCTCTCTCTCTCTCTCTCTCTCTCTCTCTCTCTCTCTCTCTCTCTCTCTATATATATATATATTTATTTCTCTCCCTCTCTCTCTCTCTCTCTCTCTCTCTCTCTCTTTATCTCGATGTGTTATTTCTCTCTCTCTCTCTCTCCCTCACTCTCTCTCTCTCTCTCGCACCCCCCCCCACACACACTCCTACTGCTCTCATACTTCCTGTCGCTCCTCCTCCTCCTCCTCTTCCTCCTCCTCCTCCTCCCCCTCCTACTCCTCCTCCTTCTCCTCCTCATCCTCCTCCTCATGGTCAAAACTGCTGTTCTTCCTCACTATCATCATCATCACCACCACCATCCACAACGACAACAACAGCCGCGACAACAACAACAACAGCAACAACAACAACAACAACAACAACAACAACAACAACAACAACACTGACGACGACGACGACGACGACGACAACAACAACAACCACAACAACAACAACAACAACAACAACAACAACAACAACAACAAGCAACAAAAACAACCAACAACAACAACAACAACAACAACAACAACAACAACAACAACAACCACAACAACCACAACAATAACAACTACAACAACAACGACAACAACAACGACGACGACAACAACAGCAGCAGCAACAACAACAGCAACAACAACTGCGACAACGACAACATCAACGTCAACATCGTCGTCGTCCTCAGCCACGCAAATATCATCGCCATCGTGTCATCGTCATCGTCATCTTCATCATCCTCATCATCGTCATCAACATCATCAATAAGAGCAGCAGCAATCATTTGATCCCGAGTGCTAGATGATTCTATATTCAGCATGCATCCATCATGATAGCTCCCCCTCTCATGGGAGGTAAGTTCTTGCACAGGGGGTCCGATAATCCCTTACCCTGATCTCCCGCCCGAATGGCACGTCGCCTTCGCAATCGCCCTGCCCATGCCTTGCTTCTAAGTAAAAACCTCTGGGAGAGGCGAGCCCCCTGAACAACCCCAGGAGCCCGTTGGAGAGCCCCCAGAGACCTTCAGAGAAGCTTCAGAAACCCCGTGGGAAGCATGAGGGCCCGTGGGAGACGCTTTAAAACTGAACTGGAAGATTTCGGGCCATCTTGAAAGAGGCCTCAAGGCATTTTTGGAAAAGGCTTGGGTCGGAGGAGCTTCTGAGCCTCGGGCAAAAAGAAGAGAAGGGAGCAGGAGGAGAAGGAGGAGGAGGAGGAGGGAGGAGGAAAAACGAGAGGGGAGGAGGAGGAGGAGGAGGAGGAGGAGGAGGAGGCGGAGGACGACGACGACGACGAGAACGACGACGAGAACGACGGGGTCGCCGGTCGCCGCCGAGGGCTCGTGGGCCGCCCCTTGCACGCGGAGCGCGCCAGGCAGGCACCGGTGCAGACCTCCGACGGTGCATGCTGCATTCTTGAGGATCGGCACTAGGGACTAGGGAAGCCCCAGGGCCTCTGGGAGTCTCGAGTGAAAGCCGAGAAGGTATCGAACGGGAGCGTCGTTGTTTGCAGGGCGCGCCGCTTGCCGAAGCGGGAGCGCCAGTCCTGAGTAAAAAGCAAGGACATATCGAGCGGGAGCGCCAGCTTTGTTAGAAAACTGGCTTTCGGCGGCGAGCAAGAGCTCTGGTTCTGAGCTGAAAAGGAGGAAATGTCGAGCGGGAGCGTTGCTGTTGCTGTTATTGTTGGTGTTGTTGCTCGTGTTATTGCTGTTGTTGCTGGTGTTATTGTTGTTGTTGTTGCTGCTGCTGTTGTTGCTGGTGTTGTTGTTATTGCTGTTGTTGTTGTTGCTGTTGTTGGGGGGACGGTTTCGGCGCAACCCACGAAACGCCTGAGCGTGAGCCTAATTTTCAAAGGGAATGCAGCCAGCGCCGAGGCGCCAGTGAGGACGTAGGGTGTCCCACAAAAACAACTGTGTAAAGATTACGGTTCAACATGGACTAGGAAAGCCTCAGTAAAACAGGGCTAGGATCGGGATAAATCGCTCCAGAGCGTTCCGGAGCGCTCTCAGAGCGTTCCGGAACGCTCTGGAGCGGCCGCGGCGCCCAATACATCCTCCAAACCCGCCGATTCTCAGAGATTTCGAGTTATCCCGATCCGATTTTGTCCCGATCTTCGCGTCGTTCTACTCAGGGCCTCTGGGAGTCTGGAGCAAAAGCTGAGAAGGTCTCAAACAGGAGCTTCGTTGTTTGTTGCAGGAGGCGCCGCCTGCGGCGCCGAGGCGGGAGCGCCGATGTTGTTGCAAAGCTGGCTCGGGGCGGCGAGCAAGAGCCCCTGTCCTGAGTAAAAAAGGAGGACATGTCGAGCGGGAGCGTTGTTGTTGCTGGAGGGGCGATTTCGGCGCACCCCCGAAACGCGTGGGCGCGAGCCTAATTGTCATAGGCAATGCAGCCGTCGCCGAGGCGAGAGCGCCAGGACGTCTGTAGGGTGTCCAACACTAATCATT
>CAUYUJ010003853.1:0-12500 GCA_963575745.1 Prorocentrum cordatum | reverse complement strand
TCGGCGTCGCCGTCGTCGTCACCGTCGTCGTCGTCCTCCTCCTCCTCCTTCTCCTCGTCATCATCATCAGCAGCATCATTATCATCTGAATCAGCATCACTGTCGTCATCATCATATTCATAATCAGCATCATCAGCATCATCCTGATCATCATCATCAGCAGCAGCATCATCATAATCATCATCATCAGCATCAGCATCGGCATCGTCATCACCATCATCATAATTCTCATCAGCATCATCATCATCATCATCATCATCATCATCATCATCACCACAACCATCATCATCTGCTTCCCCCCTCCGTCACCCCCCTTTCCAGACCCCTCAAGACCTCCAGGATTTCCTCGGACCCCCCAAGGAGGTGCAGCCCCCCCCTCCCTCCTCCCCCTCCTCTGGCAGATGCACGCCTCGATCTGACCTGGCTGATCAGCGTGACCGTCGACTGCGGGACACCAGTGCACGGCTGCAGCCATGGCCGGAGCAGCTGAGTCAGGACGGAGGCGTCGTAGAAGGGCTCGTAGCCTCAGCGAGGAGGCTTTCGAGTAGTAGACCTCCCCCTCCTAACACTCACCCACCCACCCACTCACACACCCACTCACTCACTCACTCACTCACTCACTCTCTCTCTCTCTCTCTCTTCTCCTTCTCATCTCCCTCCCCATACTCCCTGCTCCCCTCCCTCCTCCCTCCCCCTCCCCGCTTCGCCGTCCCCCCTCCTGTCCAAGGAGAAGAAGGAAGAGGGCGGAAGGTGGAGCGTGTCTGCGGTCGCCCGCGGCCTGCGCTGAGCGCCTCGGCAACAGCCCGCAGTGCGTCCAGGCCCTTGGCGATGGCCAGCGTGGCCTGGCCCTCCTCCTCCTCATCCTCCTCCTCCTCCTCCTCATCATCATCCTCCTCATCCTCCTCCTCCTACTCCTCCTCCTCCTCCTCCTCCTACTCCTCCTCCTCCTCCTAATCCTCCTCCGCATCCGATCCGCATCCGCATCCGCATCCACAGCCGCATCCGCATCCGCATCCGCATCCTCCTCCTGGTAACCCTCCTGGTTCTGGAGAGAGACGCCAGCAGCGAGGTCCGCGAAGGTCAACGATGCACATCGCGCGGTGGGCGAGTGGACCAGATGCACCTCGAGGATGGAGGAGGGAGTGGGGAGGGAGGAGGAATGAGCGCTTTAGGCTTGACATAAGCATCAATGGGGCGCAGAAGCTAAAACTCTTCGCGTTTTGGGAGGCGTACGTCCGACTGGAACAACACGTAGCTGACACATCGTAAAACATATCGGTACCCAAGCGGTGGGGACAGAAAGCGCCCGCCACTGTGCTTCTACTACCAGAAGTTTCAGTGCGCGCGTCGCCCCTGCGGAAGCGACGCACACATAGACCAAGTATGCCAGCGATCGATTTCGAAGGATCTGAAGGGCGTCTGAAGGGCTCCAGGAACCTCTGGAGGGTTGTGAAGAGGAGGAAGACATGGTCTAGTGGCCCTGCGAGGGGGCGACACGCTTCTTGGGCGTAAGGGCGACGATAAGGTGCGCTATCGTCAGCGCAGGCAGGTAAGGCAGTTCGCCACTCAAACCTGGCCGACCCGTAGCCCAAGCAGCTAGCATAAAAATCGTGAGCAGTCCCGCAAAAGCCGTGAAGGAACATGATTACCCTGGGTTGTGCCACAGTTTGTGCCACAGGTTTGGTTGCGCCATAGGTTGTACCGAGGTATGTTGCACCATGGGTTGCGCCATAGGTTGTGCCATCTGCGGAGGCTGTGACAAACAAAGATTGTACCACAAATTGTGCATCAGGATGCACCGCTACTTGTTGCGCCATGGGTTGAAACATGGTCTCCGCCACAGGTCGCACGCTGGGTCGCTGGAACTTCAGGCAGCCTGCTATTGATTGCGCCATTTCACACGGCCTGCTTTTGTTTGCACCGTAGGTTGCGCCCTCGGCCACCGAAAACCCAAATCGACCTGCTTCATGGGTGCGACCACGTCAGTCCAGTCCCGAAAAACGGTCGGGCTACGCCGAAAGCAAGCTCGAGGACGATGGAGGTGGAGGAGGAAGAAGGGAGGAGGGAGGAGGGAGGCGGAGCGCCAGGAAGGAGGGAGGAGGAAGGCGGGAGGCGGGAGCAGGCAGAGGGAGGAGGCGCAGCAGCAGCAGTGGACGCAATGAGGGGCACGGCAGGCTCGTGCCGTGACGAATTGAGCGTTCCTTTCTGACACACCTCCTCGAACGATCGGGGCTCTCCGAAAGCGCAGATCGCTCAAGGTCGTCGTCGTCGCCGCCGCCGCCGCCGCCTGAATGAACGGCCCCTCGCAGCGTTCAGCCTTGCACGCCCGCGGTGCGGTCGTCGCCGAGCCGATACGACGCAGGCATACCGCAGGGAGAGGGCGGGGCGAGGCCTCACCTCGAAGAAGACGTGGCCCCTGGACGTCTCGGGATTCAGCGGCAGGCGCTCGAAGTGGCGGTTCGAGTCCCCCCTGAAGAGCAGCTGGTAAGCGTCGCTCTCGGTGTCAACCCTCTCCCGCGTGAGGCCCTCCAGCACCAGGCCGTCGGCGCCATCGTGCACCGCAACGCGCTGTCGGCGATCCGCCAGCAGGTCTATCACGACCTCCTCGTCCGAGGCCCGAAACTCACTGCTGATCCTGCCCTCCTCCTCCTCCTCCTCCTTCTCCACCTCCTTCTCCACCTCCTCTTCCTCCTCCTCCTCATCCTCATCTGGGCTGTGGCGTATGTGCCTCACCCCCCCCGGTAGCCTTCTCACGAGGAGCTTTCGAGGAATGCCTGACCTGGCCTGACCTGATCTCCTCCTCCTCCTCCTCCTCCTCCTCCTCCTCCTCCTCCCTCCTCCTCCTCCTCCTCCTCCTCCCTCCTCCTCCTCTCCTCCTCCTCCTCCTCCTCCTCCTCCTCCTCCTCCTCCTCCTCCTCATCCTCCTCTCCTCCTCCTCTCCCCTCCTCCTCCTCCCTCCTCCTCCTCCTCTCCTCCTCCTCACTCTCCCTCTCCTCCTCCTCCTCTCCTCCTCCTCCTCCCTCCTCCTCCTCCTCCTCCTCCTCCTCCTCCTCCTCCTCCTCCTCCTCCTCCTCTCCTCCTCCTCCTCCTCCTCCTCCTCCTCTCCTCCTTCCTCCTCCTCCTCCTCCTCCTCCTCCTCCTCTCTCCTCCTTCTCCTCCTCCTCCTCCTTCATCCTCCTTCTCCTCCTTCATCCTCAGCCTCCTCCTCCTCCTCCTCCTCCTCCTCGTCCTCGTCAGACTCCTCCTCAGATTCCTCCTCCTCCTCCTCCTCCGCCTCCTCCTCTCGGGGGTTGCCCCTTTTGGGACCACTGGGACCCCCTTGGTCCAGCGAGCGGTGCCTCTGGAGGCCGTGGCTGCCTCCCCGGGAACCTCTGGGCCGATCGATCCGATTCGATGACGACTCCGGCCGGCTCGATCCGATCCGATCCCGATATTCGGGCGATCCGATGCGGCCCAATGCTTGCGAGGCGCTGTCGTGCATCCTGGCGCGGCCGATCCAATTCGATTCCGACGCTGTGCCGATGCGCCCCGATCCGACGCGCCTCTGGGGGCACCTCTGGGCCAGGGGCGCCTCTGGCAACACCCGATCGGCCTCCGCCCTCCCAGGAGAGGGCAGCAGGCTGGGACGCACAGGGACATGCTACGACTCACTGCCTGCCAGACCACCCCAACTGAAACGCGAAGACCCAAACTTCGGGTTGGGGAGGGGTTACGGGTTCCACATGTGTTCTTTCCATGTGCCCCGACGCCCCCCCCTCACTGGGAATGCAGGACAAAATTGGGCCTTCGGGTTGGGTTGGGGTGGTTTGGTGGGTGGTGAACGCTAGTGCTGTGTGCCTCTGTCGGAGACGCAAGTCCGACCCGAACACATCGCACAGCATCTTGCAGTGCATCCTTTCCCGAGCGGCATGGCCAGAGAGCGCCCGCCGCGGAGCTCATGCTGTGAGATTTCCGAGCCTGCGCGTCGCCGTGGCGTGGCCGACGCCCAGACAGTATGAGCATGTCTGGGTGGTGCCGACAGGCGTCGAGCACCGGGGTGCCTGCCCTCCCGGCGGCGCTGGAGGATGTCCCGCGCCCCGCGGCCGCCCCAGAGCGATCCGGAACGCGCTGAGAGCGTTCCGGAACGCTCTGGCGCGATTTGACTCCCAGTCCTGGGCCTCCTCACTCCCAGGAGATGCTCCCTGGCAGGGACTCCGGCCCAGGGTTCTCTCCTTTAGTTTGCGGGCCACAGGCCCTCCACCAGAAGGATGTCGAGCAGCGGCGCCAGAATTGGACACGTAAAAAAGTATGTGTGCGGAGGGGAGGGGGATCTCGAACATCAGTCTCAGCACGCGTGCGTTCGGCATGTGCTTTTACGTGTTACTGGCCGCGACGGGGCCGCCGGAACAGGAGTAAAAATACATACGCGGAGAGGGGGACCCAGCATGAGCCTGGCGCGTGCGCGCGGGGCACGTACTTCCGCCTGTCCACGGCTCCGATGAAAATACGTGCGCGGAAGCGGGGGGACCAAACACGCGCCTGGCGCGTGCGCGGGGCACTTCTTTCCACGCGTCCACGGCGCGTCGGAGTCTTTACGCGCGCGCACGGAGGGGGGATCCAACATGCGCGTGGCGCGCGCGGGGCACGCATTGTCGCATGTCCACGCCCTCAGCGAGGGACCCACCTCAGGCCGCCGGCCTCTTCACACGTGGAAATACGTGCGCAGGTGGTGGGGACCCAACATGCGCCTGGCGTGCGCGCTCGGGGCACGTAGTTTCACGTGTCCACGGCCCCGATCAAAATACGCGCGCGCAGGGGAGGGGACCGAACATGCGCCTGACGCGTGCGCGGGACATTTATTTTCACGTGTCCACGGCCCCAAGAGGGGGGACCCAACTTGACCGCGGGGGGGACTCCGGCCCAGGGCTCTTGTAGTTTGCGGGCCAACGGCCCTCAACCAGAAGGGTGTCGACCAGCAGCGCTGGAATTGGACGCGTAGTAATACGTGTGCGGAGGGGGGGTCTCCAACAAGAGTCTTGGCACGCGTGCGTTCGGCCCGGGTTTTCACGTGCTTCTGGCCGCGATGGGGCCGCAAGAGGCCCCCTTATAAAGACACGCGCACGGAAGAAAGGGGGCCCAACATTCGCCTGGCGCGTGCGCGCGGGGCACACATTTTCATCCACGGCCCCCAGGGGGGCACCCAACTTGATCGCGGGGGGGGGCCCAACATGCGCCTGGCGCGTGCGCGCGGGGCACGCATGTTCACATGTTCACAAACTCCAAGCGAAGGGCCCAACGCAAACCCGCCAGATGTTTTCACGTGTTCACGGCCTCCAGAAAGGTACGTGCAGAAAGGTACGTGCGCGGAGGGGGGGATCCAACATGCGTTTGGCGCGTGCGCGCGGGGCACATGTGGCCACGTGTCCACGGCACCCATGGGGGCACCCAACTTGGGCGCGGGGGGGGACCCAACATGCGCCTGGCGCGTGCGCGCGGGGCACGTATTTTCACGCGCCCACGGCCGCCAGCGAGGGGCTCAACTTGGGCCCGCCAGATTCTTCACACGTGAGAGTACGCGCGCGGAGGGGGGGGACCCAACATTCGTCTGGCGCGTGCGCGCGGGGCACGTGTTTTCACTCGTCCACGGCCCCCGAGTGGAGACCCAACTTGGGCCCGCCGGAATCTTTACACGTGAAAATGCGCGCTCGAACTGGGGACCCGACATGCGCCAAGACCGCGCGCGCGGAGCATGTCTTTTTACTTGCATGTCCAAGGCCCCCAAGGGGGGGGACCAAAATTAGGCCCGCCGGATTCTTCACACGTACATGTACGTGCGCGGAGAGGAGGGGGACCCAACATGCGCATGGCGCGTGCGCACGGGGCACGTGTAGTCACCTGTCGTCACGTGCCAAATTCTTGGCGCTTCGCAGATCCCGTGTCCCCACCAGCCCATTCTGAAACAGATTGCCAGGCGAGTTGCAGCGTTGTTTATATTTCTACTTGCATGTCCAAGGCCCCCAAGGGGGGACCAAATCAGGGCGCGTCGGATTTTTCACACGTACATGTGCGTGCGCGGAGGGGGGGGGCCCAACATGCGCCTAGCGCGTGCGCGCGGGACACGTGTCGTCACGTCTCCACGGCCCCCAGGGTGGACCACACTTAGGCCTGCCGAATTCTTTACATGAGAATACGTGCGCGGAGGGGGGGGCCCAGCATGCGCCTGGCGCGTGCGCGCGGGGCATGTAATATTTTCACGTGCCCACAGCCCCCACGGGACGACCAAACTTGGGCCTGCCAGGTTTTATACGCATGAAAATACGTGCGCGGACGGGGGGGCAACATGCGGCTGGCGCGTGCGAGCGAGGCATGTCAGAGTCAGGGGGCCGAACGTTCATTCATTATCCCTAGGTGCGTGGCTGCGGATTATGCTTGCTGCGTTGTTGCATTGTTGTTGTTGTTGTTGAACATTATTACTTCTAAAGAATAATTATTGTTGGGACCCCTGGTGCACGGCCCCCTCGCCGCGCCTAGGCCGCAGCCATGTTTTCATCACTTTCGTGAGGAAGTCTCCGGCAAAACGGGTTGGTCCGGATCCGGTTGTTTTGTTCCCCCCCGCTTTCCCGTGCAAAAAACGATATAAAATGACATTTCTTGTCCTAACATAACCAAACTTCAAGAATCCCTTGCAAAAAAAGGTAAAGTGGACATTCGCGCGCGCAAGACGAAATCCTTCCAAAACCTTAGTGTTCGTAGCGATTTAAACATAAAAACATCAAAAAACAATGGTTTTTCAACAAAAAAAAAAAACAAAAACAAAAAACAAAAAAAAAAAATGTCAAAAATTCATCCCGCGCGCTCTTGCGGATTTGTAGGAAACCCAACACTTCTTAAACATTTCTGTCAAACGGGTTTTTGCGAGCAACTTTTTCACGCGCTTCGAACTTCTCCAACAACGGTTGCGCACCTGCCAGGGCCATCATCCCTGTCAAATAATACCATGCGGGACACATTCGTTTTTTCTTCGCGCGCGCACGCCGAAATCTTCAAAAACCATTGGGTTTCTTAAGAATTTTAGCACCGCGCAACATAAAATCATACGAATCGCACCGTAGGTCCTCGAAAAACATCTGTACGAATTTTCAAAAATTTACCACAACAAGTCACTGTACCCATGCGCCAGTGTAGTAGCCACGGTCGTCCGCAGGCCACGAAGTGAAGTGTCCGAACGTCATAGGGCGGGAAGCTGGGTGTGGGTGGTGGCGAAGAGTCGTTTGGAAATTTGGTAGAGCTTGAACCGGCCCCCCCACAAAGTGGGGGTATTGCGGGCGTCGTATGAAAACCCTGGCACTGGTGAGAACGGAGTGTCCCCACGTGCTAGTAATTGTTGTTGTTGTTGTTGTTGTTTGTTGTTGTTGTTGTTGTTGTTTGTGGTGTGGTTGTTTGTTGTTGTTGTTGTTGTTGTTGTTGAACATTATTACTTCTAAAGAATAATTATTGTTGGGACCCCTGGTGCACGACCCCCCCGCCGCGCCTAGGCCGCAGCCTCATTTTCATCATTTTCGTGAGGAAGTCTCAGGCAAAACGGGTTGGTCCGGATCCGGTTGTGTTGTTACGATCGGTTTTCCCTCGCAAAAAAAAAAAAAACTAAAGTGGACATTTCTTGTTCTAACATAACCAAACTTCAAGAATCCCTTGCAAAAAAAAGGTAAAGTGGACATTCGCGCGCGCAAGACGAAATCCTTCCAAAACCTTAGTTTTCGTAACGATTGTAACATAAAAACATCAAAAAAAACAACAAAAAACAAACAAAAAAAAAAAACTAATGGTTTTTCAAAAAAAAAAAAAAAAAAAAAAAAAAAAAAATGTCAAAATTCCATCCCGCGCGCTCTTGCGGATTCGTAGGAAACCCAACACTTTTTAAACATTTCTGTCAAACTGGCTTTTGCGAGCAACTTTTTCGAACTTCTGCAACAACGGTTGCGCACCTGCCAGGGCCATCATCCCTGTCAAATAATACCATGCTGGACACATTCGTTTTTTCTTCGCGCGCGCACGCCGTCGTCGTCGGCCGCGGGGCCCTGAATAGTAGCCACTGTCGTCCGCATGCCACGAAGTGAAGTGTCCGAACGTCATAGGGCGGGAAGCTGGGTGTGGGTGGTGGCGAAGAGTCGTTTGGAAATTTGGTAGAGCTTGAACCGGCCCCCCCACAAAGTGGGTGTATTGCCCGCCTCCTATGAAAACCCTGGCACTGGTGAGAACGGAGTGTCCCCAGTCTTAAATGATTGTTGTTGTTGTTGTTGTTGTTGTTGTTGTTGTGACTCTGTTTTTCGCGTCGCCAGCCCCTACCCACCCAGGACCCACCCGCGACCCCACCCGCCGACCCAGCCCGCGACCCACCCGCACCCACGCCGCGACCCTCCCGCGACCCACCCAGCGACCCACCCGCGACCCACCCCGACCCACCCGCCCTCGCCCACCCGCCCGCGGAACCACCCCGCGACCCCACTCCCGCGACCCACCCGCGACCCACCCGCGACCCACTGGCCGCGACCCAGCTCCGCGACCCCACCGGCCGTCGACCCACCGTCGCGACCCAGTGCAGCCAACCCACCCCGCGACCCACCCGCGACCCACCCCGCGACCCACCCGCGACCCACCCCGCGACTCACAACGTGTTGATTCTATAACAACCAGACAAGAATCGGAGCCTGCGCCGGGCTTAATTGCATTGGTTCAAGGGAGTGCCACCACCGCGCCACACACCCGCCGACCCATCCGCAACCCACCCGCGACCCACCTGCGACTCACCCGCGACCCACACCACGTGCGCCCGCCCCCGCACTCTTATCCGCAATTGCGGGGCGCTACGTATCTTGACGTGTCCATGGCCCCCCAAGGGGGGACACAACTTGGGCGCGGCAGAGTCTATAGACGTGAAAATACGTGAGCGGTTAGGGGGGACAACATGCGCCTGGCGCGTGCGCGCGGGGCACTTCTTTCTACGTGCCCACGGCCCCCAGGGGGGAATCCAACTTGGTCGCGCCGGATTCTCTACACGCACACAGGCGCCGCCGTGCAGGAGGGAGATGACGCTGGGGAGGAGGCATGTAGAGGCAGGAAGATAATGACGAGGCGGCAAAAGGAGGAAAGAGGAAGCAGGAAGGAGGAAGGAGGAGGGAGGAGTACGATGAGGAGGAGGAGGAGGAGGAGGAGGAGGAGGACAAGGAGAAGGAGGAGGAGGAGCAGGAGGAGGAGGAGGACAAGCTGGACGTGCAGGAGGTAGTGGCTGCAGCCAAGCAACAGGAAAGTATTGCACGCGCGTCAGAAGAAACTTTGACGAAGGCTCCTCACCTGGTTCGTGGATCCCTCAAGTGTTGCGCAGCGCGAACTCCTTGCGCGATGCCCCATAGCCCGTAGCCAGACGGGTGACGCCGTGCCCACGCACGGACGAGGAAGAGGAGAGAGGCGGCAGCAGCAGCAGCAGCAGCAGCAGGAGGAGGAGGAGGAGGAGAAGGAGGAGGAGGAGACCTCCCTGCCAGGAGAGGGCAGCAGGCTTCAAGCGCCAGGGTTTTGCCCTCCCAGCCCGTGTCCTTGTACACCTCGTAGAAGCTGATCGAGAGCTCGAACTCATCCCTCTCCGGGTGCTGGCTCAGCACTTCGAACAGCGCGGACAGGCTGCGGGGCGCGAGCCCGCGGTCCGCGAAGCGCTTCGCGCCCCCCGTCACCGTGAACGTCTTGCCGCTGCCAGACGCCCCCAGCGCGAGGAAGAGCGCGCCTGAGGTGCAACGGCAGGGGGGGGAGGGCACCTTCGGGGGGGGGGGGACCTCGGGCTTGCATCGGCGATACATCGCTTAAAAAGTCGGCACCAGTCGCTGGGCCCCCGATACCGAATGCGCACGCTCCTGGGCGAGGTGGGCTATCGGGCCAAAAACGGCGATGGATGGGCGACTGGGGATCGACACGCACCCCTGAGCCTATCCCGCCCGAACTTTGCCTTTGAGCGCCAGTAAAGTGCTCGATGGCGCCCGTGACGCGCTCGCGCGCCACCTCCTCGAACAGCAGCTCCTGCGAGGAGCCCGGCGCGAACACGCGGTCGAAGCGGAACTCCCCTGGAGAGGACAGGCGCCGCCGCGCTGGCGCCTACAGTCTTTACCCTCCGCTCCGCTCCCTTTCCGCTCCACGAGATCTCACCCCCCGTTCGTGGACATGGACTTGAACTACGGCGCGAGTTCTGGCAAAAACAGCCTGCGGCGAGACAGGATCTGCCCACCGGCCCAGATCTCCCACAAGCGTTGAACCAACAATCTGCCAGACGAACGCTCTGCTGTGCGAGCCTTCCCTCCCGCCGCCCTCAAAATCGACTCCTAACCCTCTCCTGCAGCGCGATCCGACAAGGAGAGCGAGGCAAATGGCAACTGTGCGCACCTCCGACGAGGCCGACACAGGAGCGCGCAGCTGGAAGCCAAAGCCCGGAAGAGGCGGAGGAGGAGGGAGCTCGCTTTCGAGGGAGGATGAGGAGGAAGAGGAGGAGGAGGAGGAGGAAGAGGAGGAGGAAGAGGAGGAGAAGGAGGAGGAGAAGAAGGAGGTGGAGGAGGAGGAGGAGGAGAAGGAGGAGGAGGAGAATAGACGCAACAGCTTTTATAATTGTCTGGACAACGTGTAAAAAAGGAGGGGGAGGTCCCTCCCTCCTCCACTGTCATTCCTACTCCCCTCCAGTCCGTGGGATGCGCCGCCATGGGCGTGAACACTCAAGCAGCTGCGGTCGTAGGAGATCTCCGAGCCGGCAGACTCGGACTCAGGATGGATCACGCAGAAGCTCCTCGTGGCAGACGCCATCTGCCTCCACCTCCACCCCTCCCTCCTCCTCCTCCTCCTCCTCCTCATCCTCCTCCTCCTCCTCCTCCTCCTCCTCCTCCGCCTCCTCCTCCTCCTCCTCCTCCTCCTCCTCCTCCTCCTCATGCCTCTCAATCCTTCGGTTTCTCGTCATCACCCTCGTCGTAATCACCACCACCATCACCATCAACATCAGGATCAGCATCAGCACCATCATCATCATCATCATCATCATCATCATCATCATCAGCAGCAGCAGCAGCAGCATCATCATCATAATCAACATCCTCTGTATCATCAGCAGCATCAGCAACAGCAATAGCAACAGTAACAGTAGCATCAGCATCATCATGGTAATAATCATCATCATCAGCAGCAGCATCATCATCATCATCAGCAGCATCATAATCGTGATGATCAACATCATCATCAGCATCATCATCAGCATCATCACCTGCATCGTCATCATCATCATCATCATCATCATCATCATCATCATCAGCATCATCATCGTCAGCATCAGCATCATCAGCATCATCATCGTCACCAGCATCATCATCATCAGCATCATCATCAACATTATCAGCATCAGCATCATCATCATCGTCATCATCACCATCATCATCAGCAGCATCATCATCGGCATCAGCAACATCATCATCATCATCATCATCATCATCATCATCATCAACATCATCATCATCATCATCAGCATCATCATCATCATCATCATCATCATCATCATCATCATCATCATCATCATCATCATCATCATCGTCAGCAGCATCTTCATCATCAGCATCAGAATCATCCTCATCAGCATCATCATCAGCATCATCATCGTCGTCATCGTCAGCATCATCTTCATCATCAGCATCACCATCAGCATCATCATCAGCAGCAGCATCAGAATCATCGCCATCGTCGCCATCGTCGTCGTTGACGTCATTGTCATTGTCATTGTCGTTGTCAGCATCGTCATCAGCAGCAGCATCAGCATCGTCATCATCAGCATCGTCATCGTCATCATCAGCATCAACATCAGCATCATCCTACGAATATGCATCATCACCGTCGTGATCATTATCGTCATCAGAATCACCATCACCATCGTTATTGCCATCATCGTCATCAGCATCAGCATCGTCATCATGATCTGCAGCATCATACTCGTCATCAACATCAGCGTCACTCCGCATCGTCATCTCGATCATCGTCCTCATCATCGTCGTCAGTCTCATCATCATCAGCAGCAACATAATCCTGAGAAACCACTATCGTCATCATAATGATCATAATTATCAGCATCAGCAGCATCAACAACAGTACAAACATAATCATCAACAGAAACACCATCGCCAACAACATCATCACGATCGTCATCATAAACTGTCATATCCCTTATGGTGCTCCTCCTCCTCCTCCTCCTCCTCCTCCTCCTCCAGCTTCTCCCGAAAGTCTGCCCCTGCGCCTCGACTGGGGCGCTTTCTGCCCATAATGTCAAGGAGAACCAGCCGCGGCGACCAGGGCAAGAAGGCATAAAGAGGGCGACAGGCGTCAAATCATCCTCCCCCCTCATGCACGTCCACCTCCCATTACGTACTTCTCCTCTCGTTCCTCCTACTACATTATCATCCCGTTCCTCCACCTCATTCCTTCTCCCTTTCATCCCCCTTCCTCCTCCTCCT
>CAUYUJ010003852.1:59195-75058 GCA_963575745.1 Prorocentrum cordatum | reverse complement strand
TCATCATCATCATCAGCATCAGCATCAGCATCAGCATCATCATCAGCATCATCATCATCATCATCATCATTATCATCATCATCATCATCATCATCGTCATAGTCATCATCATCATCATCATCATCATCATCATCATCATCATCGTCGTCGTCATCATCAGCATCAGCAGCAGCATCAACATCAGCAGCAGCATCATCATCATCAGCACCATCGTCATCGTCATCATCATCATCATCATCATCAGCATCATCAGCATCATCATCATCATCGGCATCATCGTCATCATCATCAGCATCATCATCATCATCATCGTCATCATCATCAGCATCATCATCGTCAGCCACATCATCATCAGCATCATCATCATCGTCATCATCATCAGCATCATCGTCAGCATCATCAGCATCATCATCATCAGCAGCATGATCGTCATCAGCATCATCATCATCATCATCATCCTCCTCATCATCATCCGCATCAGCAGCATCATCGTCATCATCATCATCAGCAGCAGCATCGGCATCAGCATCATCAGCCGCATCACCATCACCATCATCACCAGCATCATCAGCAGCAGCATCATCATCAGCATCAGCATCAGCATCAGCATCATCATCATCAGCATCATCAGCATCATCATCAACATCGTCATCAGCATCATCATCATCAGCATCATCATCATCAGCCGCATCAGCATCATCATCATCAGCATCATCGTCAGCATCAGCATCGTCATCATCGTCATCCTCGTCCTCAATCGTATCCGCATCCTCATCCTCATCCTCATCCTCATCCTGTTCCTCCTGCTTCTCCTGCTTCTCCTCCTCCTCCCGCTCAGTCTGCTCCTCATGGTCCTCATGATCCTGTTAATCCTGCTCCTGCTCCTCCCCTCCTCCTCCTGTTCCTCCTGCTCCTCCTGTTTCTCCTGCCACTCCTCATCCTCCTCCTCATCCTCCTCCTCCTCCTGCTCCTCCTCCTCCTCCTGCTCCTGGTCCTGCTCCCCATGCTCCTGCTCCTGCTCCTGCTCCTGCTCCTAATCCTGCTCCTGCTCCTGTTCCTCCTCCTCCTCCTCCTCCTCCGCCTCCTCCTCCTCCTCATCATCATCATCAGCAGCATCATCATCATCCTCTTCCTCCTCCACCTCCTCCTCATCCCCCCCCCCCCTCCTCCCCTCTCCCCCTCCCCTCCCCCCATCCACCCCTCCCCCCTCCGCCCCTCCCGTCCTCCTCTCCTCCTCCTCGTCCTCCTCCTCCTCCTCCTCGTCGTATCTTCACTCTTAGGCTGATTAGTATTATTCTTATTAGTAGTAGCAGTATTCGCCGTCGTCTTCTTTGTCGTATTCTTCTTACTAGTACTATTAATAGTCGCATTATGCTTATTGATTTTCGTATTATGTGCAGTCGTCTTCGTATTCGTATTCGTCTTATTCGTCGTCGTATTATTGTTATTCGTGTTCACCTTATTATTCATAGTATCCCCGTCATCCTCCTCCTCCGCCTCCTCCTCCTCCTCCTCCCTCCTCCTCCTCCCTCCACCTCCTCCTCCTCCTCCTCCACCTCCTCCTCCTCCTCCTCCTCCTGTTCCCCCTGTTCCTCCTCCTCGTCCTGTTTTATGCTCCCTTCCTTTGGAGGCGGCCCCGAGGGAACCGCCCCAACACGAGTCCCACGAGCTCAACCACGAGTGGAGCCAGCAGCGGGTGGCGCCACTGCCACCTCTGCCACCGCGTTGGGCTCCACGGCAGACTTGCCCGCCTCGGGCGGGTCAGGCCCGCGAAAACGAACGGGCACAGCAGGGGCGAGCACACCCTGCGCGCGGTCAAACTCGACGGGACCCTCAACCTCAGAAGCGACGGAACGGAGGCCCTCCACCCACCCCGACTCACGAGGCTCCCGCGGAGGGAAGACAGGAAAGGGGAGAGGAAGGGGGGATCCCGAGGAAGGCCCCCTGCCCTGTCGCAGCGCCCTCGAAGAATGGCGGCCCCAGCCCGTGGGAGGGGCACGGGGCCTGCCGATCTGGAGCGCCCAGCAGGGCGCCATGTGCCCCACAACGCGAGCACAAAAAAAAAAAAAAAACCCGGAGGATTGCACAAAAAAACCCGAAGGATTGCACAAAAAAACCCTGGATTGCACAAAAAAAACCCTTGAACGAAGGATTGCACAAAAAAACCCACCACTCCTTCGGTAGGTCCACCAGCCCACCACAGGCGATGGGACGGGTGGGCACGAGGCAAAATATCAGGAACGCCAGGGCAAGGACGAGAGACGACACTGCAGCGATACATCCCCGATCGACCGCGGGAGGCGCACCCCCAACGCCCACGGACCAGTTTGACCTGATAGCCCCGAGGGTCAGAGACAAAATCCAGCGGGTCGAAACGGGCCCACGTCAGAAAAATCAGCGCGCGCCCAGTGGTACAAGATCCCACCCATGTACTAGGCTACGTGACGGCTGGCCCACCAGGCCAGGGAAAGTCTGCGAGCCCAGTCGTCGTCCCTGGGATGAGCCCTGGCCCCGCGCTTAGCTAACTCATCCGCCAGCACGTTGCCACGAAACTGCAGCCAGGACAAACCTCGTGTTTGGGCGTCGGGCCGGGTTTTGTGAGACGGGACCCAGCGAACCGAAACCTCGTCGGCCCCCAGGTCTTGCAACTTAAACCAAATCTGGCCTCCTAATAGAGACGGCTCGGGGGAACGCATCGAGCCTTTCCCGCGGCCACCCCATCAACGATAGCATGGCAGTCGGTGGCGACCGTGATGGGTGCGGCCGCAAACGACAGACACTGGAAACAGGCCCACAGCTAAGCAAGGCCTATATCCTGCAGGGCCGTGGGGAGAAAGCCGAAACACGCTCCTTGCGAGTTGCCATGCTGATCAACAGAGACCACCGCCCAACCCCCTCAAGATCAAAGCGGGAGATCTGGGTCGAGGAGGCTTCCGTCGATGACCACAGTGCCTGTGAAGACGCCTCCCGCCAACGGCCTGCCAGATATGACAAGCCCAGACTGATCGGGAGGTGGTTGCAATCGACGCTTCGAGTCGACTAGGCAACGGCACAGCAACGCATCGTCCTCACCGCACGCCGCCCCAGCCTGGGACACGGCGTCAAGACCAAGGCTGCCACGCACACGCTGGGAAACATCATAACGAAACAGCCGATTCGGGGTGTCACCCGCTTCCTGGCTACAGATCCTGCAGGTCGCGGACTCAGCAGCACGCGAATGGAACAGTCGATGTTGCGTCCACAGACCCCCAGCGACCCGCATGGACAGGAGGAGGAGGAGGAGGAGGAGGAGAAGGAGGACAACACTCGAATGGAACGACTGGGCCTGCGCATGTTTCACAAGCTCGAGCATGGGAGGGCCAGGCAGCGATTCGGGCCCCGTCGAACCCGCCAGCCCCTCCATCAAGACACGCCCGGCACCCAGACCTACAGGCTTGCCTCACGTGCCGGGCCAGACATGCTGCAGATCGATCGCCGTGCCCCCCGCCATCTCCCACCGATTCCACCCGACCGCCTTCCAGCATGAGCGAGACAGCGTGGCCAGGACGGCCGAACAGGGCCCCATGACTTTGTTAGGGAGGGAACCGCAGACCTTGTCGAAGGTCCCAGCCATGAAGGCAAGCGAGAAACAGTACTCCAGGACCGCACGGCCCCAAAACTGAAGCGGCAACCTGTTGGCCGCATAAACGGAATCCGTTTTGGGGGCCGCCAACAACGACGCAAAGTGCAACGTGCGAGACCGCCCCGAAGCGGGGCCAAAAATAGCCGAGGCCGACGTGGCCCTGAAACTGTCGAGGGTTCTGGTGGAACCCTCGTGACCTGGCACCGTACAGCGGCGGTTCCTTCAGACATGAAAACCCTGCTCACCCCCCCCTCCTCCTCCGCCTCCTCCTCCTCCTCCTCCTCCTCCTCCTCCTCCTCCTCCCTCCTCCTCCTCCTCCTCCTCCTCCTCCTCCTCCTCTCCTCCTCCTCCTCCTCCTCCTCCTCCTCCTCCTCCTCCTCCTCCTCCTCCTCCCCTCCATCCCCCTCCCCCTCCCCTCCTATCTCCTCCCCTCCCCCTCCTCCTCCTCCTCCTCCTCCTCCTCCTCCTCCTCCTCCTCCTCCCCCTCCTCCTCCTCCTCCTGTCTTCTCATGTGGCCCCCGAACTACTTGTGCACAACAAACCCGTCCTCCTCTTTTTGACTCCGCATGGACTCAAGCAACGATAGGCTGGAGCGTCTTTAATGTCAGCTTGTGATTCACGAATCCGTGGGGGGGGGGGCGCGTTTAAAACATTGGTTCTTGTTCGGGCGAATCGCGGGGGGGGCCCGCCAGATTGAAAATCGATGGCGGCGGCGCCGGTGATTAGCGCCGACGCCCGGCCGCCAGCGAGAAGGCGACATACAGCACAGACTTGGGGGAGGGGGGGGCAGGAGGCAAGGGCGAGCCAGGGCGCCCCCCTTTTTGTCGAACCGATGCGCCACGGTGGCGACAGCTGGCCTGCGACCAAGGCGGGCTGGACGAAAAGGGGGGGTGCAAAATGGGGAATTGCCAAGCAGCTGACGACGCTGACTTTCCAAGCGCCTCCTGGCGCCGAAGGTGGCCATGCGTCGAGGATTGGCCCCTCGGCTGGGCGACCGAAACCAGCTGGGCGCAGCAGGTCTCGCAATTCCCCCCGTCCTTCTCCTTCCCTGGAGCTTTCGTCCGACCCGAACAAGCCGGCCAGTTCTTCTCCCCCCTTCTGTCGTGGTCGTCGTCGCCACCGCCGCCGCCGCCGCCGTCGTTGGTTTCCTCGTCGTCGCCCTCGCCGTCGCCGTCGGTTTCCTCGTCGTTGCTTTTCCTCCCTTATTTTCCCCTCCTCCTCCCGCCCCCATGGATCGCGCGATTACACAAAAAAATGTCGCGCCCCGTGGGGTCTATAAATCGACCCAGGGAGGGGCACCCAGTTGTTAATCACAAGCTGACGTTATGCGTCCTCCTCCTCCTCCTCCTCCTCCTCCTCCTCCTCCTCCTCCTCCCCCTCCTCCACCTCATCCTCCTCGCGGGAGGAGGAGGCGGGGGAGGAGCAAGAGAGGAAGGTGGAGAAGAGGGATAGTTTAGCCACTCTTTGCCCTCCCCCAGGAGGACGTGGCGGAGGAGGGGAGGAAGAGGAGGAGGAAGAGGAGGAGGAGGAGGAGAAGGAGGAGGGGAGAAGGAGGGGGGGGAGGAGATAAAAGGAGGGACGGAGGCAGGGAGGCTGAGGGGAATGAGGAGAAGTAGGAGGTCGAGGAGGAGGATGTCGACGACGGTCCCTCCCTCCCTCCTGTCCCTGTGTTCCTCGTCTCCACCTTTGATCTTCCCTGCCCGCCTGATCGAAGGCCTCCAGCTCACCAAGGCACCGGCGCACCGACCTGCAGGCAGAGCAGCGGGAGAGAGAGGAGGACGACGGCAAAGAAGGGGAGGACAACGAAGAGGAGGACGACGGAGAGAAGGACGACGCAGGAAGAGGCGGACGACGACGACGAAAAAGAAGACGACGACGATCGCGGGGGCGGGTCGCGGGTAAGCCGCAGGGCGGGTGGCGGGAGGATCGCGGGACGAGGTCGGTAAACTGCAAGAGCCAGAGCCCGCCCCGCAAAACGCGCACCCAAGGACGGTGTATGACCTCTCGGCCCCCTCACTCGGATGCGCTGTGTTTGCTGTTGTTCCCACCCACACCGATGTGTGTGCGCGTCACTGGACTCATGTACCATTGCATGATGACAGAATTCAAAAGGAGTTTCAAGTGCGATGAACCATACGGAGGTATAAGCGCGTGCCTCGCCTTTTTCGGATACCAGGGAATATGGGCGGCATGGAATCATGGTTCGAACAAGTGTCCTGGCATCTTAGCTCTGCGCCAGCGAACAACAATAAACTACGTCAGATTGCCGCGGCGCACATCACGAATGCACAGAAAAAGGGATACTGGCTGGTCCACGAGATGAACTAAGGATCTAGCACGCCAAGACCCACCCCGAATCTCCCGCGCAACGCACCGGGCCGCCCACCCATCCCGCCCCAGCCCGCGCACGCACACGCTTTGGAGGAATGGGAAAGACGGGTAATGATTAGTCAATGCGAGGATCCGAGCGCCTTAGCGTGAGCGAGCGAGTCTGAGCGGCAGAACACGAAAGGGGCTCAACGCAAGAGAGTCAGAATGGGAATGGATCATCCATGGCGGTTCCGCCTTATGTAGTCCTGATTCCATACTCGCTACATCCCAGTGATCATGGACCTGAACGCAGGGGAGTCGACGGCGCGAAACAGACGTTTCACCAGAGACATCCCCGACCAGGCCGCGAAAAGGCCCGCGCAACAGCCCTTGGCCACCCCCCCTCACAGCAGCCTTTGGCCCGCGGCCCACTGTCATAGATGCCATCGCGGTGAGCACGCGGCCCTGAAATAGGAGGGGTCAGGGGCGCGAAACAGACGTTTCGCCAGAAAGACAAGAGACAAGAGCCCGCGTCGAGGCACCTACGAGGGTGCGGCGGGAGGGCGCAGGGGCGCCGCTCAGAAGCCGTGGTCGGGAAATGGCAGCCGGGCAATCTGGGCGCGAACGGGCCCGCATCACACAACCTGGCAGCTCCCCTCTGGTGCCCCTTGGGATGCCCAACAAACGCGCCTGCTACATCGCAAACGAGCGGCTGCCATGAGAGAGAGAGAGAGAGAAACAGAGAGAGAGAGAGAGAGATCCCGGCAATCTAGGCGCGAACGGCCCCGAGACACACCCCTGGTCGATCCCCTTCTAGGGTTTCCCCAAAGACATGCCTGCTACATCGCGACGACCATTTGAGGCTCTGACCAGAGAAGCGCCAGCAGCCGCCAACAAGCATTATAACTCAGAGGCCACAACAATTTGTGCGCGAATGGCCCCGCGACACAGCCCTGGTACTCCAGATTTCGTAATAAAAGGGAGGGGGTCTCATTTCGGGGGGGGTCTCTTCCAGGCTATCTTGGAGGGCCTGGGGAGGTCTGGGGACGATGTTTTGGAGGGTTCTCCCACGGGGGGGGGTCTGAAATGGCTCGTCTGGGAGGGTTGAGACCCCCTCCCTTTTATTACGAAATCTGGAGTAGCCCTCCCATGGAGCGCCCGGACTCCCCCGCGCCTGAAACATCGAGAACGCCACTGGGGCTCTGGAGCAACAAAACCGCGGCGGGAGCCGCAACTGGGCAACCGGGCCAGGAAAGCCCCGACACTCTGGACGCACTTTGATCCACGATACGCCCGCGGTCGAACCCCGCGCCCTTGAGGCGCTCGCGTGCAACGCCTGCGACATCGCGACGACCATCTGCCAAGGGGACGCGTCAAGCCCCACCCACAAAAAACAGTACACCTGAGATGTTCCGACAATCTGGGCGCGACCGGCGCCGCGATAAACGGGTGGTCGACGCGTTCCCGGGGGCGTTCAAGGCCCGTGTCTGCGAAATCTCGCGCCGCGACTGCGCGCCGCTGGTCAACGCCGCGACTTGCCAGCGCTGTCCCGAAGAGTTCGCCTGCATTCTTCTGAACCGCCGCGCCCTCGCGTTCAGACTCGCTGCGAAGCTTTCCGCGCAGTCGCGGGCGGCGCCCGACGAGCTGCTGTCGTCGCTGGCGGCGCCCCAGGGCGAATCGCCGAGGGCGCACTGCGCGGTCGCTTGGTCGCTTGCAGCTCGGCGCGCCTCCGCGGACTTCGGGCGGCGGCGGCGGCCCCGCCGGAAGGACGCGCTGCTGCGCGGCGCGCGCCGGCCTCGTGCACTCGGGCGAGGCGAACTGGCCGTCCAGAAGGTGTGTCGTCGAAACGGCGCGCGGAACGGCGTTCGGGGAAACATTCCACGATATTTGGAACGTCGTTGCGCGCGACGTTCTGAGCAGGTCGGCCTCCTCGACTCGCAGGTCGCTTTCGCGCCGACACCAGTTCGCCCGGAAGCGGCACCCAGCCGCGCGAGTGGAGCCGAAGTGTCTGTGGGGCCATACGTGGAGATTGCTTTGCTGCCAACCTCTACCCCAGATTTCGTAATAAAAGGAGGGGGGTCTCATTTCGGGGGGGGGTCTCTTCCAGGCTATCTTGGAGGGCCTGGGGGGGTCTGGGAACGATGTTTTGGAGGGTTCTCCCACGGGGGGGGGAGGGTCTGAAATGGCTTGTCGTGGAGGGTCCAGACCCCCTCCCTTTTATTATGACATCTGGAGTATCCTTCTCGTCTCCTTAATTATCCTCGTCGAAGGCCGCGCTCTGACATGTCGCCGCGGCGGCCGTTGCCCTGCCCCCCCCCGTCCGCGCTCCCTTGCCGGTGGCCCTCCTGCCCCCTCCAACCGCTCCGTCTCCCCGCCACCCCCCATTGTTCCCCATCCCCTCCCTCCCCCGCCTCCCTCCTCCCCCCCATCCCTCTCCCAGTCCCTCCCCTGTCCTGTCTCTCTCTCTCTCTCTTTTTCTTTGTTTTGCTTTATAGTTGTTTTTCTCTCTCTGTCTCTCTCTCTCTCTCTGTCTCTCCTTCTCTCTCTCTCTCTCTCTCGCTTTCGCGCGCCCTTGTCAACTGCCACTCCTCTCTCCCATTCCAAGCCCCCCCCTGCCCTCCAGCCCGCCCGTCGCCCTCTGACCCTCTGCCCCTCCCGGGCTCTCATCGGCGGGGCTGCCCGGGAGATCCGGGAAGCCCTCCCGAACGTTATTCCGCTGAGCCGTTTTAGGGCCCTAAGTGGGCCATCGGACCAGCCGATCGCCGAGGGCCCCCCGCCAAGGGGCCCAAGTAGGCCGCCCATCCGGCCCATGGGCCCCTGAGACTTGCGCGCGCCCCGCACGAGGCCCCGCCGCCCCCCGAGGCCCCAAGTAGGCCACCCATCCGGCTCGTGGAAGCCACTCCGCGGGAACCCTCCCCGCCCGCGCCGTTTTGAGGCCCCATGTAAGGAGGCCTTCGGACCAGTCGATCGGGAGTAGGCCATCCATCCGGTTCATGGCACCCAGGTCCACTGAAGCGCCGGAAAAGCGTTCCGCGCCCTGGGTGAAGATGTTCCGCGGGCCAGGCCGCCCTCCCCCCTCCCTCCCCCCCCCCGTTCCCTCGCCCCCCGCCCTCTCTGTCTGTCTCTGTCTGTCTCTGTCTGTCTCTGTCTGTCTGTCTGTCTGTCTGTCTGTCTGTCTGTCTGTCTGTCTGTCTGTCTGTCTGTCTGTCTGTCTCTCTCTCTCTCTCTTTTTCTTGCTTTCTTTCTTTATCTCTCTCTCTCTCTCTCGTTCTCTCTTTCTCCCTTTTTTGTTGTTCTCTCTCTCTCTCTCTCTCCCTCCCCCCTCCGCCCCCCCCTCCGCCCCCCATCCCCCCCCCTCGCCCGCATAATGCACCTCCTCCATGTAGCTTTATGCAGCACCGAAATAATCCTGGCAAGAAACAAGAAAGCGGGAAAAAATGGCGACGACGATGCCCGCGCGAAATGGTGGCTACCGCCTCCTCGTCCTCCCCCATCAGCCCCCCCCCCCCCACCCCGCCTTCGCCAACGCATCGCGGAGTAGAGCAGCAGCAAAACAGAAGAGGGAGGGCACGGATAAAGCAAAACAGGGGTCGCAATAACATGGTGTACGTTGATATGCAAGCAGCGCGGACAGGTCGAGACAGCCCAGATGTTTTCTACGTAACCAAAGCTGCCTTCCACTGAAATGGTCGAGTCGCGCGGTGCAAGTGGGCGGTTGCACGGTGCGCAATCCCCACTGTAGTTTCCTGCGCCCCTTCGCGCCACCTACCCGATGAATGGCCAAGTTGTCCACGCGCCCCCCGGATGGCCCAGCTCGCCCCCTCCAACGCTCGTCGATTGCCGCCTGCCGGGGGAAACGGGCGTCTGAACGGCGCGCGCGCGTTTGCTCGATTAGCTGCCAGGCAAACTCTGGCACTCCGGCGCCCCTCTGACGTCGTCTAACGACAATGCGTCGTCGGCGACGAGGAGCGCCGCCGTTCCTCGTATGGCGGCAGCGCCGAAAGAGGGAAAACGACGAGCAAAGGCATCGTGAAGACTCCTGACAGCCGCGGCAAGAATTGGGCGATCACTGGGTTTCTGAAAAGGAAACGCGCCCAGAGCCGCAAACGGGCATTATACCTGAGAGGCCCCGGCAATCTGGGCGCAACCGTCGCCATGATACACCTCTGGTCGATCACTCCGTGGGGTGGCCAAGTACATTGCCTGCTACATCGCGATGATCACTGGCGCTCTGAAAAAGAAACGTATGCAGAGCTGCAAACAGGTGGTCCCGACAATCTGGGCGCGAGCGGCGGCGTGATACATTCGTGCACGACCCCCCCTGCGGGTGCCAAAATGCAATGCCTGCTACATCGCGATGACCCCTGGTCTCTGCGCAATCGCGGCAGGAATGAGTCCGACTGTTGTTGGAGATGGGTATGGTTTCGATTGCGTGTCTGCGAGCCGGAGTATGAACGAATCTGAACATGGTCGGGTCTGAACATGAGCAATGCGAACTAGAACCGCGTGCGCTTCGCGCGCGTTTGGGCTCTAGCCCAGCCCGCGGCGCCGCGATTGTCCTGAGGGCGGGGTTTGCGCGCGACTCGCTGTGGGAGAAAGGTTGCGACCTTCTTGGGCCAGTCATGGGATGACGTCGTGCGTCGCGCGTCGCGCGCGGTGAGTGGGGCGTCGTGCGTCGTTGTCGTCGTCGTCGCCGTCGTCGCCGTCAGTCGTGGTCGTCGTCGTCGTCGATGTCGTCGTCGCTCTCGTCGTCGCCGGAGGGGGCTCTTGCAGCCGAGGCTTAGATGGATAGATCAACGATCGCCAATTGTCAAGCCAAACCGAAGGCGCGACGGTGCCCGCGGGGGCAGATAGATGGGAAGAACTTGCGCAGACGTCTCGGTGCGACGGCGTCCGGGGGGGCATTTGCAGATAGATGGATGCACCACGCCAGCCGAGAAGAACGCGGGAACATGCGCAAATCAGGAAGAGGATGAGGAAGAATAAATGGTTGAAGAGGGCGAGGGCGGCGAGGGGGACCAGGCGGAGGAGAAAGAGGCTGCGGGGCAGGAGGCGCAGGAGGAGGCAGAGGGGGGCTACGACGGCTACGAGGAGGAGGGCGCGCGGCAGGCCGAGTCGCAGGAGCAGGTGGCGCCGCCGCGAATCGGGGGCACCTGAAGCTCGGCTGCAACCAAGTGACTCATAGGCCTGGCCTAATTAGGAAGATTTGCGGGGGGTACTCCAGATTTCGTAATAAAGGGAGGGGGGTCTCATTTCGGGGGGGGGGTCTCTTCCAGGCTATCTTGGAGGGCCTGGGGGGGTCTGGGGACGATGTTTTGGAAGGTTCTCCCACGGGGGGGGTCTGAAATGGCTTGTCTTGGAGGGTCCAGACCCCCTCCCTTTTACTACGGAATCTGGAGTATCTTGGGGAACCTCCGAGGTTCCGTTGGCAACAACTTTGAAACCTCTTTGGGCCCTGCTCGGGCCTGTCTGGGCGCCTCTTGGGGCTTCTGCGACGGTCCGTTCGGGGGCCCGACCTCTCGATTTCCTGTGGGGTGGGGCGCGCCGGCGGTTCGAGGGTTCTCGCAGGCAGTATTGGACATCTCTTGAAGCCTTTTCGTGGCCGTCCTGGGCGCCTCTTGGGCGGTCTTGGGGCCCTCTGGGGCCGCCTTGGGGCTCTCTTTGGGGGGCCCTTCTTGGGGCGGTTTGGGGGGCTGTTTCGGCGGGCGAGGTTGGTTTCCTGGGGCTCTCTGGGGGAGCATCATACAGCCCTCTTTGGGCGTTTTGGGGGGCTCGCGGCTTTTCCCGAGGCAGCCTCGGCACATTTTGGAGCGTTCGCGGGGCGTTCGGGGCGGTCTCGAGCAAGTCCTAGCGGCCTCTGGAGCCGTTCAAGAACCCTAAGGGCCCCGCCTGGGAGCCTTTGGGCCCGGGGGCCCCCGCGCCACGCCGCGGTCGTTGCTCCTGGTTCCAAGCCCGCCCCCGGCGCACTCCGATTGTATATATATATATATATATATATATATATATATATATATTTGTATATGTATCGAGAGAAGATAGAAAAAGAGAAAGAGAGATAGAGAGAGAGGGGGAGAGAAAGAGAGAGAGGGAGAGAGAAGAGAGAGGGAGAGAGAGAGAGAGAGAAGAGAGAGAGAAGAGAGAGAGAGAGAGGGAGAGAGAAAGGAGAGAGAGAGAGAAGAGCGAGAGAGAAAAAAAGAGAAAAGAGAGAGAGAGAGAGGGAGAGAGAGAGAGAGGGAGAGAGAGAGAGAGGGAGAGAGAGAGAGAGAGTAAGAGAGAGAGAGAGAGAGGAAGGTAGGTAGGTAGGCAGGCAGGTAGGTAGGTAGGGAGGGAGGTACGTAGGTAAGTAGGCAGGTAGGTCGCAAGTAGGTAGGTAGGTAGATAGATAGGTCAGTAAGTACGCAGGTAGGTCGGCAAGTAACTGTGCACTCGGTTGTGGTAAATTGTGCCCGGGGCGTCTTGGCACGCGTCCCGGGCGCCTCATGGAACCACGTTTGAACCTCATGGGGCCTCTTGGGAGCTGTTTGGGTGTTTGGGGGGGACTCCTTTGAGCATCTTGGGGGCCTCTCGGGGCCCTGCTGACGGTCTGGGGGTTCGACCTGAGCGGAGGCCTCAAAATGAGATTCGGAACTTCCCCTCTTGGGGCCCCTTGCGGGGCCATCTTGGGCGCCTCTTGGACCGCTTTGATGCTCTCTTCGGCCGTCTTAGGGCTCTCTTGGGGGCCTCTTGGGCCGTTTTTGGGCGATGCGTGGGGCTTCTTGGGCCGTCTTGGACGCCGCTGAGACAGAGGAGACGACCGCGCTGGAAACGCGCGCTTTCCAGCAACAAAGTAACAACTCGGGCCATCCAGGGCGCTCGCGCGGAGCATCTCGGAGGCCAATTCTGGAGCCGCTCGCCCGCCGGAGTTGCGTTTTTCGAACGAGTCTCGAGGCCGAAAAAATCTCCCGAGGCGCCGAAAAAAGGCCCCGGACCCCCGGGGCGATACTGGGCGCCCCGGGAGGGGGGAATTTTGGAGAAGCGGCCCCCCCCTGGACTCGGGGGCCCAGGCCCGCGAGCCCAGGCGCCGCTTGTACGATGCATCCTCGAGGGTCCAGTCTGCTACAATTAGCCCTGCAGATCCTTCATGAATTCGCGCAACCCCTGCATCCTTCATTGGTGGCGACAGCCTTTTCCAGGATGCGATCAGTTCGGGGGCCCCTCCTGCACAGGAAACGGCGGAGTATCGAACAGAACCAACGCGTAACATATCCTGATCCGAAACCGTTGGGGGCCCATGTGGTGCCCTTGTACATATGGCCGAGAGGGCGAAGAACACCGCTGCGGATGAGAACACGGAGAACTCGGCGAAGTCTTGCCAGGCGGAAAACATGCATATGAGAATTGACCAGTCCGACATGGGCGGCCCCGTCGCCAACGACATGATGCCCCCGGGCAACGTCGTCGGAGCGCTGCGTCTCAAGTGCGAGAGGCGATCATCAAAAAGCTCGACATCACCCAGGACGACGCCGACAGGCGCGCGAGACAGCTGTCGGCTGCCCTTTCGCACGCCCCCCTGAAGTGGAGAACGGTCGTGGACGGATCGAAGCTGCGCCCCGCAGTGAAGCGCATCGGCGAGATTGGAAGGCTGAAACCAGGCAGCAAGAAGACCTCGACGACGAGGGCCCCTAGACCCCCCGCGAGACCTGCGAGCGCCCCTGGCTCGGCCAGCGGGTCCGCGACGAGCCCGAGGTCGATCTGCAAGCCGCACCGCGCGAAGGCTCCCACGGGCATCCCGCTGCGCAAAGGGGCGAGGATCTTGGCGCCGCGCGGCAGCGGCCCCATCGGCGCCGCGTCTTCGCCAGGCGGCGCCGCCGCTGCTGCCGCCACCCCCGGGAAGAACCAGCGCGAGAAGTGCGCCAAGGAGAAAGGCGGCGTGGGGATCTTCGCCATCGGCCACGAGCGCGCGGCCCTAATGGGGCAAGGCGGCGCGGCGACCGCGGAGCACGAGTTGACGCCGGGGCCCGAGGGCACGCGCGCGGCCAAGGCGCGCGGCGGCGACGAGGAAACGGGGGCGCAGAATGCTACGTGCGAGACGCGGCCCAAGAAGAAACCACCGAGCCATGGCGCGCCGCTCAGGAGGCCCGCGGCCACAAAAAAACCCGCGGGGACACGGTGCGAGGAGGGGCGTGCCCTTGCCTTGCAGGAAGACTACGATGGGGGAGGGGGGGGGCAGCCCGAGCCCGACGAGGTCGAGGACCACGAGGCCCCCGCGGCCACGCCTACGCCCGCCGCAACGACGCCCTCCGAGAGGAAATGCGTCGTGATGCGGCACGAAAGGGGCGCGTGCAGCGCCGCGCGGGAACCCCTCGGCAACGAGCGCCGGGCGCGCGCCATCGGGATGAAGGCTGACTCCCACAGCGAAGCGAAGAAGATCAAGGCGACGGAGAAGCTCGCAGAATTGCTCCACGGTAAGGAACATGTAGCTGCTCGCGAAGATTTCCGCCAACATTTGACACGCGACATGACAGGTCATGACAGGACATGACAGAACAAACGGTTGCACTGACATCAGATATACACGGTGGCACCATACGGCGGGGCGCGCGTCTCCGCGGGTTCAACCGCGCCCTCTGCAAGCGAAAGGGCAACGAGATCTCGGGGCCCCCGCGAGGCGGTGGATCCGCGCGGCGCACATGCAAAGGCTCGGACAGGAGCGACGCCAGCGCCGTTCCCGCACGGCGGTCGGCGCGGCGGACCGACTGCAGGCAAACTGGTTTCGGGGGCGGCATGCGCACATGCATATGCATTCGCATATGCGCACAATGCAAATGAATTCCGGGCGGCGGCAGGCGGCGACGAGCGCGCGTTGGCGACGGCGACGGCGACCGTTGCGCGCGGACAGCCGCGCGCGCTCTCCGGCAAGCGCGCATGCGCTCGCGCGCGCTTTGCCGCGTGCATTCAAGCGCACTGCATATCACTCATCACATTGAAATGTATGTCGTCGTAACTATTGTAATTTATGAATATATATATATATATATATATATATATATACATATATACACATGCATGCATACATGCATCCATGGATACCAACTTCAGTTTTCAATCAACCGTTTGTTCAGTTCGCCAAGATTGTTCAACAAGTTTGCTCAGTTTGCCACTCGGCGGAAGCGTTGCGACTGCTAGTTCCGCCCTCCTGCAATGGAGGGCGCGAAGAGGAGAAGGGGGCAGTGGAGAGGGGGCGCTATAGTTACCCACATTGCAGGCGCCTCGGGCCTGAGAGGCCGCGCCGCCTCGCTGCCACGAAGGACGCGCGCGCGCGCCGCAGCGCCGCAGGGAGACAGCATGCTGCCAGCCATGCCTGTCGCTGTGCTGCTGGCACAGCAGACCAGCAAGGCGACGGCGCGCGCGGCGGCACTGGAACTGAGGGGGGGGAGAAGGAGGGGGGCGCGGGCAGCACGAGCAGAGCTAGGATGGCGGCGGGGAAGATGGGCGCAGGAGGGGGAGAGGAGGGGAAGGGGAGGGGGGAAGACAAGTTAGGTGCGCTCGCGTCAACATCTGACATCCTACCCCCCCTCCCATCCCTTGCCATGGCGCTGATTTTCTCTATCCGCGGACGCGTGTCGTAGCGGACCTGTGGCTCCGGGCGCGTGTGCGTAGTGGGTGGTGGTGCGCGTGCGCGCGCGCGTGTGTGCGTGGTTGTGGTTGTTGTGGTGGTGGTGTGTATGTGTGTGTGCGTGTGTGCGCGTGTGCTGTGGTGTGACGTGGTGTGGCGTCTTGGTGGTTTGGTGGTGGGCCAGGTGCGTACGTGCGTGATGGCGGTGGTGGTGGTGGCGGTGGTGGTGTGTGTGTGTGTGCGTGTGTGTGTGTGTGTGTCTGTGTGTGTGTGTGTGTGCGTGTGTGTGTGCGTGCGTGTGTGTGTGTGTGTGTGTGTGTGTGTGTGTGTGTGTGT
>CAUYUJ010003852.1:25000-59095 GCA_963575745.1 Prorocentrum cordatum | reverse complement strand
TGCAGCGGGAGCACGGTTCGGAACGATTCGGGAGCAGAAATGAGGCCGGCGCCTAAGCGAGAACAGCACTTTTAAAAACAAGAATATGTGTATATATTTCACATATATATATATACATACAAAAAAAACGCCAACGAAAACCCAACTCCGGGGAATCGCGCGGGCGGTGGGAACAGGGCGAGGACAAGGTGGGGGAAGGAGGAAGAGGAGGGGGGGGAGGAGGAAGGAGGAGTGGCGATCGAGAGAGAGATTCGCCAGGCGATGGACGTCGGCCTGCACGTGGCTCCAGGAGGCGGGCGCGGCCGCCCGCCAGGGGGGGCGGCGGCGGCGGCGGCGGGCGCGAGCGCGGTGGCGGCGCGAAGGACATGGGCGCCGCGGGCGATGACGAGAAGGAGGAGGAGGAGGCCGACGCCCCGAAAGGGCCTGCACCGGCGCCGCCCGCCGTCGAAATGCAGGCGCTGCGGCGAGGGGAAGTGCATCGGCAGCGGCTTGCGCCTCTCGTCCAAGCGCCAGGGCTGGGGTAGGGCCAGCCGCCGCCGCGCGGCAACCTTCGGCCCGCGCGAGCTGCAGAACGAGACGATGGGCGCGAAGCTGCCGCCGCGCAACCTTCGAGCTGCCGCGGCGCCCCCGCAGGAAGCGGGAGCAGCGCGGCACCTGGGCGCCGCGAGGCGGAATTGATTATCGATCGATCGACCGATAAGTGATCGATTGTTTATGTTGCCATTCAGCACGGGGACGCCCCCCCTGCACGGGAGGGGCGCCCTTCCTGCGCAGGAGGGCAGCGCCTGGGCGGTGGAAGGACACCAAAGAGCGCGAGGAAAAAAGAAATCGCAGAGCACGGGCGCACCCTCGCGCCCCTCAGACCCAAGACGACGGGGCCCAAGACTTGCCCGATGCGAACTCCCACCGTGCACTTCGACGTCGAGGCGATCCCTTCGCGCGCCCTCGGCGACTCTGCATTCCCGAGTTTCCCGTAGCCGGCGCCGAATAGCGCGCCGGCGATGCCGCCGCCGTCGCCGATGCCGCGGCCTTGCCCGCCTGCCATTTCACCGCCCAACGATGTCCTTCTCGCGCGCGCATAGGGGGGGGCGCGGGCCCAAGACTGCCCCCAAGTCTCAAGCAGACCAGTTGGAAGTGCCGCGTCAAGCAGCGGCGCCGCCCGCGGCGTCGCAGGCGGCGCAGGAGGTCGCGCAGCAGCTGCAGAACACGGGGGCGATCCAGCAACAGACGCAGCAGCCAGCGATCGCGATGCCGCAGTTGACCTCGTGGAAGTCGTGGCCCCAGTTGCCCGCCGCGCACCTGCAACCGCCGCCGTTCCCAAGTCTTCTGCAGCTGCCGCCCCCGCCGCCGAGCGCGCCGCCCCCGACGGGGCCCCGGCAGGTCACTACGGCGAGGGCGCAGCGCCCCCCCTTCCCCCCGCAGCAGCCCGTCGGCGCAGCCGCAGCCGCAGCGGCAGCCGCGGCGCCAGCCACGGCGCCAGCAAGAGAAGAAGCCACTCGCTCGCCAGCAGCAGAGGCGCCCAACAACCCCGCCCAGATGTCCAGCCGCGCGGGGGAAGGTGGAAGAAAGAGAGCATGGGCCTGGCTCGCCGCTGACGCCCGCCGGCGCGACCGCGCAGCCCAAAGGCCCGCTGCCTGCGAAGCGCGACGGAAAGACTGCAGGCGACAATTCCGATTTCGAGCGCGGGGAAATCCCCGCGCAGTTCCCGACTGCGCAGGCGCACAAGGCCGTTAAAAGACAGCAGGGGGGCGTCGCCAGCGGCGGCGCCAGCGGCGTGGCACCGCCCGCGGAGCCAGCCACCCCTCCGCTGGACACCGCCGCGGGCACGCCGCAGGGCGCCACCGCCGCCGAGGCCGCGCCAGAGCCGCAGGCGGCAGCAGCAGCAGCAGCAACAGCCCCCTCACCCACGGAGCCGCAGACGCCGCACGAGACAGCAGAAACGCGCATGCGCCAGCATAGGATCGCGACGAAGCACGAGAGCGCTCCGCCGAGGAAGGCCGCGCCGAAACAGCGGGGGCAGATTCTGAAGCCGCCCCCCAACCAGACGAACCCAGAGCTCGGCGCGCGAGCCCCGAAGACGCCAGAGAAGAAAAGGAACCGACGGGGCGGCAGCAGCAGCTGCAGGAGCAGAACGGCCAGGGCACGATGCAGCAGCCCCAGGAGCAGAGCAGAAGAACAAGGGCACGGCTGCTGCAGGAGCAGAGCAGGAAGACAATAACGAAAGCAAGAAACGCTGGCCCGACGGAGAGGGCGCCCACGAGCCCAGCAACAAAAAGAAGAAGCCCGACGGCGACGACAACGGCGGCGGCACGGCCTAATCAACAACGCGCCGACATGGATGGCCACGAGCCATAAGAGCAACCCTGCAGCGCGCCCTGCGGAGCCGCGCGCGCGCAAAGCAAAGGCCTCTCGTCGCGCCCCCTTAGAACATATCGTCATTCGGCGCGCCCGCGCCCTGCGCGGGAGGGCGCGCCTCGAAGGGGGGGGGGGGGGGGGGGTGGGGGGTCTGCAGGAAGCGGGGGCAGGAGGCAGCAGCAGATGAGAGGGCGCAAGCAGGCGTCAACACCGCTTGCATGACCAGGCAACAGGGAGAGGCACATCTCACTGGGATTGGAGACGCGCGTTTATGTGGAGGTATGTGCCATGCCAAAGTTGGGGCCGCGCTGGTCGCGCGCCGCAGCTGATCTGCGCAAAAATTAATGTCAGTTTTCCCAGAGACATGCATGTGAACATTTGTGTTCGCAGATGTTTCTCGCTTCCAAAGGAAATCCACGAAGCGATTATTTCCGGGGATTCTTGTTCCGAAAACAAAATGTCTATGAGAGTTGCGCGCTGTGACTTTTTTTCTGCGCAGTCCACCTTGGGCGGCCTGATATGTCCAGGCGTGGCCCCCCGTTGGCAGGCTATCACAGCGCCCCCGCGTTCTGGAGCAGCGTTCTGTCGCATTGGAATGCATTGGTGGTGTTTTTAGAGCATGCGCATGGCAATCACCCGCATTGATGCGACTCATGCACGGAGACGGCATGCGACAAGTCTCATTTGCACACGCGCGCCATGCGCATCTCGCAGCGCGCCGCGCGCAACGCGCGCGCAGCGCGTGGGCGGCGGCGACGGCAGCGGCGGATGCTTGAAATGCGTCGCAACAGAGCGCGCGCATAGCATAGGCACGAAGTTCACCCCAAGTAAATGCCCCGAGCAATAGCAGTCGGCGAGACGCCCAGGCGCCAAGCAGGAAGTGCCGGCGCTGCTCCAGAAGCATGCCGAACAATAGTATTACTGCAGTTTGCTGCCCCAGACAAGTTCTACAATAATCTTCTTGCCCATCGCTGAGCCGTGCGATTCTTGCTGCTCGTAGGATATCCGTCGCGCTCGCTGACCTTCCCCGAGCAACCGCATGCCCGATGGCCGAATTCGGCGCGCGCATTCCGTCGCGCAGAAATGTCGCCGAATCATCTCCTGCCCCCCCGCGCAGGCGGGCGCCCGAGGAGGAAGATGCATGGCGAAGAGGATGAAGGGAGGGACAAGAGGCATAAGGATTCACAGATTGCCATTTTGGCATGATTATGCCCTTCGGTCGCAGAGTTCAACGACGTGAAACGCCGCGACCCTACGCCCGGCACTGTTGCTGCCTTTCCGGCTCAAGCGCTTCAGTTGTCTAGCTGTCCTGATCGAATGCCCCCCGCGCTGATCTTGCGAGCAGCGATGCATGCGCTATTATTCGCCCCCCTGGCGCGCGCGCCGCGCTGCTCGCCAGCGGCTGCCATGGGCGCCGCCATCGCCGCCTCCGCGCCTATGGAGATGCGCATGGCGAAGGCCTTGCCCAAGTGCGCCGCCCTCGACAAAAGGAGGGCGAATCGGACGCTCACTTCCTTGCGGCACCAGAGCAGCAACGCATGCAGTGAGGATGATACAAAGAGAGCCACCGCGGAATGCAAGGCGCTCGTGAACCAAGAGGATAAGAAACGCTTCTTAAAATTGCGGCAGCAAGACGGAGGCGGCAAGGCTGCAAATGACTTGCTTGAAGTTCGCCGAGCACTTAGAACAGTCTTGCGACCGCGCTCAAGAGGATGAGTTTTCGAACAGGAAAGGATACCTTATCCCAGCGCAGATGCTCAAGCTGAAGGGCCACGAAATCTGCGATTTCGACGCGCGCACGGAAGCAATCGAATGCGCCGTCGGCACGCACGGAGAGAATGCGAAAGAATCCGACGCCAAGGGGACGCATCCACCCGCAACTCACGACGCGAATGAGGAGTTGACTAGGTAGTTTTGCGTCGAGGATGAAGGGCGCAAAAAAACTTGGACGCAGGGGCAATCCGAGAAAATCGCCGGCGGCGCAGATGCGAAGAGCGGCTCGCACCTTGTGGGCGCATGCGACGCAATGGGCGCGCCATCCTGACAGCCGGCCTCGTCGTCCGAGTCGGGCGTGGACATGACGGACGAGCCCCCGCCGCTCCGAGGTCAAGGGGGCGGCAAAGCATCAAGAGCGCAGGGGGGGATGACCATCGCCCCCGCCCCCCCCCCCCCCCCCTCCCAGCAGCCCCGGGGCCAGACGCGGCGGCGGGGGGGGGGGGGGGGGGGGGGGGGGCCCCGGGGGGGGGGGTCGGGTGCTCAGTTTTTTTTCCTTCGTTCCAGGAATGGTTCGCCTGGGCCGCGCAAGCTCCAGATGTCGCCGCGCGAGCGCAAGAGCCAGCCGCCGGCGAAGAGCAGGGCTTCCAAGGAGGACAATAAGGAGATGCTGCGATCGGACTACTCGCAGGAGATCGAGGGCAGCATCAATGTCCCGGGTAAATCCGCGGACAAGCACTGCTGCAATATCGCCGCGGCAGAGCAGGCGCGCACCGCGGGCGCGATGGAGCGGCCCGCTCTCCGGCGGCAGCTTGTCGACGCGAAGGAATGCTCGAGCGCCGCCTGACAAGGTCGAAACCTTGCATGCGCAAGTACGCCGAGCTCCTCGAGCACGCGCGCGGCCCCGGCACGCGCAGATCGGGGGGGCGAAGGGGGGGAAGGGAGGACAACGGGGATGTGGGGGAGGAACAACAGGAGGACGACGATAGACCAAAGAGGTGGTATCCATATACGTGTTACTACATATCCGGGTGGCCCTGGCTGGCTTCACTGATGCAGCCGCATGCCTGAGCGGCGAATTCGCAGCCGCTGCGCCCTTGAAAAAATCGCAATCGCGTTCTCGGTTGCCTCCCTGCGCAGGAAAACCACCGATGTCGACCCGCCGTCCGCGATGTTTCGCGCCATGGGCTCGCGGCCCGAGGCCCCCGGATTCCGAGGGCAAAAATGCTCGGCGCACGCAAGCGCCATTATGATACTGCGTCTCTTCCTCATGACAGGAGGTCGAGGGCAAACGCGGGCGCGCTGGCGACGACCAGCGCGCTCGCCTACTCCCAGGCCGTCGGCGGCAATGCACCCAGGGGGGTGCGGGGGCGATCTCTCCGACTGGGCGTGGCCCAGGACGTGCGTCGCAGAGGCCCGTCGCTGGAACAAGAGGCGCTACTGCGAGCAGAAGGGGCGGGTCGCTTCCGGCCTGCCGAGCGAAGACTTTGCCCAACTGGCGCAACGCGGCACGCTGGAAAAGGAAAAATATCCCGGCAAAGCAACCTAACAGCGATGTGCAGGAGCAGATATGGAAGCATTCCCCTTAAGATTCAGATGAGAACCCAGTTGTAGAATTCTGCTGTGATCGCAGTCGTAGTCGCAGTCGCGATAACAGTCGCAGCGGCACCGGCAGTCGCAGTCACAGCCTCAGCCTCAGCCTGCTTCAGCCTTAGCCTCAGTCTGCCTTCACTTCAGCCTCGGCCTCAGCCTCAGCCTGCCTCAGCCTCAGCCTCAGCCTGCTTCAGCCTCAGCCTCAGCCTGCCTGCAGCCTCGGCCTCGGCCTCAGCCTGCCTCTGCCTGAGCCTGCCTCAGCCTCAGCCTCAGCCTCAGCCTCAGCCTGCCTCAGCCTCAGCCTGCCTCAGCCTCAGCCTCAGCCTGCCTCAGCCTCAGCCTCAGCCTGCTTCAGCCTCAGCCTCAGTCTGCCTTCAGCCTCGGCCTCAGCCTCAGCCTGCCTCAGCCTCAGCCTGCATCAGCCTCAGCCTCAGCCTCAGCCTGCCTCAGCGTCAGCCTGCCTCAGCCTCAGCCTCAGCCTGCCTCAGCCTCAGCCTCAGCCTCATGCTCAGCCTCAGCCTTCAGCCTCAGCCTCAGCCTCAGCCTCAGCCTGCCTCAGCCTCAGCCTGCCTCAGCCTCAGCCTCAGCCTGCCTCAGCCTCAGCCTCAGCCTGCTTCAGCCTCAGCCTCAGTCTGCCTTCAGCCTCGGCCTCAGCCTCAGCCTGCCTCAGCCTCAGCCTCAGCCTCCTCAGCCTCAGCCTCAGCCTGCCTCAGCATCAGCCTGCCTCAGCCTCAGCCTCAGCCTGCCTGCCTCAGCCTCAGCCTGCTTCAGCCTCAGCCTCAGTCTGCCTTCAGCCTCGGCCTCAGCCTCAGCCTGCCTCAGCCTCAGCCTGCCTCAGCCTCAGCCTCAGCCTGCTTCAGCCTCAGCCTCAGTCTGCCTTCAGCCTCGGCCTCAGCCTCAGCCTGCCTCAGCCTCAGCCTGCATCAGCCTCAGCCTCAGCCTCAGCCTGCATCAGCGTCAGCCTGCCTCAGCCTCAGCCTCAGCCTGCCTCAGCCTCAGCCTCAGCCTCAGCCTGCTTCAGCCTTAGCCTCAGTCTGCCTTCACTGCAGCCTCGGCCTCAGCCTCGGCCTGCCTCAGCCTCAGCCTGCATCAGCCTCAGCCTCAGCCGCAGCCTGCATCAGCATCAGCCTGCCTCAGCCTCAGCCTCAGCCTGCCTCAGCCTCAGCGTCAGCCTGCTTCAGCCTCACCCTCAGTCTGCCTTCAGCCTCGGCCTCAGCCTCAGCCTGCCTCAGCCTCAGCCTGCCTCAGCCTCAACATCAGCCTGCCTCAGCATTCCAAATGTGGCCAGGGACTGGAGTTCTGGGAGCTCGAAGAACACGAAGTGGCCTACAGTTGGCTCCGGGCATTCAAAGTCATGCCCAGGAATGATGTATTGGGCACTCGAAGACCACGAAATGGCTTACATTTGGCTCCGGGCATTCCAAATCATGCCCAGGAATGGAGTTCTGCGAACTCGAAGGCCACGAAGTGGCCTGCTTCAGGCTCCGGGCATTCAAAACCATGCCCAGGAATGGAGTTCTGGGAACTCGAAGAACACGAAGTGGCCTACAGTTGGCTCTGGGTATTCAAAATCATGCCCAGGAAAACAATTCTGGGAACTCGAAGACCAAATTCCCCCAGATCCCGTCCGGATCCCGCCCAGACCCCCCTGGGGAGTCAAGATGCTCTCTTTTGACGCCACTAGAAACCGATCAGTCTTCTCTGTTAGGTAAAAACTGGAGGACACCAAAAGTCTGGATAAAGTTGGGGAGAGCCACGTGCAACGCTGCCGCCTGGCAATGCAATTCGTTTCGGCGAGTCCTGCAAGTCTGCGGGCCGACGGCGCCCCGCGCCAGCGGGGCCGCGACCAGTCAATAGACACCGCGCGTTTAAATGTGCCAGGACCGCCCAAAGCACGATAAAGGTTTCCATGAGCACGAACACGTGGCATGACATGTTCACCGAGATTTCTTAAACGTTCTTCTCGCGGCTGCAGGGAAATGCCCCCCCGGCCCGCCGCGACGGCAGAGCTTGGTGGAAATCTGACTTTCGCATGAGCAAGAAGGCAGGCGCTGATCCAGGCTACAGGTCCGCGCTGGCGCAGACGCGCGCAGTTTGGGGGCGCCGGAAACAAGCCCCCGCCCCCCGCAGCTCAACGACAGGGCGGGCCGCTGCTGGAGGTGCCGCGCGATGCCGCGGCGGGCCCGTCATTCCTCGCCTTTTTCTCCCGCGCCCCCCCCCCCCCCTCGCCCGCGCGGGCCCCTCGGCCAGAGCGCGTCGGCAGCGCGGCGCCGCGGCGGGGCAGCGGGCGCGCGAAGACGCAACTGATCCGACACTAATTGGAACAGGTAATTACTATACCGCCAACGACGTCAATCCCATGGGTCGACCCAGTCGGCCTGGAAAACCGATTGGCCACGCGCAATCGACTCGGGCGCGGCCGCCGGTTGGTTGGGGCAAATGTTCTTCGGATTAATGCATTTTGAAAAATTGACAGGCCCCGCGCGCGACGAACAATGCGAGGCGCCACGGGGGCGCCTGAGCGCGTTGGCACGGACGGGCACCAGAAGCGGCTCGGATCCACCCCTTGACCAGGAAGACCATCAGACACAGCAAAAACACTGCGCCTTCCAGGGCAAGCCGCTGTTATCCGACACATAGCCCCCTGTGGGAAAACGCTCGCGGACGAGCTGTGCGACCCGAGCGTCGCCGAGGAGGCAGCGGTGAGACATGCTATGTAGCATGTGTCTCAGCGTTGCCTTTGCTTGCGAAGTGGTAACATGAAAGGGTGCACTCAGCATGGCCAGTCGATCGAGTTCAGCCAGCAACCCGCCGCCCAGCGCGGCGCGCGCCCCAGAGCGTATCACATGAGACAGAATATTCATCCATTGCTCGAAATGGGCTTAGAAGCCCCGCGGGGGCATCAGCCCGAAACATGCTGGCCTTACAGAGACGAGGACACCGGGGGCACGGGCGCTCACTTCGCCAGCGTCGCGGCAACGCGCTCGCGCCCAAAGGGTTCAGCGCCGCACTGATGTCCAGATTGTTCTCTCAGCCCTTCGCGTGGATCTCGCGATGGGATCGCTTCGTCTTTCTCATAGACAGAGGTCGTCTCCACTTTTCCCTCCTGCGCAGGAAGGGCATATCGATCCGCCTCGGGGCTTCCCCCCTCGCAGCCCTCCTCCCGCGCCGCCCGAGTTGCAATCGCGCCATTTATCTTTTTTCTTCATCGATTTGCCGCGGCCGCTTTTGGCCAACGAGTTTTTCTTTCAAGCTGCCCGCAAATTCGCCGCTGTGCTGATGGCTGCCTGGGGCGCTCGATGCTCCGCGCGCGGCGCCATCGGCGCTGCGGACAGCGCGGGGCCCCAGCGCTTCGCGCGGCCGCAGGGCGGTTCCAGGCGGCATCGATGCCGCCAGCAGCGCGTCCAGGATGGCTGCTTGAGCCCCATTGCGGAGCTGCGGAACGTCGACGCGCCCACGGCCGAGAGGATGGTCGAGGAGCGCCCCGCGATCGCGGCGGAGGCGCGCGCGGCCCAGGACGGCGAGAGGGACAGGCGGGCGAACCAGCGGCGACGGCGTCACTGAGTGAAGCCACGCGCCGTCTTCGCGACCAGAATCGGGCCCGCGCCCCCCTTTGCGCTCTTCTCGCCCGCTGAAGCAAAACATCGCGGCGAGGGGGGCGGCGCCCCCTGTCGAGGGGACTCCGCAAGGCAGGAGGGGGAAGAGAAGTAGAGGAGGGAGGGAGGAAGGGTGGTGCGGAATAGCATGAAATTACATGACATCAACATAGATGTCGCAGGGGAGCTCTGTTTCTTAATTAGAGCACATCCGTAAGTAAAGCATCTAACCCTGGATGCCTTAACAACATATGATAGCTAATCTGAGCAGGTTGGACCCTTGAGGATATACGAGCGGGAATGTGTTTGAGCGCGTTTGGGAATGGGTGGGTCTGTGCGTGGTTACATACGAATATGAATGAGTATGCGTGGATGTGTCTGAGCGCGAATGGTCTGAGCATGCGTGAGTTGAGCGGGTCCGACTGTAAGCGATGATGTGCATGAGTGGGTATGACTGCAAGCGGGTATGAATGTGAAAAGTCAGATTACGGAAAAACAACTCTAACCCTGGCCGCGTGCTGTCCACCCCGGCAACGCGCGGTCCCCTCGGCCTCTGCCGCTGCAGTTCAACAGCTCCGCTCCCAGACCGATACACGTGCCCCTTGACGCGGCCAATTCGCTTTCGGGTGTCCCCGTCTAGCTCTATTGCCAGTGCAGCCAACTCTGCCTCGCCACCGACGGAAAGTGTGGTTACATACGGATATGAATGAGTCAGTGTGGATGGGCCTGAGTGTGGAGTGTGGATGGATACTGTTGGTGGTGATGATGTTGATGGTGATGGTGATGGTGATGGTCGTCACAATGGCAATGGCAATTGTGGTGGTGATGATGATAATGGTGATGGTGATGATCCTGATGATGTTGATTGGGATGATGATGATGATGATGATGATGATGATGATGATGATGATGATACTGATGACGCCTGTGATGACACTGATGACGATCACAACGACAATGCTGAGTATGAGAGTTGCGATGATGGTGGATATCATGATGGTGATGGTGATGGTGATGGTGATGGTGATGGTGATGGAGATGGTGATGATGATGATGATGGTGATGCTAATGATGATGATTATGATGATGATGATGATGATGATGATGATGATGATGGTGGTGGTGATGATGATGATGATGATGATGATGATGCTGATGCTGATGCTGATGATGATGATGATGATGATGATGATGATGGTGATAATGATGATGATGATGATGATGATGATGATGATGATGATGATGATGATGCTGATGATGATGATGATGATGATTGCTACCATGATGATGACGATGATGACGAGTATGACGAAATCTCGCGGATCGGGACAGGATTCTGTATAACGTCAGTCCAAACACGGTCAGATGCCTGTCTGTCTCGGCTGGACACGGCAGTCCGAGATGGGTCCGAGGACAGACCCCAGCAAAAGTCCGAGAGGGAATTGAGGCCATAAGGGTTCATAAACGAAATGCCGCGTAACTTAAAACGCGGTTCTGCGGAAGCTTGGGGGTGCGCGCTCAGACAGCGGGTGTAGGCGCCATTCCGCCTGTGGAAGGTCCAGTTTGAACGAGTGTCAGGGACCATTCCGCCAGAGAACGGTTCAGTTTGGGAAGGTGGCAGTGCTGGCGGCCATTGAAGACACAGCTCCACCCTCCCCCCTGCCCTTCCTCTCCCCCTCTCCCCTCCTCCTCCTCCTCCTCCTCCTCCTCCTCCTCCTCCTCCTCCTCCTCCTCCTCCTCCTCCTCCTCCTCCTCCTCCCTATCCGCCGTCCCCCCCACCGCCCCTCGACCCCCTCCCCCTCCTCCCCCCTCCCTCGTCCACATCTCCCCCCCCTGCCCCCCCTCTCCCCCCCTCTCACCTCCCCCCCCCGTCTCCCATCCCCACTCCTCGCCAGCCTCCTCCTGGAGGCTCCTGGGCGGCGCGCCCAACCTGGCGGCCGCGTCGTAGCACCCGCCGCCGCCGAGGCTGCTGGGGGAGGAGGCCCACACCTGCTCCGGCGGCGGCTTGTATCTATATATATATAGAGAGAGAGATATGTGTATATATCTATATACATATATACACACATACATCTATACATGTATTTATATATAGAAACGTGCGCCCGAGCCACCAACATGATCTCTACACTCAGCAATGCGTATCACCAACCATGCTGAGCCGCAGCGGCAGCCAGAGGAGGGGGAGGCTCCCCCTCCTCCTCCTCCTCCTCCTTCTCACCCTACTCCTTCCTCCTCATCATGCCCCACCTCATCATCCTGTTCCTCCTCCTCCTCTTCCTCCTCCTTCTCTTCCTCCTCCTCACCCTACTCCTCCTCGTCCTCGTCCTCCTTCTCTTGTCCCTTTTTCCCACCCTCCCCCTACTCCTCTTCGTCCTCCTCCTCCTCCTCCTCCTCCTCCTCCTCCTCATCATCATCATCATCATCATCATCATCAGCAGCAGCAGCAGCAGCATCGTCATCCATCAACAGCAGCAACATACACATCTTCACCGCCACCACCACCATCAGCGACAACATCATCACCACCACCTTCATCATCATCATCATCATCATCATCATCATCACCATCAGCATCCGATCATCAGCATCCGATCATCATCATCACCATCACCATCACCATCACCATCATCATCATCATCATCATCATCATCATCATCATCATCATCATCAGCATCATCACAATCATCATCATCATCAGCAGCATCAGCATCAGCAACATCACCATCATCATTACCAACATCGACATCATCGGCAACCACAGCACCCATCAAAACTATCACAGCATCAACACCAACGTCATCATGATCACCATCACCAACATCAACACCAACGTCATCATGATCACAATCCCCATCCCCATCACCATCACCATCATCATCATCACCATCATCAGCACCATCATCATCATCATCACCATCACCATCACCATCACCATCACCATCATCATCATCATCATCATCATCATCATCATCATCATCATCATCATCATCATCATCATGGTTCCTGGTTCTCCTTCCTTCAAACCCTGATCAATCCGGACCGTTTTCTCCTCCTCCTCCTCCTCCTCCTCCTCCTCCTCCTCCCCCTCGCCCTCCACCAGGACGAGCGCCGAGAACGAAGGGAAGGAGGAGGACCCCCGTCACCTCGGCGGCTTCCCCGCGGGGCCCCGGCCGCCACGGCCGGACGCGGCTCGGAGACGGCTCCAAACGGGGGTCCGAGCGCGTCGAGGACCGGGGACGCCCTAACGCGGCAGAATTCAGTTTCCGTTTCTAGAGGCAAAGGTACTATGCACATACACCGATTCTGGCCAGGCCCATCCTGAGCCCAGGATCGGTGCATACGCCCTCCTACCTTGGCCAGGAAGGCATATGCACCCATCCTGGGTCAAGGATGGGCCAGGCCAAGATCGGTGCATGTGCATAGTTCTCTTCGCCCGAGTTTCAGCCTGCGTGCCGGCTCCGGCGGAGCAGTCCCCTGAGGTGTAGGCGGAGCACAATTGCAGTTCAAGTACACAGCAAGCGTGGAAAGAGCCGTGCTCGTGGTCAGAAGGCATCATTGGCAACCGGTCGTGCTAAAAAGATAAGGGGGAGGAGGATTTTTGTTACATCCACCTCCACTGGCAAGCCTTCTCGCTATGCCAGTTCAAGCAACTGATTTAACGCAGTGTGACACCTCGTCCACCCAGGCGCGCCCTTCCGCGCACGCAGGAACCAGAGCCCTAGGTCACGGCGAGAAGCAGAGCTGACAAATTGGAAAAGCGGCCGCTCGTGGAACTCAGTTCCCGCACAGCTCCTAGGCGTGCCACAAGCAACAAACTAACGAGAACGGCATACATGCCGCTAGGCCATTTTTCGAACCGCGCCCGCTTGCCGCACCCGCTCAGATATCGACACTCTCTCTGGGTCGTGCCGCCCCAGGCCACCTGAGGGGCACCACTCCCTCGGGCGACCACACAATCCCACTCACTGGCCCAAGAGGACCCAAAGATCGCAAAGGAGCTCCCAAAGAAGGCCCCAAGACGGCCTTGAAGCGACCCAGGAAAGCAGCAAGACGGCCCAAAGGCCTCTTTGACTGTCTTGGAAGGTCGGAAACCCAAACATGCCAGAACCTCAAAAACATCAAGAACCCAAGGAAAGTCAATGGTTTGGGCATCCTCGGGCTCTCCTGGAGGGCCTCTTGATCTGCCTTGCGGCATGACTGGGAGCCGCATCGCCTCCAGGCCTGCGTTCAAGGCAGCCAAGGTGACGCCAAGATGGCCCAAGATGGGGCAAGACGGCTTAAGAGGCTCCCAAGACAGCCTCAACACAGATCAAGAAACCCCAAAGACGGGGCAAGAGGTCTCTAAGAGGCCCTCCTGGAGAGTCCGAGGAGGCCAAAACCATTGATGTTGCATAGGTGATTGAAATATGTTGAGGTCCTCACCTGTTCGGGTTTCCTCTCGCCCAAGGCGGTCCAAGAAGCCCCCAGGAGGTCTCCAAGAAATCTCCTAGGCAGCCCAAGAGGCCCCCGAGAGGGTCCCAAGTCGGCCCAAGAGGCCCCAAAAACCAAGGGGTTCCCAAGAGGGCCCCAAAACGACCGTGAACCGCTCCAAGAGGGCACCAACGCGACCTAGAGAGGCCTGAAAGGCAGCCTCTGGAGGCGCTAGATGGGCCAAGAATCCTCTAACACGGCCCAGGAGGCCCCAAGAGGCACCCTAGAGGCCCCATGAGGTCCCCAAAAGGGATTTCATGAAGAACCCAGGAGGCCCCCAGGAAACCCCAAGAAGGCCCCAATAACACCCCAAAAAAAGCTGTTTCCTCGTCTTTCTCATTTCCTCCTCCTCCTCCTCCTCTTCCTCCTCCCTACCGCGCGGAAGACGACGAGGTCGGGATCACGACCCGCCCAAATGCAGACTACTCGTTGGAATTGCGCTGTTCCTACACTCCGCCTCATTCCTGCTGCACTGTTGCACAGGCGCGGTGGCGGGTTTGCCGCAGGCAGCTGGATATTATGAAGTAGGATCAGCATCATCAGCAGCATCAGCATCACCACCATCGTCCCCACCCTCATGTTCATCGCCATCATAATCATCATCATCAGCAGCAGCATCCGTATCAGCAGCATCACCGTCATCATCATCATCATCATCATCAGCAGCAGCAGCATTATCATCATCAGCATCATCACCAGCATCAGCATCAGCAACAGCAACAGCATCAGCATCAGCATCATCATCATCCTCACCATCATCACTGATTGCTCCAAGGTTGTTCCACCCTGCTCCCCCTCCTCCCTGCCCCTCCTCCTTCTCCATCTACTCTTCTTCCTCCCTCCTCCTCCTCCTCACTCTTCCTTCTCCTCCTCCTCCTCATCCTCCTCACTTTCCCTCCGATTCCTTCTCGATCTCGAATCTTCAAGAAGGCTCAGGAACCGAACCGATTCGGCCGAACCGAACCAGGCCGAACCGAACCGGCGCGAAATGCACTTTTATCAACAAAAACCGAACCGAACCAGAACCAAACGACCAAATGTTGAACCGAACCGAACCGAACCGGAACCGATTCCGAAACGAACGGGACCCAAATTCTGCGCGACCGAAGTTTGTTGGTAGCGGAAAGGAAAAAGAAGCAACGACGTCATTATCGCAAAATTCGGCAACGAGCGATCGCGACCGAAAACGCCGTTACCGGAAAAATCGATGACGGTCGGAAGCGCCGTTACCGATTTATCCAAGCCGCTAGTCTGAAAAATTGAATTCGTCAGACCAGTCTTTGCCAACCGCCACCGACCGTCGATTACGATGATGCTGACGATGACGATGATGAGTATAACGAAACTGATGTGTATGACAATTATGCGTATCATGCTGATGATGATAAATATGATGGTCATTAGGGTGAAGATAATGATGGCGATTACGATGATGACGATGGTGATGACGACGATGGCGATGGCGATGGTGATGTTGTTGATGATGATGGCAATGAAACAAATTCGGATGGTAGTGATGATTATGACGGTGGCGCCGGCGATGGTAGTGGCGATGATGATGGTGTTGGTGATGATGATGAATATGATGGTGATGGTGATGCTGATGATGCGGATGATGGTGATGATAATGATGCTGATATCCGAGATGTTGCCTCAACCTGTTTTCACGTCGCTGTATGGGCGTTCACTATGTTTCGCCTCGCTGTTTCTAACCGGCAGTGTCAACGAATGAAAAGACATGTACGAAGTCGTACACGTGCACATGTACTGATACGTGCATGGGGAATATCAACTGACGCAGAGTGGCGTAACAGGCGGGACCGCCGTGAACACGGTGGCAAAACCATGTGGTGGAACGCGGACAAGAGGAGGATGACTAGGCTGATAATTATGATTATGCGAATTATGATGCCATGACGACGGTCATGGTCATGCCGGTGACCATGACGGTCATAACTACGACGACGACTACGACGATGATGACGATTACGTTGATGCGGATAGTGTTGGGGATGACGCCATAGTTGTTCTCATGATGATACCCACACCATGGTGATGACCATCCCATGACGTTGATCATGGCGATGGCGCGGGCGACGGCGACAATGACATGGATGATTTCGAACCAACACCATACATGACGTCAGACCTAACGTCAGACCTGATGTCGATGATGCGGATGGTTATGTCATTGAGACTGCTGATGATGACGACGGTGGAAATGAAATTGATGATCCTGATCAATGTGATGACGATGATGATGACGATGCGAATGACGACGGTGACAACGATACCGCTGATGCTGATGATGACGACGATGGTGCCCATGATGATACCACCAATGCAAGATGCTGGCAATGATGAGGATGATGACAGTGATGGCGAGGTTGGCGATGTCGACGACGAAGGTGTTGATGGTGATGCTGACGGCGATGTTGATGATGATGGGGATGATGGCGGAACTGATGGTGATGTTGGTGATGGTGATGATCCTGACGATGCGCATGCTGCTAATCATGGAGATGGGGATGATGAGGATGCTGGTGAAATGGACGAGGATGACGACGACGACGATGACACTGACGATGGTGGCGAAGCCGCTCATGATGGTGATGACAATGACACTGGTGATGCTGATGATGACGACGATGTTGACGCGGATGCTGACGACGAAGCAAACGAGGGGGGGAAGCGGGAGGAGGGCGAGGGCGAAGAGGACGAGGGGGAAAGGGGGGGGGGAGAGGGGGAGAAGGAAGAGGAGGAAGAGGAGGACGAGGCAAGGAGGAGGGCGTTGAGGATGCGCTGGCGCGTGCTAGCGCCTTCGGGGACGCGTCCTGCCCGGCGACCCGCACTCGGCCATCGCCCCCAGCAGTATCACCATCACCATCGTCATCCTCATCATTCGCATCATCAGCATCATCATCAGGATCGATATCATAACCACAAGCATAATCATCGTCACTCGCATCATCATCCTCACCAATGTTATCATCGCCACCGCCGGCAGCATCACCATCAGCATCACCATCACCATCAGAACCATCCCCCCCCCCCCCCCCCCCCCCCCCCCCGTAAACAGCATCCGCGCCATCGCCATCGCCGCCGCCACCGCATCTGCACCTGCCCCTCGGCATCATCATATCCCCTCATCATCGCCCCCCGCCCCTTCCTCATCCTCCTCTTCGCCTCAGCTCAGCCCCCCCCCGCCCCCCTTCCCCCCCCCGCCCCCCCCCCGTCAACTCTTTGGTCGCCCTGCCTCCACCCTGCGCCTTTTTCTCGCGCTTCGCCTGCGCCGCTTCGCGGCGCCGTGCCCCTGCGCCGCCTGGCGCAGCGGCGCGGCCGCGAATCGGCGGAGAACGGGCGAGGATGGCGAGGCGGTTCTCCGACCCTCGATCCGAACAGCGGCGGGCGATGCGCAAGGGGGGCGGGGGTCGCCGACGGGGGGGCAGCGGGCGGGGCGCGGGCGGGGCGGGCAAGGGGCGGGGGCGAGGGGGCGGGAGGGGTGGGGGGGCAATTGGAAGGCGATACGACATCGCAGCCGACGCGCGGGCGAGGGGGCGCGACTGCACCGCGGAGGCCCGACCGCAAGAGACTTTCTGCAAGGGGCGCAACCGTGGGACCTCGGCGCGCACATTGCTGCTTGACGCGGGAACGTCTCGCTTTCCACAGCCAAACCAGTTAAACCCAAGAAACCCAATGCACGCCGGAGGCAGACGTTGCGTTTCCCGGCAAGGGCCCCCATTGCAGCGCGCCAGCTTGCAGAGCGCCAGAGCTTCATCCCCGCCTCGCCCCCCCACCCGCCCACCCCATAATTCCCTCAAAATTTTCCCGCGCCCAGCCCCCCCCCCAAGCCGCGCCCCTGCCCCGCCCCCCATCCAGCCCCAATCCGCGCGCCAGGCAGACGCCACTCACCCCTCCCAATCCTCTCCGTCCGCCCCCGCTTGCCCGACTCCAGCCCCCCCCGCCCCCCGCCGTCGGGCGCGCCGCGTGCGTTCCGTCGGCCCTCTAGTCGCGGCGGCGCCGTGTGAACTCTAGATCCGCCACCTGACCCGGGGCGCGCGCGGGCGCGCTGTCTCCAAGGGCCCCCGGCGCGAGGGGGGGGCGCAGGGGGGCGCCCAAGGGCAGGGCTACGCGACGGAGGAAAGGGGGGGGGGATTGGGGGGGGGGGGGGGGCAGATGACGAAGGATGAGGGATGAGCGAGGGGGGGTGGGGGTGAATGAGGCACCCTGCCCGCCCTCGCCCCTCTGCCCCCCCCAATCCCCCCTCGCCCCTGGCCTTCCACTTCTCCGCCCCCCCCTCCTCCTCCGTTTCGCCCCCCTCGCCCCTATGGCCATCATCGCCGTCGTCGCCATCCTCATCGCCCTCAGAACCATCTTCATCATCATCGCCACTACCGCATATGGGGCACCGTTGCGGCTTCCATGGCGAAGTCGCGCGCGTGCCTGCCGCGCCTAACCTCATCGGCCATGTTGCTGCACACCTTGTCGATGGGCGTTCCTACGGCTGAAAAGGCGCCAACGCGCGCAATGAATATGTCATTGTCCTCGGGCTGGTAGCACCCCGCGAATCGTGGATTGAGCGGCGTCTGGCGCGCGAAGTGCCATGGGGCGCGATGCTCGTTCACGACAGATTACACGCATTTTGGAGGAGCGCCTGCGAACGCATTGTCAGACAAATATTGGTAGCACGCGAGGTAGGCATCCGCCGATGCCCTCAGCTGCGCGCGCCCAGCGGGCGATAGAAAGAGCCCGCCCTGCTCGATGGCGGCATGCATATGACGCGAGCTCGTGGCCTGTAGTACCCTCGTTTTTTTCTGACAGTGGACCCATCGTTGTACTCCCTGGCCAACGCCAACGCCACCCTAGCGAGAGAATGTGCTTGATCTGCCTTCATTCACATCGACGACGCAGGGAAGTCGGAGCGAGGGGGGGAGGTCGTCAGCAACGAACATGCCAAACTTGACGCGGGCGATGCGATAATCTAAGCCGAGTTCGTCATAGAGTTCCTGAATGCGCGCCCAGAGCCGCCCCGCTATGACCGCCCTAGCCCCGTGCCCCTCTTCACATACTATCTCGCAGAACATGTTGGCGACGCTGCGGCCCGTGATTCCCGGGCCCATGGCGCGCGTGACGTCTAGTGATAGAGAATGCAGGGTCGCCCCCACATACTGCGCATCGGATGGCCCACTACACAGCGTCGCGGGCGGCGTTTCCAAAGGTTGGGTGAATCAGCGTCGAACTCGCGAAACGGGCTGTCTGTTTTGCTGCGCGGGCACAGCCAACATAATTCGCTGCTATTAGAGCCTGGCATCTGCAAGTAGTCCGAATAGAACTCGATGTCACCCCGGATGGCATATAGAAGCCCCTGTCATATCGCGTCGGAGTCGGTCAAACGCTTGTTTGCTAGCTCGGCCCTCTCTGGGCCCAGGCGCGCGCCGTTCCAATCCGACCCCCTCATCGCACCAGGGGACAGCGTTCGGGGGGGCCCTCCTTCGCCCCCGCCGGTCAACTCAAGCCAGCCCCGCCGCCCGCTGCCCATGCCCCTGCAAGCCCCTTCCGACCGCGCCCGCCGCCCGCGCTTGCACGCGGCGCCCTGGCCGCGCGACGCCACCGCGCCGACTGCGCAGAGAGCCAGGCCGCGCGCTGGGCGCCCTAGACACGAGCGGGGGAGATGTATAAGCAGAGTCGAGGGGATGGCCCAGAAAACATGCGACAGCGCGCAAAACCGCGGCAGTCACGACGCGACGACACGGGGTGCACGCGCGCGCGGAGCGGCGCGGCAGTTCCAATCCCTCGACGGATGCTTCCCCGACGCCAACGCATTGAAGCGCCGCTGACAGATCTGCCATATTCTCACGACGGCGTCTTACCCGCGTTTGTTTTGTTTGGCGAGCGTGCCCAGGGACCACGAAACCAAAGCCATTATCCGGCGCATTGCGCTACCCTTGGCCAGCAAGCTCGTCGCGCCGATCGATGCCGGCGAGTCTCGGGCAAGAAACTCGGCCCCGTCACTGTGCGCCCGCAATGGGGTTTGCGTGGGCGCGCGGTCGCGGACGCCCCATGCAGGGCGACCGCGCAGTCGCGGCTCGTTCCCGGGACATGCTTGAGCGGCCGCTCCCTGGATCAAGCGAAAACGGTGACCGACAGGCGTGCGTGCACATGCGCGCATGTCGGTGAGCGTTGTCGCGCACACCTATACGACCACCCTGCGGGGGATAAGGAAATTGGGGGGGGGGGGGGGGGGGCAGCACTGGGCAACAGTGGTGAGATCACTATCGGTCCCACACAATCGATCTCACGATCGATCTGTCTATCGATCTCCCAAGCGATGTCGTTATTGGTCTCGCGATCGATCTCACCATCGATCTCGCGATCGATCTCTCTTTCGATCTCACAAGCGATGCCGTTACCGGCCTCGCGATCGATGGGGCCATCGATCCCACTACGATCTCACTCGAACGATCTCACTACCGATCTCACTCGATCGACTTCACTGTCGCTCTCACCCTGGATATCGCTATCGATCCCACTAGCGATCTCCCGATCGATAGCACTCGATCCCACAATCGATATCACTGTCGGTCTCACTATCGATCTCACGATCGATCTCACGATCGATCTCACTACTTAGAGGCCCGCCTCAACCTATCTGAACTATCAAATAACTGTTGTTGATAGGTACGTTGATAAACTGTTGTGTTACTCTTTTATAAGTAGAATGCTGCGAAAACAAAAATATTGCTGCATTTTGGAAATGGTTATATATAAAAACGCAGCACACAACCCGCGCCAAAATTCATTTTTTGATTAAACACGCAAACCAAAAAAGCGCATGCAGAAACACAGGAGGGGAGAGGGAAGAGGATTCGGAAACATGAAAACAAGCACAGACAAACATAAAGAGAAGAGAGGAGGGAAGATGAGTTATAGGATGAGAAGTTTCGATGTTGATGATGGTGGAGGGCTTGTAATGATGATGCGGGTGATGATGACGTTGATAGTGATGGTGGCGATGCTCGTCGCCACCATGACGATGATTTGGATGATGAGGGTCGCGGTAAAGATAATGCTCACATGGAGGGGGAAGAGGCGAAACAGGAGGAGGAGAATAATTGCGGAAGGGGAGCTGGAAGGTTGCGAGCTAGACTCGCAAGTCTGCAGTCGTCTTGGAAGGTTGCGAGCTATACTCGCAAGTCTGCAATCGTCTTACTACTACTACGACTGCGGCGCCTGTATTATCTGCCTCTGCTCATCACCCCCCCAACCGCATCCCTCCTCAGCATGACTATCACCCCTGCCAGCATCGCCCCATCAACGCCACCTTCGCCAACACCAACGTCGCTAGCGATGCGCGCGCTATTTTTTTCCGGCCGCATAGACGCGGCAAACGCGCGCTTATTACAGTGAGGGCGCGGATCGGCGTGCTTCAGCTCGACGCCACCGCGCGCAACGCTTCGCCGAGGAGTTCCTAGACGGCGCGGCGGCGAGCAAGCTGGCGGGCGCTGCGCGCCTTGCACGCGCCGTCGCCACTTACTTGAAGCTCTGCCAGGGCGGGGCGCCGAAGGCGAACCCCGCCAAGCGGCTGAAGCAACCTGAACGCGACGCTCCTCATCCTCCTCCAAACACGACGACCATGACAACTACGATTTCGCCAGCGGTCAGGCCACGGCCGCGCATTCGACGACAGCCACGAGCACGACGACGACGGCAACCGCGGAAACAACCACCACCACAACCAGGACGAATAAGACCATGACCACGGCCATGACGACGATTACGACAACCACGACGACGAGGTCCCCGACGACGGTAACACTCACGCGACCACAGCCAAGACCACCATCACGACCACGACTACGACAATGACGACTACAACAACGATTTGAAGACGACGACGCATTCGACGATGACGGCGACCACCATGGCCACGACCATGACGACAGCGACCACGACCAGGACCAACACCACGACGACCACGACCAGGACCAAGACCACAGCGGCCACGCCGACGACAGCGACCGAGACAACGACACCGACCACGGCGGCGGCGACGGTCACGACCACGGCGAACGGCGACGACCACGAAGACAACCACAACGACGACGGCGGCAGCGACGACAACAACCGCGGCCATAACGACGACGACGAAGACGGCAACAACACCGATCCTGACCACGACCACGCCCACGACGACATCGATGATGGCGACCATGGCGGCGACGCCAACAAGAACCATAACGACCGAGACTACAACCAGGACGTCGACCGCGACCGCAGCCTCGCCGACGACTGCGAAGACGACGACGGTCGCGACCACGACCACGACGACGGCCACGACCACAACCACGAGCAAGTTGACGGCCACGACGACGACAACGCCCGCGACGGCTGCGACGACGACGACGACCGAAACCGCAACCACGACGACCACCGCGACCCCGACGACGACGACGACGACGATCGAGATCAAGACAACGACGACCACTGCCACGACAAAGACCACGGCAACGCCCATGGCCACGACCATGACCACGACGACAACAACGACCACGCCCACGACGAAACCGACCACGATCACGAAGGCTACGACAACGACGACATCCACGACGACGGCCTCGACCACGACGATGACGACGCCGACAATGTCCACTGCCATAGCGACGACCGCGACAACGACCATGGCGGCGACCACAACCGCGACGGCGACGACCATGACGGCCATTGTGACCACAGCGACCACAACGACCAACGCCACAGCCAAAACGACGACGCCAACGCCCACGGCCCTCCCATCAGGCCTTTCGGTAGAATTCCAATCGAGCAAAGAGGCACGAATCGCGCAAGGTTGCGCCGGATTGGGCGCGGCGGCGCCATGCGGACCCATTAATTGGGGCGTTCGCATGAGCTCCATATGGCACCACCAACACTGAGGGGTGTGCCAACATGTGCGCAATTATGACGATTATCATCATCATCATCATCATCATCATCATGTTGATGCTGGCGCTGGCGGTTGTCCTGCTGATGATTGGTGCGAGTTTTTCAATTGATGCCTGATTTCTGGCCAGGGTCGCATTGACCCGGGCTTGGGCGCAGGATCCTGCAGGATGTTATAGGATCCTTCGCGTTGACCCGTGTTTGGGTGCAGGATCTTGCAGGATCTTGCAGGATTCTGCAAGGCCTGACTGACCTGGGTTTGGATTGACCCGGGTCAGAAGATCCCCGACCTCTTTGGGGGGCCTCGACGGGCCCCAGAGCCGTCGAACAATGAATGCAGGACGACGAACTGGCCGTAGGGCATTTAGCTGGTCCAGACCTCTTGGCGCCCACACATCGAAAATGTAGGATCGCCAGATGTCTGCCCCCCGTTCCTGCGAGCTTTTTCTTGTTGTTTAACCCGTCGGCGAGGGCCTTCGCGCCCCTCCTCCATCCCCCCGTGGAGCAGATCTTGGCTGTTTTTGGCGCCTGTTCCCAGCGGGTGGGGCCTCTCCCATAGGACGCATTGCTGCAAACAGTCGCATTAAACAGAGGTCTTGAGCCAGACCCACCCCCCCTCCCTTGCTCTCGGGAAAACGTAGGACTAGAGTGCGCTGAAACTCGTGTTTGCCGACCCTTTTGGACGAGCGCGTCTTGGATTTTGACGGCCCAATTTTCTTGGGACGTTTGCAGCGGGAGCTCGTGTCAAATTTCAGATTGGGCGTCGTCTTTTCATCGCGCGGCAACTTGTTGCACATGTCGGAAAACAAGGTCCGAATCAGGCTTTGGGTCGCGAAGTGAGAGGGGAGATAGACTGGGAGGAGTAGCGCGTGGATGAGAGCGTGGAGATTGTTGGGCACGCGAGCCTTCGGGTCAAGGCCTAGGGGGCATTCAGCATTTGTTGGGGGTCGGATCACAGTCGATCGATCATCGGCCGGGGCGGCATGCCCTGCCCGGGATCGCTCGCGCCCCCTGCGCGGCCGCAGCCCGCGAGCGCAGCTGCAGCCCCGCCGCAGCCGCCAGCGCCGCCGCAGCCGCGAGCGCTCCTTCTCACTCGGCCTGGTGGGAGACGCTGCCCCCCCTGGATGGTTTCAACGTTTGTAGATACGTCGCATAGTATATGCCATGAGAAAGCCTGATGGCATGATTTGTCTAGCAAGTGATACGTTGCTCCAACAGCACAATCGTATTTTGCAGAGACGACGCGGAACACTCAACGGCGTTGGCGCATTCGAAAACAAGTGCGGGTGGAGAGATAGGCATCAGAGCGTGAATTACCTTCCCCGCGTTCGCTTCCAGGCAAAACCAAGCCATACCACGCGCCCCCTCGTCAAGCGGGCCCCCCAGGCGCTTCCAAGCGCCCCCGGGCACTGCCAAGCGCTCCCAGGCGCCACCAGGCGCTCCCAAGCGCTCCCAACCGCACCCAAGCGCTCCCAAGCGCGACGACTCCCCCGCGGCGCGAGCGCGCCGCGTCTGCTCCGCCCCTGGCTCCCGAGTCGGACTTCGACTCCGAGGGCCCGGCTTCCTGGCGGCTCGGATCTCGGACGAAGCCTTGCGCGGGGTCGCCCGAGCTGCTCAGCGGGCTGGGGCGGCCGAGCAGGCCGCCGGGGGGGGGGGTCCGGGGGGCCCCGGGGGGGGTCTGGGGGGGGGGGGGGGATCCCGGGTCAGAAAACCACCTCCCTCCTCCCCCTCCTCCCAGATGGGTCTTGGCGAAAGCTGGGTCGGGCAGACGTGGCGGGGCATGTTTCCTGGAAGCGTGGTCGTTGCGTTCGTCGGTCCGCCTGAGGTGCTGGCGCAACTGGGCCCCCTCCCGCTCGCCGCTTTGACCGCGCAGGGCCATAGTGTCTCTGACGTCTTGTTGGGCAGCCGCGCTCTCCGTGAGCTACGCCGGTCGCAGCGGGAGATCGAGCTCCTGCCTCAGCCTCAGCCTCAGTTTCAGTCTGCCTTCAGCCTCGGCCTCAGCCTCAGCCTGCCCCAGCGTCAGCATCAGCCTGCCTCAGCATTCAAAATGTGGCCCGGGAGTGGTGTTCTGGGAACACGAAGAACACGAAGTGGCCTACAGTTGGCTCCAGGCATTCAAAATCATGCCCAGGAATGGGACATGCCTTCGCACAGGCTGTCCATGAAGTCCTGTCGGGGCGGACGAAAGGGTAGGATGGCAAAGGGTGGGGGTAGAAAACCAGCTCACGTAGCTCGTTTTCCCCGCGCCTCGCGGCGCCGGGAGGCACCCATGCATCGAGGAGTGGGCCCAGCGGCGGGGCCGGAACCAACCGCGCGCAGCAGATTTCGTAACCCCTTTTCCCCATCCTACCATTTCGTCCGGCCCGATCCTGTGGCGGCGGAAAGCCAACTGACCCGAAGACGAAGCAAGCGGCCTGGGCTCCATCCTCGCACAGCTCGGTCGATGCGTCGCAGACACCCTGCCCGAACCACCGCCCGTCCTCCTGCGAAAGATCGCTCGGGGGGCCTGCGGCTGCCGCAGGAACTGCCGGCCCCGATGCCGATGGTGCTGCAGGGGCCGCCGAAGACGACGCCGATGCTGCCGCAGGTGGGCCTGATGCTGCCACTCCAGGGGCTGCCACCGAAGGGGTCGTTGACGATGCCATGAGGACTGCGGCGGCAGCCTCGGCGGCCTCAAAAGCAGCCTCCATGTCATAAGCCGAGGTGCCCGGTGTAATCAGTTCAGCCTGCAGTTGAGACACCATTGCTTCGAGTTGCTGCTTCAACTCTGCCTGCATTCGCACGAGTTCCTGCTGCTGTGCTGCTTGCATTTCACGTTCACGCCGCCGGGCGATGAGCAGTGCATTTTCGTAGGAGGTTTGCAACTCTTGGAACTCTGCCACCGTGCCACCTTTGTCTGGGTGCACCAACCGGGCGTGCTGCCGGTATCTTTGCGTCACGTCGGCCACGGAGCCACTGAACTCGAAGGTCGCCATGACATCACATGCAAGCAAAAAGCACAAACATGCATACAACAAACAAGCCATTTCAGCAAATACTGAGTGCAGTGGTGGAGAAGCCACTATTTGAGCCTCGCAAAGTGCCTATCCCCGCCCTGCTGCAACACTCCCTGCGTCCTCGTCCCCGAGCAAGTCTTAATCCCATCTTCACGACACGTCTCATACACCCTCCCCTTAAATCCATCAAAACGCACTACTATATGTTTACTGAGTTTTCTGCGCACTGTAAAACTGCCAAGCCCTACTTGTTCCCGAAAGTTTGGGACAAAGGGTGAGGAGAGTCGAGTCGAATCGAAGCAGGATGGAGAAGGAAGAGGGATACTCAGGACGGATAAGGTACGAGGAGGAAAAGAGGGGCGGGGAGGAGGAGGAGGACGGGGAGAAAGGAGCAGGAGTAGAAGCAGGAGGAGCATGAGGAGAAAGAGGAGGACAAAGCGAAAGAAGAGGAGGGGAGGAAGAGGAGGGAGATCGGGAAACTATCTTGGTTTTTGCTACCCTGTGCCCTGGAGGGCGACAGCTCCAGTTTTCGGGGCTCCTGCACAAGGCCAAGAATGCTGTTTGCTGTCGTGCACACCCTAGCTGCGCACTCACTCATGGCCTCCACTTGCGGGGGAGAAGGAGGGAGGAGGCGGAGGATGATGAAGAGGGGAGGGGGGAGGACGGGAACCTGGCGGGGCCGCAATCGAACCATATGGGCGCGCGATGCCCTCCGCGAAGGCTGGGCTGAAGAGCGGGTGGGTGACGCGTTCGGAAGAACAACGGCAAAGAAAGGAGAAACGGATAGGCCGCATCACTTGCGCCGCTCCTTCCCTCTCCCCCCCCTTACACTTCCTCCCTCCCAACTGATTACCCCATCCCTCCTCCTCCTCCTCCTCCTCCTCCCCCATTCCCCCCCCTCCTCCTCCTCCCGCCCATCCTCCACGTTTCCCCCCTCCCCCATCCCCTTCCCCGTCCTCATCCTCTTCTTATCCTCCTCCTCATCATCATCATCATCATCCTCTTCCTCCTCCTCTCCCGTCCTTCCTCCTCATCCTCCTCCTCCTCCGCCTCCTCATCCTCATCCTCTTCCTCCGCTTCCTCCCCCGCCTCCTCCTCATCACCACCAACAACAAAAACATCAGCATCGACATCGCCATCACCATCATCGTCATCATCATAAGCATCAGCATCAGCGGCAACTTCAACATCAACATCATAATCATCATCAGCGGCTGCGTCATCAGCAGTAGCAGCCACCGCGGCAGCAGCACCATCGTCGTCATCATCATCACCATCACCATCATCAACATCATCATCAGCGTCGTCATCATCATCATCATCGTAATCATCATCATCATCATCATCATCATCATCATCATTACCATCATCATAATCGTCGTCGTCATCGTCATCGTCGTCATCGTCGTCGTCGTTGTCGCCGACGTCGTCATCATCATCAGCCATCCCGTTTCCCTTAAAGGCGCCCGCGGCAGTGTTTGTAGGCAAAGCATGTTTTCAAATCGTGTAACAAACGTCTGGCCAGCCCCCAGTGCGCAGCCCTCACGCGGCTCGTGCCCCCATTAGCCTAAAGCGAACGGTAGCGCAGGGCCTTATGCATGAGAGGGTCCGCAAGGGCGCTGCCGCGCTCAGACCGGCGCTCTCCGTCCACGATTCTTGGGCCGATACGGGTATCCACGGATGATCCGAATGGGTGTTGCGCTGCCGTGCCATTTCGGCGCAGAAGATTGAACTGGAGCGCAACAGAAATATACTTGATAACAAATCGAATTGAACAGAAACCCAAAACAAAACAAGCTGGGGAAACTCAATCATAAACGGGAAACAAACATGATCTGGACACAACAAACAAGAATAATATTGCGAATGCAACGCAACACATCATTTTTTCTGATTCCCAGCAGGATAATTATACAAAAGTTATCGAATAGTTTGCAACATGTTAATATAGGATAGTCATATGATAGTTTAGAATAGTCATATCATATGGCTATCCTACAACTGTTGCTTAACTATACTACTTATATTCGATATCTATACTGAGATAGTTGGGGGCGGGTCTCTAAGCATGTTGCAAGTCCCCGACGCGTTTCTGCAAGTCCCGGGGGCCATTTTGCAAGTCCCTGACGCGTTTTTGAATGTGCCAAACGCGTTTCTGCAATTTTGCAAGTCCTGGTGGTCATTTTGCAAGTCCCGGAAGCCATTTTGCAAGTCCCAGGCGCGCTTTGGCAAGTCCCAGAGGCGATTTTGCAAGTCCCGGACGCGTTTTTGTTTTCCCCAGAGGCTATTTTACAAATGGGCGCGCTTTTGCAAGTCGCGGACGCGTAGGCCATTTTGCAAGTCCCGGGGGCAATTTCGAAGTCCCGGAGGCCGAGGCCATTTTGCAAGACCCTGAAGCCACTTTGCAAGTCCCGAATCGTTTTGCAAGTCCCAGAAGCGTCTTTGCACGTCCCATGAGCCATTTTGCAAGTCCCGGAGGCCATTTTGCAAGCCCCGGAGGACATTTTTTGCAAATCCCGGAGGCGTTTTTGCAAGTCCCAGAAGCGTTTTTGCAGGTCCCAGAGGCGATTTTGCCTCAGAGGACCCCCGGGGGCCTGATTTTCCTCTCCTTGTCTTGTCCTTGAACTTGTCCTGCTCCTCCTTCTCCGTGGCGAACCGGGCGGAACCGGAGCGAAACGCATGGCGAACCTGGCCGAACCGGACGGCACCCCTCAGAACGAACCAACCGAACCGAACCGGAGGATTTCGACACCGAACCGAACCGAACCAAACCGGACGCACTTCGGAACCTGACCGAACCAAACATGACCGGACCCTTCCTGAAACTAGTTCTCCTCCTCCTCCTCCTGCTCCTCCTCCTCCCTGCTCAGGCCGAGGGGGCGCCGGGGCCTGCCGACGAGCGCCGCTGGCCGCCACCTGATCTCGGGGCGGGGAGGGGGGCGGCAGGGCTGGGCGGCGGCAGGGCTGGGCGGCAGGAGCGGCGAGCGGCGAACATGCAGTCGACACGCTGTCGTAAGGGTCCCCAAGTAGAGAGCGGGCGCGGCCGCAAGAAGCCCTCGCAAGAAACCCAACCCTGAAAACCCGTGCGCGAGGTGCACCTGAGGGGAAACCCCGAGCACCCTGAACGCAGCAGCTTCTTCAACGGCCGCGGGAAGTCACTGCGCAGCTCGCGGAGCGAAGAAACCCAGGATGCCCTGACGAAAATCATATGGTTTCTTGATGCGCGCCCCCACTGTTAGGAACGGGCACCCTTTTTCCATGAGCATAACCGCAGACAAACGGCACAACAACAAATCAGGAACACTGAGCCCCTCCCCAGTGAAATCCTTCCTCCGCGGCCCGACTGCACGACGGGCTCACGTCGCGAGGACGTCGACGTTGGTCTCCGACACCCCGTGGATCGCACCACCTTGGACGATCTCCGCCTCCCGACAGCGCACCAGCGGCACTCCACCTTGAACGCCAATGCTGGGCGCTTCTGAGGCCCTCTTTGGGCCTTCTTTGGGGCCTCTTGGGCCGTCTTGGGGGGCTCTCGGGAGGCCTTGGGGACCGTCTTGGAGGCCTTTTGCGGCAATATTGGGGCCTTAGTGGGCCGTATGGAGGCCCTCTTGGGAGCGTCGTGGGCCGTTTTGGTGCCATTTTGCGCCGCCGCGCCAACGCGGCGGGAACCCACCGCGCAGTCACCCTGCCACCACAGGGGGCTTTTTTTCTGGCCGCGGCGAGCCTCGGCCACGAACGGGCTCTCCCCAAAGCCTCGACCTGGGGAGCGGCCCCAGGAGCCCAAAGGTGGTCCTGGACTCCGGGGCGCGATCCCGCGCATGCGCAGTCGCGAGGACACGCTCAGTGCGGGGCATCCGCGAGAAGGAGCCCCATAGCCGCGGGGCGAGGTTTTTGGCGAGGGAGTCGCGATGTGTCGGAGGCACCCTTTTCTGCCATTGAGAGGACCATGTTTTGCCACCCCTCACGAGGATCGTGGCCCCCGAGGGGGGGGGCGCAAATCTAGTACCCACACTCTTTTGACCGACCGCCTTCAAAATGGCCCCAAGAGCGCCCCAAAAGACCTCCAAAAGGCACCCAGAGAGGCCCCCAAGGGGTCGCGGCCCAGGGGCTCCAGGCCGCAAGGCCGCGGATACGAAAATTGTGTTCCGCCCACATGAAGGCAGGGAGCGAGGCAAGCACGGGGCTGGACGGCAGGGGCACGGGCGGAGTCGACACTGGGACATAAGGGCGGGACGGGCGCTCGCCACAAGGAGAAGGGACGTCGCATTTTGATACGCTAGGGTAATTGGTCAAGGCGTGCGTTTTTGTATTCGGCGTTTCGACATTGAGTTCAAGGGCGGGAGAGGGGGGGGGGGGGCTCTGGACCTCTGCTTAGTGCGACAGTTTGCAGCAGTGCGTCCCTATGGGGGAGCCTTCACCTGCGTGAAACAGGCGCCAAAAAAAAGCCAAGATCTACTCCATGGGGGGGCAGGGGGGGGTGCGAGGGCCCGCGCGGAACGGCAAAACAATGAATTAAAAAACGATCACCATATACGGGTGTGTGGCCAGCCCTCTTTAAGCACACGCTGAACGTGACTCCCCAATCGAAAGACGCGACCACCACCACCACCACGACAACCACCACCACGTCGGCGGCGACGGCGACGACCACGACGACGACCACAACGACGACCACGACGACGAACACAACGACGACGACGAAGACGAGCACGACAGCACGACGACGAGCACGGCCACGACGCGCCCACGACAACGACGACCATCACGACGACGAACACGACGTCGACGACAAGAACCACGACCATCACGATGACGATCACGACGATCACGACGACGACAACGGCGACTGCCGGCAACAGCCGGCGACGGCGGCGGCCGACCAAGACCGCGACGGAGGCGTCGGAACGACGGCGGCAGGGCGGCGCCCGCGCGAGCGGCGCCCGCAAGAGCACAATCTTCCAGCGGGCCCCCTGCGGCAGACGGCCGACGTGGCTGGGAGACTCCACAATCCCATGTCCCTCCCTCCCCCTTCCTTCTTCCTCGTTTTCCTTCCTCCTTTCTCCTCCTCGTCCTCCTCGTGCTTCCTCCTTGCTCCAGTTCCTTCCCAATCGTCCTCCTTCCTCCTCCTCCCCCTCCTCACAGTCCGTCCTCCCCCTTGTCCTTCCCCCCAGTCTTCCTCACCCTCCTCCCTCCTCCTCCTCCTCCTCCTCCTCCTCCTCCTCCTGCTCTTCGCACTACTGCTCATCATCAAAATCCTCATCCTCATCCTCATCCTCATCCTCATCCTCATCATCATCATTATCATCATCAGCATCATGATGATGTTCATCATCATCATCAGCATCATCATCATCATCATCATCATCATTATCATCATCATCATCATCACCATCACCACCATCATCATCATCATCAGCAGCATTCGCATCAGCATCATCATCACCATCAGCAGCTTGCTCGTCGCTATTAATATTACCATTGCGATTCATTATTTCATCACGATCATGGTCATCAGCATCATCAGCATCATCAGCAACATCAGAATCGTCATCATCATCATCCGCAACATCATCATCAACATCATCATCACCACCACCGGCATCAGCGTCATCATGATGATCATCATCATCAGGGTCATCATCATATCATCATCATCATCATCATCATCATCATCATCATCATCGTCGTCGTCGTCATCATCATCATCATCATCATCATCAGTATTACCATCATAGAAATCGAAATCATCATTATCATCATCATAATCGTCATCATCGTCATCAGCATCATCACCATCAATATCAGCAGCATCATCATTATCACCATTACCACCACCATCATCATTATCATCATCACCATAATCATCATCAGCAGCATCACCATCATCAGCATCATAGTATCACCGTCGTCGTCAGCGTCGTCGTCATCATCAACAACATCATCATCAGCATCATCAGCATCACCATCATCTATTACTCATTCTACATTATGATCATCTCTCTATCACCACCATCACACCACCACCACAAGTATCATCATCATCACCGGCATCAGAATCCTAAGCAGCATCAGCACCATGACATCATCAGCAGCAGCATCATCATCGTCGTCGCCGTCGTCGTCGTTAGCATCATCATCGCCCTCATCTTCATCATCAGCATCATCAACATCAGCACCACCATCATCAACATCAGCATCACCATGAGCATCATCAGCATCGCTATCATCATCATAATCACCATCAGCATCAGTCTCGTCGCCATCATCATCACCACCATGATCATCAGCATCATCCTCCTCGCCGTCGTCATCACAACCACCACCCCAACCACCACCATCATCATCATCAGCATCATCATCAGCATCATCATCAGCATCGTCATCGTCATCATCAACACCGTCATCATCATCATCATCATCATCATCATCATCATCATCATCATCATCATCATCATCACCATCACCATCACCATCACCATTACCATCATCACCATACTCATCCTCATTATTCATCCGCATCCGTCTATCTCCCCCTCATTCCTCCTCCTCCTCTTTTTACCCCTTCTCCTCCACCTCTCATTCCCATTTTGTCATCCGCCTCTTCAAGCCTCCCCAATTTCCCCATCCGTCCCATTCCTATATCATCTTTCCCCCTCTTCCTTCTGCTCTCTCGCTTCCTCCTACCTCGTCCTCCCCCTCCACATCCCCCGCTTCCTCCTCCCTCGATGTCCATTTGCAAACGCCTACTCTGTCATCGTTGTCCTCCTCCTCCTCCACCGCCCACTCGTCCCTTCCCCATATCCTTATGATGGGGACGATGATCATGCGGGTGATGATGAGGATGGTGATGCTGATGGTGGTCATGATGGTGATGATGGTGATACTGACACTGATGATGATGATGATGATGCTGATGCTGCTGATGATGACGCTGGTGATGGTGATGCGTGTGGCGATGACACCGATGACGATGTTAATATGCCGATGATGGTGATGATGATAGTGATGGTGACGGTGGTGATGAGTGTGGTGTTTAGGACGGTGGCTATTATGGTGGTGATGATGATGGCGATGCTAACAGTAATCGCAACAAAAATAAAACAAACATGGGAGCATACAGCCATACCACAACCCATTTGCATCAAGTGACAAGAGGCGTTGGGCCATACTTGCCAGGACAACGGCAATGCAGGCGCTGATATGGGTTGTGCAAGCTACATAGGACGCGCTCACGCGGCACGATTCACAGGACAACAAAAGGACGAGGAACGAGGGCCCAGGCTTGAGGAAGTCAAGGGGGCGGAAACGAAGGGCAGAAAAAGGACGCGCGGGGGGCCGAACCGTCAGCGCGTCACCAGCAGAAGAAAGGTGGCAGGGGGTAGAGGACGACGAAAGTGACGGGGGGAGACCAGAACATGTTGCTCGCGCCGGTAGTATTCTAAAGATGCAGCGTTGCTTGCGCAATGTCGCCGCGGCGTTCGAGGAAAAACAAAAAAACTTGCTTGGAAATGGTGCAAGAAGCGAGCGAAGCCTAGCTCGCCCGCAAGCGTCGCAGCCCCGCAAGGGATGGCGAGGTCTCCTGGTGGTCCGCGTTAGACGTGACCCCGCTGGACCCCCTCAAGAGCCTTCGAAAAAGGGCGACCGATTCGCAAATCGCAGCCCCCAGGGATGGCGAGGTCTGATCTGAATCTGGGTAAGGCGTCACTCCGCGGGACCCCCCAGCAGCCCTCGAAGGTGGTGACGGTTTCGCAGATCGCATTCCCAAGGGATGGCGAGGTTTGCACCCCCAGGGATGGCGAGGTTTGATCTGAATCTGGGTAAGGCGCCACTCCGCGGGACCCCCTAGCAGCCCTCGAAAGTGGCGACGGTTTCGCAGATCGCTTCCCCCATGGGATGGCGAGGTTCCATCTACATTTGAGTAGGACGTCACTGCGCTGGACACCCCAGCAGCCCTCGAAACTGGCTACAGTTTCGCAAATCGCAGCCCCCACGGATGGCGAGGTTTCATTGAAATCTGGGTAAGGCGTCACTCCGCTGGACCCCCAACAGCCCTCGAAAGTGGCGACGGTTTCGCAGATCGCTTCCCCCAGGGATGGCGAGGTTTCATCTGAATCTGGGTAAGACGTCACTCCGCTGGACACCCCAGCAGCCCTCGAAACTGACGACAGACTTGCAGATCGCAGCCCCCCCCCTGGGATGGCGAGGTCTCATTCGAATCTGGGTAGGAAGTCGCTCCAATGGACACCCCAACACCCCTCGAAACTGGCCACAATTTCACACATCGCAGCCCCAAGGATGGCGAGGTGCGAAGTCTCATTTGAATCTGGGTAAGGCGTTACTCCGTTGGGCCCCCCAGCAGCCCTCGAAAGTGGCGACAATTTTACAAATCGCAGCCCCCCAGGGATGGATGGTCAGGTAGGAGGCAAACTGGC
>CAUYUJ010003852.1:0-20000 GCA_963575745.1 Prorocentrum cordatum | reverse complement strand
CGAAAATCTTGAGCCACCGCCAACCGTTCCGCCAACCACTCCCCCCCTGTCGAGGCTTCCCCCCCTGTGGCCAGTAACCTCCTGCCGTTGCCCCTGATCATCCCTTCGGGGGTGGACAACAGGCAAAACGAGCGATCAGCGGCAACTTGACTCCAAAAACAATGACGGCAGACGAGGGATTCAACGGAGCCGAATCAGGCACAGGAAACGGTTGGCGGCACGCACAAAGGGGGGTAGGCAGGCGGAGGGGGAAGGCTTCTGAGAAGGGGGCTGCTTCTTAGAAGGTGCCGGCCCTACAAGGCCCGCGCCTTCTGAGAAGCAGGGGTGCTTCTGAGAAGCCTTACCCCCTCGCCCCCTGCCCCCCTCTGCGCGTGGCCGAAACGGGGCAGGCCCGCTAGCAGAACACCCTCCGGTGCAAACGGCCCGGGGCCAGACCCGGCGGGCGCAGGGCCCGCAACAGAAGCGCTGCGCGACGCGCGACGCCCCCTCGGGAGTCGATCAGGGGGGGCGGCTCGCGAGACGGCTCGGCATTTCGTGGGTCCTAATTGTCCACCCCCGATCCCTGATTTCCTCCGCGCCCCGATCTGGGCGAGGCCCCCCTCGGGGCGGAAGCGGGAGAGAGAGGGGCTGGATAAGAAGGAGAAGGAAGCGGAAAACCAAAAAGAGGAGCAGGAGGAGGAGGACGTCCAGTATGATTCGCCCTCCTCTTTCCCATCGGGCACGCACTGGCTCTTCAACTTTGAAGCTGATTGAGCGCTGCGCTCCGATCTCTTCTTTCTCGGATCGCAGCCATCAAGACACGAAGGCTCACGCAAGGCAGCGCTCATCCAGCACACGAGGAAGAGGGACGACGGCACTGACGAAGGATGCCGACGAGGTCATCGTGACCTTCATGGTGCAATCTCATTCCCCCGCGATCCGTTCTGGGCGAGCGCACCCTTCCGTTCCCGCTCCGGCCGCCCTCCCCCCTCCTCCCCCCTCCCTCCTCCCGCCTCCTCATCCATGCTCCCTCCCTCCTCCTTCCTCCCTCCCCGCCCCTCCACCTCATCCTTCTCATCCCCGCCCCCCCCCCCGACGGACAAAAACGAAGAAGGTCCGCATGGGGAACAAAAACAAGACACACACACACACACCACCACCACCAGCACCACCACCACAAACACCACCACCACCAACAACAACACCACCAACACCACCAACAACAACAACACCACCACCACCACCACCAACAACAACAACAACAACAACAACAACAACAACAAGGCATCAACGCCTATGTGTGCCCCTCACCACCCACGAACGGGGGGCCAGCAGCCAGCAGCCAGCATCCAGCACTCATACCAAACAACGAGCCACAAAATCCACTGGGACCCATATAGGGGTCAACTCGGCCCTGTCTTCGCCAAACGATCACGCGCTGGCGACGCAACGTCTCTGGCCGCCTCCTCTAATGGTAACATGTTATAAATGGACAGAGCCCTAATAGCATCCTAGTGGGGATGGATGGAACCCTAGGGGATCCTGTTAGGAGTGGATGGAGCTCTAATAAGATCATGTTAAGTATGGATGGGGCTGTAATAGCATCCTGTTAGGGATGAACGGAGCTCGAATAGGACCCTGCTAAGGATGGATGGACCTCCAATACGATTGTATTAGGGATGGATCGAGCTCTAATTGGATCCTGTTACGGATTGATGAAGTTCTCGTGAGCCCCTGTTAGGGATGGATGGAACTCTGATAAAATCCAGTTGGAGATGGATGAATCAATGGAATCACTAGGGAACAATTGGAATCAATGATAATCAATAGGAATCAGTGTGGATCAATAAGGAATTCGCTACAATCAACAGGAATCAGTTAGAACCAATAAGAATCAATAGTAATCAATGATAATCAGTAATACTCAATTAGAATAAACCAGAATCACTGAGACCCAACAAGAACCAATAAAACCAATAGGAATGAATTCGGATCAATCGGAATCAATCATAATCAATGAGAATGAAATAGAATCAATGGGAACCCATGGGAATTAATATGAATCACTGAGAATCAGTGAGGGTCGACAAGAGTCAATGGGAATACATTTAGACCGATAAGAATCAAAAAAGGATGGATGTGATTCGTTAGGAACGAATGAGAAGCAATGAATAAATTAGAATCAATAGAACACAAGTTTAATCAATGTGGATGTATTAGAACCAATGGCCATTAATAAGAATCAAATATAATCAATGTGAATCAGTGAACGGGGATCAATAAGAACCAAATGTAATCAATTGGAATCAACTAGAATCAGCCGGAATCCCTGAGAAGCATGAAGAATCACTTAACATCAATAAGAATCAATGAGACCCAATATGGGGTCAATTAGAAACAACGACACTCAATTGAAGCCAATAGGAATCAATTCGAATCAAAAATCAGTTAAGATCAGTGGGAATCAATGAGAACCAATGGAAATCAGTTGGAACCAAGAGGGATCCATAGGGATCAATAAGGATCAAGTGGTAACAGAATGAATCAGTGAGAATCAACAGGGGCCAATTAGAATCCATAGAAAGCACCAGAATTCAATAAGAACCAATGGTAATAAATCATAATCAACTGGAATCGATGGGAATCAATGGTAATCACTGGGGATCAATAGGAACAAGTTGGAAGCAATATGAATCAATTGGAAGCAATACGGATCAACTAGAAGCAAAAGGGATCAATTATAACCAATCGTAATGGATTCGAATCAATGGGAATCACTGGGAACCAGTGGGGATCAATGGGACCCACTTAGGTTCAATTAGCGCAAACGGGAAACACTTAGAATCAGTAGGAATCACTGGTAAGCAAAACGAACCAATAAGAACCAAGTATGATCGATAGGAACCAGTTAGAATGAATTGTGATAAACTGTAACCAATACGAAACACATCTGCTCATAACCAATGGGACTCAGTAAGGACCAATCGGGATAAATTAGGAGCAATAGGAACCATTCAGGATTCAAAGGGATCAATGCAAATCAATAATAATCAATGGCTCTTTATGGTGATCAATTACAAGCAATGAGACTGACATAAAATTAGCCTGGCGAAGGACCCAACCATCTGCAGTTGTGAATGCCGCAATTGTGCTGGGTGGTGGCGGACGCATGCGGGCGGTGCCACTGGGACTTTCGGTGGAGTGAGACGCGGTCAGCAAGGGCTGGGCTGCGTGGTGGCGGACGTATGCGAGCGGTGCCACTGAGACCTTCGGTGGAGCTCCCTATGGGGCCACGAAACGCTGTACTGGGTGGGTGAAACGCAGGCAGGGAGCAAGGGCTGCGCAGGGTGGTGGCGGACGCATGCGGGCGGTGCCGCTGTGACCTTTGGCGGGGCTCCCTATAGGGCTACGAAGCGCTGTTCTGGGTGGGTGAAGCGCAGGGAACAAGGGCTGTGCTGGGTGGTGGCGGACGCAAGCGGGCAGTGCCACTGGGACCTTTGGTGGGCCCCCCATGGGGCCACGAAACGTGTGAGGGGTGTGCCAGAATGGGGGGTGGAACCGCATGCGGGCGCAGCCACTGGGGCCTTCGGTGGAGCTCCCTATGGAGTCACGAAACGTGTGAGGGGTGTGCCAGAATGGGGCGTGGAACCGCATGCGAGCGCAGCCACTGCGGCGTTCGGTGGAGCTCCCTATGGGGCCACGAGACGTGTGAAGGGCGTGCCGAAAAAGGGGGTGGAACCGCATGCGAGCGCAGCCACTGGGGCCTTCGGTGGAGCTCTCTATGGGGCCACGAACCGTGTGAGGGGTGTGCCGAAATGGGGGGGGGAACCACATGCGAGCGCAGCCACTGGGGCGTTCGGTGGAGCTCCCCATGGAGCCACCCACGAAGCGTGTGAGGGGTGTGCCGAAATGGGGGGTGGAACCGCATGCGAGCGCAGCCACTGGGGCCTTCGGTGGAGCTCCCTATGGGGCCACGAAACGTGTGAGGGGTGTGCCAGAATGGGGGGTGGAACCGCATGCGGGCGCAGCCACTGGGGCCTTCGGTGGAGCTCCCTATGGGGCCACGAAACGTGTGAGGGGTGTGCCAGAATGGGGGGTGGAACCGCATGCGGGCGCAGCCACTGGGGCCTTCGGTGGAGCTCCCTATGGGGCCACGAAACGTGTGAGGGGTGTGCCAGAATGGGGGTGGAACCGCATGCGGGCGCAGCCACTGGGGCCTTCGGTGGAGCTCCCTATGGGGCCACGAAACGTGTGAGGGGTGTGCCAGAATGGGGGGTGGAACCGCATGCGGGCGCAGCCACTGGGGCCTTCGGTGGAGCTCCCTATGGGGCCACGAAACGTGTGAGGGGTGTGCCAGAATGGGGGGTGGAACCGCATGCGGGCGCAGCCACTGGGGCCTTCGGTGGAGCTCCCTATGGGGCCACGAAACGTGTGAGGGGTGTGCCAGAATGGGGGGTGGAACCGCATGCGGGCGCAGCCACTGGGGCCTTCGGTGGAGCTCCCTATGGGGCCACGAAACGTGTGAGGGGTGTGCCAGAATGGGGGGTGGAACCGCATGCGGGCGCAGCCACTGGGGCCTTCGGTGGAGCTCCCTATGGGGCCACGAAACGTGTGAGGGTGTGCCAGAATGGGGGGTGGAACCGCATGCGGGCGCAGCCACTGGGGCCTTCGGTGGAGCTCCCTATGGGGCCACGAAACGTGTGAGGGGTGTGCCAGAATGCGGGCGGGGCTCCCATGCCAGGGCGCAGCCACTGGGGCCTTCGGTGGAGCTCCCTATGGGGCCACGAAACGTGTGAGGGGTGTGCCAGAATGGGGGGTGGAACCGCATGCGGGCGCAGCCACTGGGGCCTTCGGTGGAGCTCCCTATGGGGCCACGAAACGTGTGAGGGGTGTGCCAGAATGGGGGGTGGAACCGCATGCGGGCGCAGCCACTGGGGCCTTCGGTGGAGCTCCCTATGGGGCCACGAAACGTGTGGGGGGTGTGCCAGAATGGGTGTGGGAGGGGGAGGAGGGGGGAGGAAGGGGAGGAGGAGGAGGAAGGAGGAGGAGGAACGCGGGGCGACGTCTCTTCAAAACGAGGACCCAACACCACAGGATGGTTGGGAACAAATGGGAATCAATTCGAAACAACACGAATCAACTGCAATCAGTCATAATAAGTTAGAATCAATGGGACCCAATTGAAATTAATAGGAATCACTCGGGGTCAATAAGGATCAAATGGAATCACCAGGAATCGAGTATAATCAATAGGGATCAATAGGGATCAATTGGAATCAACAGGACTACTACTCCCTAGCGCTAGTACTCCGTAGCACGAATACTCCCTAGGACCGGTACACCCTAGGGGGTGAAAGGTGTGAGGGTGATCCGAAGTGGGCCCGACGCATCCCGCGGAGACGCTCCACAAGGGCAAAGGACCGTGCGAAGGACCACGGAACGTGCGATGGTTGTTCCGACATGAGCGCGAGGCGTCCCGCGGAGCCCCTCGAACAGCAGCGAAACGTTTGAGGGGTGCTCCAAAATGGCCCCGAAGCATCCGAAATGACTCACGTTTCTTTCGGTGGGGACACCTCGCGGGGCCACGAAACGCGTGAAAAGTGCACCACAATGAGCCCGAGGCGTCCCGTGTAGACCCTTCGTGGGGCCACGAAACGTGTGAAGGATGCTCCGAACTGGGCCCGAAACGTCCCGTGGAGACCCCTCGTGGGGCCACGAAACGTGTGAGGGGTACCCCGAAATTGGCCCGAGGCATCCCGTGGAAACCCCTCGTGGGATCACGAAACGTGTAAGGGGTACCCCGAAATTGGCCCGAGGCATCCCGTGGAGACCCCTCGTGGGGCCACGAAACGTGTGAGGAGTGCTCCGAAACTGGTCCGTTGGCGTGGGCGTGGGCGTGGGCTTGCGCTTGCGCGTGGGCGTGGGCGTGGATGTGGGTGCGGGCGTGGGCGTGGGCGTGGGCGTGGGCGTCGGTGAGGGTGTGGATGCTGGCCTGCTGCCCCCCCCCCCAGGCGTGAGCGTGGGCGTCGGCGTCGGTGTGGGTGCTGGCGTGCTGGCCTGCTGCGCCCCCCCCCCCCCCTCCGGGGACAGGGCTGCCAACAATAACAACACAAACACTGACAACAACAACAGCAGCAGCAGCAGCAACAACAACACCACGACCAACAACAACAACCACAACAGCAGCAGCAGCAACAACAACAACAGCATCAACAACCACAACCACAATAGCAACACAGCAGCAGCAACCACAACCACAACGGCAACAGCAGCGGCAACCACAACAACAGAAGCAACAACAACAGCAACATTATCAGCAGCAACATCAACCGCAACCACAACCAAAACAACAGCAACCGCAACAGCAACAAAAAAAACCACAATACCAACCACAAAAACAGCAACAACCAACAACATCAATATCAACGGCAGCAGCAACAACAACAACGACAACAACAACGACAACAACAACGACAACCACAACCACAACAGCAACGACCACCACAACAACAACAAAGCAACAACATCAACAACAACAACAACAAAGCAACAACAAAACATCCACAGCAACAACAGTAACAACCACAACCACAATCACAACAATCACAACAGCAACATCAGCAACATCAACAACAACAGCCACAACCACAACCACAACAACAACAACAACAACAACCACAACATCAACCACAACAACAACATAATCAGCAACAACAGCAACAATCATTTTAAGACTGTTCGCCCTTTGTCCAAAAACGCGTATTACCAAACCCTCGATACCCGCCCTGGTCGTCTTCGATCTAACCCTTTTGGGGGTGGTATACCTTTCTTCCTTGCAAGCCGGGCCCCGGCAAGCGGCGGGGCGGCCGCGGACCGTCGGCCTGGCCAGCGGCAACGCTGATCGGCGGGGCGGCCGCGGACCGTCGACCCGACCCCAAAGCGGGACGGACAGGGGACCGACCACGACGACGACGACGTCGACGACGACGGCGAGGACGACGACGACGGCGACGACGACGACGAGCGAAAGCGACAGTGAGAGAGAACGACAGCAGGGCCACAAAGACACGAAGCAGGCCACGAAGGGCGACAACGAGGACACGAAGGGAATGCGTATGGGGCCACGAAGAGCGCGAACGAGAGGGGGCCACGAGGGGCATACGTATACTGGGCCGCGGAGGGCAAGGACGGGGCCACTGAGGGCAGCAACGGGGCCACGAAGGGCAGCGAGAGGGGCCACGAAGGGCGACAGCGGGGCCACGAAGGGCAGGAAGGGGGCCACGAAGGGCGACAACGGGGCCACGAAAGGCATGCGCATGGGGCCACGACGGGCGCGAACGATCGGGGGCCACGAAGGGCAGATCATGCGGGGCCACAGAAGGCAACGACGGGGCCATTGAAGGTAGCAGCTAGGCCACCTAGGACAGTGAGGGGGCCACAAACCGCGACAGCGGGGCCACGAAGGGCATGCACATGGGACCACAACGGGCGCGAACGAACGGGGGCCACGAAGGGCATACGTATACTGGGCCGCGGAGGGCAAGGACGGGGCCACTGAGGGCAGCAACGGGGCCACGAAGGGCAGCGAGAGGGGCCACGAAGGGCGACAGCGGGGCCACGAAGGGCATGCATATGGGGCCACCACGGGCGCGAACGAGAGGGGGCCACTAGGGGCATACATATATGGGCCACAAAAAGCAGCGAGGGGGCCACGAAGGGCAGCGAGGGGCCGCGAAGGGCTGCAACGGGGCCACGAGGGGCAGCGAGGGGGCCACGAAGGGCAGCGAGGGGACCACGCAGGGTTACAACGGGGCCACGAAACAAAGCGAGGGGGCCACGAAGGGCTGCAGTGGAGCCACGAAGGGCAACGAGGAGGAGGCCACGAGGGGCCGCAACGGGGCCGCGAAGGACAGCGAGGGGGCCACGAAGGGCTGCAATGTGGCCACGAAAGAAAAAGAAGGGGCCGCGACAACGGGGCCACGGAGGGCAGCGAGATCCCGATTCTTAGGTAATCTGTAAGGGCGTCCTAAAAGTGAGCGCGACTCCTGGGTGTCTGGGTGTCGGGAGCGCGGCGCTTGAATAAATTGCAAGAGTGTTCAACGCAAGGACGCTATTCTTCAGTAGATTGCAAGCAAGTCTCTAGCGAGAGCGCGACTCCAGAGCGCCGGCAGAACGATTCCTGAATAAACTGTAATTGTGAGGAAGTCCCAAGCGAGAGCGCGATTCTTGAATCCGCCGACCCTGTCGGCGTGTGCGAAGGGTTTCCTCGTCCGAATCGTCTTCGTTGTTCGGATTGACATCGTTGTGTTTTCGTTGTTCGGATCGTCATCGTTGTCGATTCGACATGAAGTGAACGGCATCATTTCCTCGCCGCCCCCCTTCTTCCTTCCCTCTTTGTTCTTCTTGGGCCGTACCCTCCTGCCGTCATGCCGTTGTAGCTTCGAAGGGAAGCCCCTTCCATTTGATCCCTTCCCCAAAGGGGGGGGGGCCGGGGGGGGGGGGGGGGTCCCGGGGGGGTCCCCGGGGGGGTGGGGGGTGGTGTGGGGGTGGGGGGGGAGCAGATTCGTTTTTCCTCGGGCGGCCTCGAAACCTCGAAAACACTCCAAATGAGGTCCGAATGCCCAAAATGGCCCCCGAGACGGCCCAAGAGTGCCCCGAGTCGCCCAAAGATCGGCCGAAGACGCCCAAGAAAGCCCCAAGACCGTCCAAGAAGCCTCCAAGACGTCCCAGGCCCCCTCCAAGAGCACCCCCAAGAAGGGCCCAAGAGGCCACACTCATTACTTTTCCATCGGAAATTCGTCTTGCCCTCGCGCGACCCCGTACCGCGCCGCCCTCCCCCCTCTCGACATCCTCTTCTTCCTCTTCTTCGTCTTCAGGGTGGGCGGCACCGGCCGCAAGGCCTTCGCAATAAAATGCAAGGACGTCTCGGGCGGGAGCGGGGGTCCTGGCTAAATTGTGAGGAGGTCTCAGGCGGGAGCCGCTGTTGTTGTAAACTGGGGGCCAACGACACAGTTTGACGCTCAAGACTTTCTCTGATCAAAAAAACCCGGTGCGAGCCCTGGGAAGGGCACATCAATCGAGGAAAACAATGTGCACCGGACGGGGGGGATCAACCATAATCTCTCAGCAGTGGGAGTTCAACCACACGAACTACCACAGCAACAACAGCAGCAAACAAAACACGTCGGGCATCCGCGCGCCCATGCTCGGCGAGAGGTCCCCCTCCTCGAACCTCGCCCCGGGCCCCCCCCCCCTGTGGGCAGGGGGGCAGGGGAGGCGCGCGGGCCCGCCGCGCCGTCGCAGTGCCCGCCACTGGGAAGGCCCAGGACCACCTTGGAGGGGGGGGGGCCGGGTGGCGAGGAGGGGGGAGGAGGATTGGCATAACACAGAGCAGGAGGGAGGAGGGAGGGAAAGAAGGAGGAGGTAGCAGAGACTGTTTGCTTTGACTCTTGAACCGCCGACACCGTCGGTGTGTAGCTAAACTGGAAAAAAGGCCTCAAGGTATGTGGCAAACATGGAAGGCATCGGGAAGTTGGGCTCTAGAATAGAATCTTCGTTGAGGAAACGGGGGGGAGGGAGGGAGGGAGGGACCGAGGAGGGAGGGGGGAGGCAGGGAGGAGGGATGGAAGGAGGGATGGTGGAGGCAGAAGGATAAGGGGAAAAGGAAGAGCGAGGGAGAAAAGAAGAGCGAGGGAGGAGGGCGGATGGGGGAGGAGGAGAAAGGAGGAGGAGGAGGCGGAGGGGGTGGAGGAGGAGGAGGAGGAAGAGGAGGAGGAGGAAGAGGAGGAGGAGGAGGAGGAGGAGGAGGAGGAGGAGGAGGAGGAGGGAGGGAGGGAGGGAGGGAGGGAGGGAGGAGGGAGGAGGGAAGAACGAGGATAGGCAGAACACAAGGACGGAGAAAAAAAACAGGACAGGACAGGACATCCGCATCAACGCCGAAACGCCTACAAAGGAGCTGTGGGGCACGATTGTCAAAATCCCCTGCGAGTTGAGTACGCCGCAGACCCAGACTTGTCATGGGACCAGCATGGGGCATGCCCCGAAGATTCCAGGGGCGAGCTCCGAGGTGGCCCCGTAAGAGAGGCTCGCTACCTTGTGAGTGCGAACCCCTACGGGTAAGCGCGGGGGGAGCAGCTGTCGGCCCGCCCGCGCGCCCATTCCAAAGGAGGCGCGCCGGGCGAGCAGGGCCCCCGAGCAGGGGGAGGACGCCGACCCGGCCTCACTCGTGGCACGCGCCCCGTGGCTCTTGTACAAAGGTGCTGCGAAGCACTGGGATGCCTGGACGGAGGAAGGTTGGACGGAGGAAGGCTCCAAAAGGTAGGTGGTTCAGGGGAGCTGGGGCTCAGGCTCAGAGGGGGGGGGGCGACGGGGACGAACCACCACGAGCCACGAACCACGACGAAAATAAAAGGGGTCCGCGGCCCAGGGGGGCTGTCCTGGGAAGCCTGGACGGAGGGGGGGTCCCAAGGGGGGGGGCCCAGGCGAGCTGGGGCTCAGGCTCACGGGAAGGGCCGAGGGGGACGAACCACGACGAATTACGAACCACGACGAAAATAATGACGTCCGCGGCCCAGGGGGGCTGTCCTGGGAAGCCTGGACGGAGCAAGCCTCCGAAGGGTGGGTGGCCCAGGGGAGCTGGGGCGCCGGCTCAGGAGAGGGGCCGAGGGGGACGAACCACGACGAACCACGAACCACATCGAAAAAATAAGGTTCCGCGGCCCAGGGGGGCTGCCCTGGGAAGCCTGGAGGGAGGGGGGGTCCCAAGAGGGGGGGGCCCACGACGAAAATAAAAGGGTTCCCTGGGTCTGCCTTGGGAAGCCTGGGTGGAGGGGGGGGCCAAGGGGGGCTGGCCCAGGAGAGCTGGGGCTCAGGCTCAAGGGAGGGGCCGATGGGGACAAACCACGACGAACCACGAACCACGACGAAAATAACGGGTTCCGCGGCCCAGAGGGGGCTGTCTTGGGAAGCCTGGACGGAGCAAGCCTCCGACGGGTGGGTGGCCCAGGCGAGCTGGGGTTCAGGTTCAGGGGAGGGGCCGAGGGGGACGAACCACCACGAGCCACGAACCACGACGAAAATAACGGGTTCCGCGGCCCAGAGGGGCCTGGACGGAGCAAGCCTCCGAAGGGTGGGTGGCCCAGGGGAGCTGGGGCGCAGGCTCAGGCACCACGAGACATGAACCACGACGAAGATGAAGGGTTCCGCGGCCCAGGGGGGCTGCCCTGGGAAGGAGCTGGGGCTCAGGCTCAGGGGAGGGCCCGAGGAGGACGAACCACGACGCACCACGAACCACGACCAAAAAAGGATGTCCGCAGCCCAGGGGGCTGTCCTGGGAAGCCTTGACGGAGCAAGCCTCCGAAGGGCGGGTGGCCCAGGGGAGCCAGGGCGCAGGCTCGGGGGAGGGGCCGAGGGGGACGAACCACCACGAACCACGAACCACGAACCACGACGAAAATAAAGATGTCCGAGCTTTAGAGCACAGCTCTGCAAGAGAATAAACGAGGGAACGCAGGAGGCCCCTTCGTGCCATGCTGTTGCTGGGGGGGGCTAAAGTTTGTTATACCTACGCCCTCCGTGGCCCGCGCTTCGAACAGAGCCCCTACCTCTCTAGGTTCACTTCGCTTCCTGGACGTCACCGCTGTCGCTTCGCGGGAGGAGGGGCCTTAAGGATTGCACTCTAGTGGCCTTTGTGGGGGCCTCGTTTTCCACTCTTCGCCCCAGTGGTGGCGCACCTGTCGGCACCCCAAGACAGACAGAGACGTTTCTCTGTGGAAGCTCCTCTCCTAAGGTCCGCGCGCCGAGATGCCCCTGATAGTGACGGCCCCTCTGAGTTCGTACGTCGCCGCTGCGGCGGCGCTGTCCTGCCTGCCTGGGGTCGCACTCCGAAATGCCACCGCTACTGCTCCTCCTGGCCGTGCAAACGGGCGCCCTCGCGCGCGGCCGCTGGAGCTAGCCGCCTCACCTAGCCCGGCGTGCATCTCGAAGATCTCGGCGCCGCCCAGCGGGGTGTCCGCGCCGTCGCGGAGCTCTCGGCGTTTCTTGAGCCTCTCAACCTCCTGCTGCTCGAACTGCACGGCCGTCCTCAGTTCCCTCGCGGCCATCTCCATGACGCTCTGTAGGTTATCCGTGTCCTTCTTCGCGATCCGCGGCGCCAGCTCGCACCGGCTGCGCGTCGAGAAATACTTCCTCCCTGCTGCTTGCCACGCGTCCACTGGGCACTTTGCGATCAGCGCGCAGCCCCTGGCTCGGTGCGTCATCGGGAAGGCAGGTGGGATCAGCTCGCGCAGTGCCTCTGGGCTCAGCTTCTGGGCCGCGCCGTAGAACTTGCAGTGGTCCCCTTTGATGGCGTCGTCGAGCGCTTGCGGCGGCCTCTCAGCTGCGAGCACCTCCCACTTCTCGCCAACGATGAGCTCCACCACATTGGATGGCCCAGTGTGGTGCTGGTGGGACCTCGACTTGCAGCCGATTTCGGGCCACTTCTCGTTGTCCCCTTTGAAGTTTTTCTTCGTATTGTCCACACACTATTTCATGAACTCGCCCTCGGGGAAGCTCTCCTGTGCCGTCACGAGCGCCTTCCAGTCCGCCCTGCACCAAAACTCCCGCTGCTCGCCCCTCGAGGTAGCGCCGGGGCCTCTCCACCACAGCTTGTCGGGGGAGGCTAGCCCGAGCGAGCAGGCGCAGTCCCTTTCGCGTCCCAGCCTGTATCCCTCCTGCGCGCGTCGTACAGCTGCATGTTGTCGCTCCCCGTCCACGAAGCCAAGTTCATTTCGGTACTGCGTCTGCTTAGCACCCTTGTTCGTGCACGTATTGTGGTCGCCGAGGTCAGGCAAATTCAAAGATGGCAAGACATGTCAAGAAACGCGCGCTCGTAAAACATCGGGCAATTAGTCTTCATTTAGCATGTTTCAGATCATGCGTACCACTTGTTGTTTCTTCTTCTCTCGGACGGAGCAAGGGAGGAGATCGCAGGGCGTGGGGGGAGATCATGCGTACCACGTGAATGTAAAGCGCAACTTCGCGCGAGGAGCCAGAATTCCGCGCAGCTGCAACGCAGGGGGGGGGGGGGGCGGGCAGCAGCGGCGGTGACGGCGACAGCGGCGCGAGGAAGCGCGAGAGCGCCCACCGGCCCCCTGGCACACCAGCGCTCGGCCGCCGCGCTCGCAGGCCACCGAGCCTGCGGAACGGCTCCGCCTCCGCCTCCACCTCTGCCTCCGCATGTTCCTCCTCCTCCTCCTCCTGATCTTCCTACTCCTCCTCCCCCCCCTCCCCCTCCTCCTCCTCCTCCTCCTCCTCCTCCTCCCCTCCCTCCTCCCTCTCCTCCTCCTCCGCCTCCTCCTCCTGCTCCTCCTCCTACTCCTCCTGTCCCTCCTCCCTCTTCCTCCTCCTCCTCCTCCTCCTCTTCCTCCTCCTCTCCTTTCAGACTACGCTCACTCACCCGCGGGTACAGGAATCCTCCTCCTCCTCCTCCTCCTCCTGCCCCTCCTCCTCCTCCTCCTGCTCTTCTTATTCTCCTTATTATTATTACTAGCATCCTTCTTATTATTCTTATTATTATTCTTCTTTTTCTTATTATTATTCTTAGTGTTCTTATTATTCTTCTCATTCGTATTATTATTATTATTATTATTATTATTATTATTATTATTATTATTATTATTATTATTAGTAGTATTATTATTCTTCTTACTATTAGTATTAGTATTCTTCTTCTTATTATTATTAGTATTATTATTATTCCTATTATTATTCGTAGTATTATTCGTCTTCTTCTTCGTATTAGTATTCTTATTAGTATTCTTATTCGTATTACTATTACTATTATTAGTATGTTCATCATTATTATTCTTATTACTATTCTTGGTATTATGCTTATTATTAAGTTCCTTATTATTACTAGTATGATCCGTCTTCTGGTTATTATTATTTTTCTTCTTCTTCTGATGATTATGATGAGTAATATTATTCGTCTTAGTCTTCTTCTTAGTATTCGTAGTATGCTTATTCTTCTTCGTAGTATTTTTATTATTAGTCTTATTATCGTTATTGTTATATGTTTCTGCTGCTGCTGCTGCTTCTGCTTCTGCTTCTGTGTCTGCGTCTGCTTTTGTTTGTGAGTATGCTTCTTAATATTCTCCTTAGTATTATTAGTATTCTTAGTAGTTTTCGTCTTCGTCAGCGTCTTCGTCTTCGTCTTCGTCTTCGTCGTCGTCTTCGTCTTCGTCTTCGTATTCAGATTCGTCTTCTTCTGCTTCTGCTTATTATTCTTTTTATGTTTATTATTATTCCTCTTTCTCCTCCTCCTCCTCCTCCTCCTCCTCTTCCGCCTCCTCCTCCTCCTCCTCCTCCTCCTCCTCCTCCGCCGCCTCCGCCTCCGCCTCCGCCTCCGCCTCCGCCTCCGCCTCCGCCTCCTCCTCCTCCTCCTCCTCCTCCGCCACCGCCTCCGGCTCCGGCTCCGGCTCCGGCTCCGGCTCCACCTCCGCCTCCGCCTCCGCCTCCGCCTCCGCCTCCGCCTGCGCCTCCTCCTCCTCCTCCTCCTCCTCCTCCTCCTCCTCCTCATGCCCATCCTTTTCTTCTGGTTTTCTGCTCCTCCTTCTCCTCCTCCCTCCTCCTCCTCCTCCTCCTCCTCCTACTCCTCCTCCGCCTCCTCCTCCTCCGCCTCCTCCTCCTCCTCCTGCCCCTCCTCTTTCTCCTCTCTCTCTCCTCCTCCTCCTCCTCCTCCGCCCCTCCTCTTCCCCCTTCCTTTCCTCCTCCTCCTCCTCCTCCTCCTCCTCATCCTTGTCTTTCTCCTCCTCCTCCTCCTCCTTTTCCTCCTCTTTCTCCTGTTTCTCCTCCTCCTCCGCCTCCGCCTCCTCCTCCTCGTCATCCTCCTCCGCCTCCTCCTCCGCCTCCGCCCGCCTCCTCCTCCTCATCCTCCGCCTGCGCCTCCGCCTCCGCCTCCGCTCCGCCTCCGCCTCCGCCTCCTCCTCCTCCCCCTCCTCCTCTTCCTACTCGTCCTCCTCCTCCTCCTTCTCCTCCTGCCCCTCCACCTCCTCCTCCTCCCGATCCTCCTCCTCCTCCTCCTCCTCCTCCTCCTCCTCCTCCCACCTCCCTCATCCCTCATCCATCCACCTTCAGCTCTCTCTCTCTCTCTCTTTATCTCTCTTTCGTTCCCTCCTTTTCTTCTGCCTCCACCTCCTCCTGTCTGTTCATCCCTTCTCATCTTCCCTTCACGTTCTTTCTCATCCTCCTCATAGTTGTCCTCATTTTTCCTCCTTCCTTGTGTCAGAGCCCTCTTCCTCCTTCCTCAACTATCAACTTGCCCCTTTCTGCCTTCCCCTTACCTCTTACTGTTCCTCTTCCTCCGCCGCCGCTTCCTCCTCACTCTCGTCGGACTCCTGCTCGCCCCCTTCCTCCTCCTCTCTTCCTTCCTCGCCTTCGTCCGATCGTCGTCCTCCGTTCGCCACCGCTGCCGCCGCCGTCGCAACCCGCCGTAGTCCGTCGTCGTCGCTCGTCGTCGTGGCTCGTCGTCGTTCGTCGTCGTCGCACGGCGTCGTGGCTCCTCGATGCCATCGATCGTCGCTCGTCGCTCGTCGTCTCTCGTCGTCTTCGTTTCCGCCGTCGTCCCTCGTCATCTTCGTCGCTCGTCTTCGTCGCCGTCGTCGTCGTCGCCGTCGACGCTCGTCGCCGTCGTCGTCGTCGTCGCTGTCGTCGTCGACGCTCGTCGTCTTGGTCGCTCGGCCATCGCGATCGGCCCCGCGCGTGCGCGCACGCCTGCGCCGCGAGCGCCAACGCCGCGGCGCCTCGGCGCCGGCGCAGCGCCGCGAGGCGGCGGCGGATGGTGCCGAGGCCGCTCCTCGGCGCCGAGGGGGCGAAGCTCGTGGCTCGTTGCTGGTCGCTCGTCGCTGGTCGTGACGGCTCGGCCTGAGCGCCGCGGCCGCTCCTCGACGCCAAGGCCGCTCCTCGGCACAGAGGGGGGGGCGTGTTTTCCCCGCCTTCCGTGGTGCAGCTGTCGGCGAAGCAGGACGGAGCACATGACGGCAGCCCAAGACAGCAAAAAGCTGCAGTGCAAGACGGAACCGAGCCGAAAACGGCGCGATCGAGAATCTCCCCGAAAATTGCCCCCCCGCCCCCCTCCCCCACCCAAAAAAGTCGATATTGCATTCAGAGATATAAGCAACAACGAAAACAGAAAACACTTCTCCCAGCCATTTCGAAATATGATTCAATGCCGCGGGGGGGCGCAAGCTTAGTCGCTCGTCGCTCGTTGCTGGTCGTCGTGACTCGTTCTCGGCGCCGAGGGGGGTGGGGGGGGCGTTCGTCGCTCGTCGCTCGTCGTCGTCGCTGGCCGTCGTCGCTCACCGCTCGCCGCAGGTAGCGGACGGCCCGCGCGCACGCTTCTGGGTTATATCTCGGAGGTTGCCAGAAGCTGGGATGTCTTGGGAGGCCCTGATGACCCGTAGAGCGCCCCTCACGAGCCCCAGAAGGCCCCAGGGGCTCCAAGCTGACGCTAGCGCTGATGCTGCCCGCACAAGAGTGTCCACGCGAGGGGACTAAGCGGGATGGGGCTGGAGCGACCAGAAGCAAGCTGCACAGATGCGGCTGGAGGAGATGGGGCTATCAGGCACCCTCAAGCCCCGGTGGCTCCAAGACGGCGCGAACAGCTGCGGATGCCCTGGGCCAGGGACATCCCTTGCATCGCCCGACTGTCGACGAGTGCGGTCGGCGGCCAGCGTGCGGAAGGGGAGGCGGGGGGAGGCCAGCGTGCGGAAGGGACGGACGCAGGAAAAAGAGAAGAAGAGGAGGGGGCAAAGAAAGGGGTAGCGCTGCATATCATCCGTATGGCACCGCATTGGCACGTCACTGGCAGATCACATCACGGCATACAAAGCAATAGCATAGCATCGCAATCCGTGGCATTCGTACAGCATCGGCACATCCACAACATAGCAGTAGCATGGCGGTGGAACCGCATCGGCATGTATTTCTCATACGATTGGAGCGGCACGGCCCAGCTTCATATCACGACCTGGATCAGTGCAGCTGCGTATCGCCATTCCACATCACGGCCTGGTACTGCATGGCATACACTGTCATAGCGTTATCATGGCATACCCATAACGTGAGCATCGTATGATGATTGTCGTTCGGAAGATGTAGCACAACATGTGACCGAATCGTCCCCTTCCCCACCCCAAAATCACGTCTGCTGCGCACCCTTCCTCCTAATCACCCGTCCTGCTGTCCCCGCCCCACTCCTCCCGCTTCAGTTCCTCTTCCTCCCCCCCTTCTCCCCCTCGTCCTCCCTCCACAATTACTCAATATGAATACTACTCTCCCTCTTCCCCTGATGGCGTGCTGGGAATATTCGACCCCCCCCCCGCGGACTGGTTTTTACACACAGGATTCCCGGGAGTTGGGTTTTCGCCTGCATGTTGTTTCAAAATGCTGCTCTCGCTGAGGCGCCGGCCTCATTTCTGCTCCCGAATCTTTCCGAATCGTGCTCCCGCTGCAGCGTGGGCCTCATTTCCGGATCGGTGTTTTGCCTCCGTCGTTCAGGATGGCGTTCTCGCCCCAGCGCGGGCCTCTTTCTCGCGCGCCCATCCGCCCGCCACCACCGCGCCGCACCACGCCCCGCCCCGCCGCACGCACACCCACCGCCACTTCCACCCACCAACGCACGCACGCACGCACGCGCACCACCACCGCGCACCGCCACCACCACCGCACTACCCCACCCACCACCACCACGCTACACCGCGTCACACCACATCACACGCGCGCACACACACACAACGCACGCACGCACACACACACACACGCACACACACACACACACACACACACACACACACACACACACACACACACACACACACACACACACACACACACACACACCGCCACCACCACCACCACCGCCATCACGCACGTACGCACCTGGCCCACCACCAAACCACCAAGACGCCACACCACGTCACACCACAGCACACGCGCACACACGCACACACACACACACACATACACACCACCACCACCACAACAACCACAACCACGCACACACGCACGCACGCACGCGCACCACCACCCACTACGCACACGCGCGCGGAGCCACAGGTCCGCTACGACACGCGTCCGCGGATAGAGAAAATCAGCGCCATGGTAAGGGATGGGAGGGAGGGGTAGGATGTCAGATGTTGACGCGAGCGCACCTAACTTGTCTCACCCCCTCCCTACCCCCCCTGCCCCAAGAAGGCAAGGAGAATGCGGAGTGGGCGGGGGGGGGAGGAAATATGAAGAAGAAAAAAAAGAAAAATGAGACAAAGAAAACGCCCACCTTCTCCTCCTCCAATGCTCCCCCTACACCCACCACCCCACACCCACCCCACCCCCACCCAACCCCACCCCAACCACGCCACCACCGCCACCGCCGCCACCACCAAAGCTACTCCTCCGCCTCCTCCTCCTCCTCCTCCTCCTCCTCTTACTCATCCTGCTCCTCATCCTCGTCCACCTCCACTTGCTCCTCCTCCTCCTCATCATAGCATCAGCATCATCAGCATCATCATCAGCTCATCAGCATCCTCATCAGCATCATAAGCATGATAATCATCATCAGCATCATCACCACCATCAGTATCAACATCATCATCACCATGATCATCATCGTAATCACTATCATCATAAGCATCAGCATCCTCACCATCAGCATCATCATCGACATCATCATCAGAAGCAGCAGCAGCATCAGCATAATCAGCATCATCACCAGCATCATCGAAGCATGGAGGACTGCTCTTTTTTCAAAATGGGATTATCTCTAGAGACTCGTTTTCAGTTCAATACCCGGCGCTTCAACACATTTGACACTGCACTGATACAAAGCGGTACTCATTCAAAATTCAGCTATTGCTTGAGAATTCGTCGACATTAGTGACCACAACTGTAACGTGCGTAACACTTCCACGGACAGGGGACGGCCCTTCCTGGAAAGGAGAATCTCGTTGGGCAGCTGGTTCAACTGGAAGATCATGGCTTGTCGATTCCTGGTCACGTGCCAGAAAGATGCCAGAGGGGCAGTTTCTTGTTCAAAGCGGGGCCTTGTCCAAACTGGAAGGCCAGCCTGCGCTGGTCTTGCAGTGAAGAGGAAAGCTTGTAGCGACGCATCAGGAGGGGACTTGAGACGGTAGAGTGTATTGCAGCATCGCTGATGCATCTTGGGTTTCAGATGGTCCTCCTCCTCCTCCTCATCCTCCTCCTGGGGGAGGTAAGGAGGGGACGACGACGACGACGAAGACGAGGGGAAGTGATGATGATGAGGGGGTGGGCATCATCCCTCCTCCCCTCAGACCTCCGTCCCACCCCCCCACCCGAAGCAGAGTTGAGACCAAAATGAATGTGTTTTCGGTAGGGCAGTTGGCCTCCGTCAAGGGATTCATCGTCGCGGCGCTCGGCCTCAACGTCGTGGTGCCATCCTCATCCTCCTTCTCCTCCTCCTCCTCCTCCTCCTCCTCCTCCTCCTCCCCCTCCTCTTCCGGCAAAAACAACGACGTCGACCACAACGGCGGCGATGACGACGACGATGACACAACCTTTTCCTCCTCCTCCTCCTTCTCCTCTTCCTCCTCCGCCTCCTCATCCTCATACGCATCGTCATCCTGCTGCTCATCCTCCTGCTCCTCCTCCTCCTCCTCCGCCTCCCCCTCCTCTTCGTCCGACGTTTTCATATCATCCGGCGCCTCCTGAACCTCCTCGTTCCCTGGCTACTACTCCTAGTCCTATTCCTACTCCTACTCGTACTCCTCCTCCTCCCTACTACTACTACTACTACTACTACTACTACTACTACTACTACTACTACTACTACTACTACTACCACCCCTACTACTACCACCACCACCACGACTACTACTACTACTACTACTACTACTACTACTACCACCCCTACTACTACCACCACCACCACGACTACTACTACTACTACAACTACTACTACTACTACCACCACCACCACCACCACCACCACCACCACCACCACCACCACT
>CAUYUJ010003851.1:35000-75085 GCA_963575745.1 Prorocentrum cordatum | reverse complement strand
AGTAGTAGTAGTAGTAGTAGTAGTAGTAGTAGTAGTAGTAGTAGTAGTAGTAGTAGTAGTAGTAGTTTGTAGTAGTAGTAGTAGTAGTAGTAGTAGTAGTAGTAGTAGTAGTAGTAGTAGTAGTAGTAGTAGTAGTAGTAGTAGTAGTAGTCGCAGCAGAAGAAGAAGAAGCAGTGGCTGCAGGAGTATATTTCAGAACAGTGTTTGGTATGCTCTTACTTTCGTATCCGTGTTTGCAGGGGGAAGGATGTAGATGCCAGTGGGTGGGAAGGAGAAGGAGGAGCGAGGATGAGGATGAGGTGGGGGAGGAGGAGGAGGAGGAGGAGGAGGGGGAGGAAGAGAATGAGGAGGAGGAGGAGGAGGAGGAGGAGGAGGAGGAGGAGGAGGAGGAGGAGGGAGGACGACGAAGAGTAAAAGGAGGGCGGGGTTCTCTTCCTGGAGTCCTCTCCCAGGCCGGCGCTGGCTCGGACTGCGACGGCGACGGCGGTGGCGAGGCTTGCAGCGCCGCGGGCGCCGCGGCCCTGGAGACCCGCCCTTACCGCCCCCCGCTGGCACGCTCAGCCTCGCGCAGTGGGGGGTTAGGGGAAAGGGGGAAGGAAGCACCCAGGCTTCTAAGAAGCCTTTCCCCCTCCCCCTGCACCCTTGTGCGACCTCCGATCGTCCATTAACCGCCCAAACAGACATGTCGCCCCATGATCGCCGATGGGGGCCTGATTGCGCACCAGGCTCAGCATCGTGCGGATTCATGATCCTGGCCGGTCACTGATCTATCGGCGATGTATCGCCGATTCCAGGGGTTCGCTACTCGGACCTATACATCGGCCATGCATCGCCGATTCCGGGCCGTTGTTTCCACCGCTGACAGCCGGAACCGGGCGCGGCGATCCGATTCCGATCCGTTTCGGGACGACTCATTGGCGACCCGAGCCGTTTCCGATCCGGTCTGAATTCGCGATTCGATCCAGCTCAGGTCTGCCTTTGTTGGCCCCAAGAGGGAGCGGCCCCCACTGCGGAGCACGCCGCCGCCAGTGGCAGCGCGGGCGGCAGCCGTCTGGCAACTGGTGCGGGACGCCTGAGGCAAATTCGGTATGAGTCTGCATGACTCTGCATCTGGGGTTGACAAGACGAAATTCGTAGCACCCCGCAGTTGCGGATAAGATCGACGGGGTGGGCGCGGGGTGGGTCGCGGGTGGGTTGGGGGCGGGCGCGGGGTGGGTCGCGGGTGGGTCGCAGGGTGGTTCGCGGGGGGGCTCGGGCGAGGATGACGACAACATCAATGCAACAACTCTCCGCACCACGGTACCCCACTTCAGCCACGCGCCCAGGGGCAGCGAATGACCGTTTTGCCACCTCACTCTGATAGGAGCATGATGATCATGAGGAGGACCTAGGATACGACGTCACGAACAAATTGCAACATCGCAAAAAGAACCTCGACCGTTGCCTTGGGCCCAATCTTTCTGCGGCGGTCTTCGAGCCAGACCGACGGGGGGCAGAACCGCCCGCTGCGAAAAAGCTTGGGCTCCCAGGGCCTCAGAGAGGAACGAGCATGGCGTGTGGCCCCCCTGAGCTGGCCCCCAACCCCCCCGCAGGGTTCATGTCTCGGGAGCGAAAGAAGGACGTACATGTACATGAATCCACGCTGGTTTCGAGAGTACGCAGTGCGCAAATGTTCGTATACCGCGGCCAGTCTCGCGGATCGAGGGGCCGTGTTCATGTACATAGCTGGGCGCGTACGTCCTTTGTGGGCTCCCTAATGTCCATCCGATCGATCCAATTCGATGCCGACTATGGCCAGCCCGATCCGACTCGATTCCGACCTTCTGTGGCGATCCGGTGTGGCCCGATGCTCTTACACGGTGATAGTGTGCACCCTGGCGCGGCATACAGTCGGGGCGCTGAAGAAGGAACGCTTTTCGTTGGGGAGGGGCTCGGTGTTCCTTGATTGTGTTACAGCTTGCCTCGGGTTTCCCTTAGGTTTTTGCATGGGAAATCGAAGTTTAACTTATGGAAAATAAGGGGCCTCGTTGCTTATTTAGGGTTCCTTAGGTCAATGCCCCGTCTGTGTCCGACTCGATCCCCACCCCGTGCTGATGCGGCCCCATCCGGCGGGCGCTCCGGTACGACCGGACTTCCCGATCCGTGGCAGATCGATTCGTCGCCCCAAGCTTTGACCCTCGAGTTGAGGAGAGCCTGCGTGAGGGGGGTCTGCCGCGCCTGCGTCAAGCTGCGACTTCTCAGAAGGCCCTCGCGCGCGAGTCCGACGTGAAGTCGGTGTGAAACCGACGCAAATCCAGCGTGATCCGACGGAAGCCCGACGCAAATCCGACGCGGATCCGGCGAACATCGTGCCTCAACATGCCGCGCGAGGTCTCGGGTTTTTTTCTCATAAGTGGTCCTTCGAGGAGAGCCTGCGCGGGGGCTGCCGCGCCTGCGTCAAGCTGCGGCTGCGGCTCGAGCATGAGGACCTCTCCGCGGCGGGGCGGGGGGCCGGCACCGCATCTCGCCGCCCCGCGGCCCCGCCGCCCGGACGCCGCCGCCGCTGCTGCCCCTGCCGCCTCTCAGGAGCGAAAGAAGGACGTGCATGTACAGGCCGGTTTTTCCAAGTCGTTTTTTTCGTTGGACTCCCAGATCCCAATTTGCTCAAACCGCCTTCCCAATTGAAGAGTGGATCTGTTGTTGATGCTGTTGTTGTTGCTGTTGTGGTTGCTGTTGCTGTTGCTGTTGCTGTTGCTGTTGCTGTTGCTGTTGCTGTTGTTGTTGTTGTTGTTGTTGTTGTTGTTGTTGTTGTTGAATTCTCATTCTTGAAGAATAATTATTGTTGATCCCCCCCCACCGTTGCACATTGATTTTTTCCATTGAAGTGCCCCCCCGGGGCTCGCACCTTGTTTTTTGTCAAGGAAAGTCTTCCTGCTCAAACTAGCCCCCCCCCCCCGGTTACAACAACAACGGCTGCCGCATGAGACTTCCTCACAATTAAGCCAGGACCCCCGCTCCCGCCCGAGACTTCCTTGCATTTTATTCAAGAATCGCGCTCTCGCTTGGGACTTCCTTATGATTTATTCAGGAATCGCTCCTCCTGCGCTCTGCAGTCGCGCTCTCGCTGGAGACTTGCTTGCAACTTACTGAAGAATAGCGCCCTTGCGTTGGAATTTCTTGCAATTTACTCCAGCGCCGCGCTTCCGACACCCAGGCACCCAGGAGTCGCGCTCACGCTTAGGACTCCTTCACAGATTACCTAGGAATCGGGATCTCGCTGCCCTTCGTGGCCCCGTTGCAGCCCTTCGTGCCCCCCTCGCTTTGTTTCGTGGCCCCGTTGCAGCCCTTCGTGGCCCCCTCGCTTTGTTTCGTGGCCCCGTTGCAGCCCCTCGTGGCCCCCTCGCTGTCCTTCGTGTCCCCGTTGCAGCCCTTCGTGGCCCCTTCGCTTTGTTTCGTGGCCCCGTTGCAGCCCTTCGTGGCCCTCTCGCTGCCCTTCGTGGTCCCGTTGCAGCCCTTCGTGGCCCCGTTGCAGCCCTTCGTGGCCCCCTCGCTGCCCTTCGTGGCCCTGTTGCAGCCCTTCGTGGCCCCCTCGCTTTGTTTCGTGGCCTCATATATGTATGCCCTTCGTGGCCCCCGCTCGTTCGCGCCCGTGGTGGCCCCATATGCATGCCCTTCGTGGCCCCGCTGTCGCCCTTCGTGGCCCCCTCGCTGTCCTTCGTGTCCCCGTTGCTGCCCTCAGTGGCCCCGTCCGTACCCTCCGCGGCCCAACATACGTATGCCCTTCGTGGCCCCCGCTCGTTCGCGCCCGTTGTGGCCCCATGTGCATGCCCTTCGTGGCCCCGCTGTCGCTGTTTGTGGCCCCCTCATTGTCCTACGTGGCCCAGGTGCTACCCTCAGTGGCCCCATCGTTGCCTTCTGTGGCCCCGCATTATCTGCACTTCGTGGCCCTCGCTCGTTCGCGCTCTTCGTGGCCCCATACGCATTCCCTTCGTGTCCCCGCTGTCGCCCTTCGTGGCCTACTTCGTGTCCTTCGTGGCTCTGCTGTCGTTCTCTCTCGCTCTCGCTTTCGCTCGTCGTCGTCGCCGTCGCCGTCGTTGCCGTCGTCGTCGACGTTGTCGTCGTCGTCGTGGTCGGTCCTCTGTCCGTCCCTCTTGGGGTCGGGTCGACGGTCCGCGGCCGCCCCGCCGATCAGCGCTGCCGCTGGCCAGGCCGACGGTCCGCGGCCGCCCCGCCGCTTGCCGGGGCCCGGCCTGCAGGGAAGAAAGGTATACCCCCCCAAAAGGATTCGATCGAAGACGAAAAGGGCGGGTATCGAGGGTTAGGGAAATTCGCGTTATTCGACACTGGAGCATCTAAGGGAGAACCGTCTTAAACTGATTGTTGTTGTTATTGTTGTTGTCGTTGTTGTTGTTGCTGCTGCTGCTGCTGCTGGTGCTGCTGCTGCTGCTGCTGCTGTTGTTGTTGTTGTTGTTGTTGTTGTTGTTGTTGTTGTTGTTGTTGTTGTTGTTGTTTATGTTGTGGCTGTTGCTGCTAATGTTGTTGCTGAGGTTGTTACTGTTGTTGTTGTGGTTGTCGTTGTTGTTGTTATTGTTGTTGTTATGCTTTTGTTGTTGTTGTGGTTGTTGTTGTTGTTTATGTTGTTGTTGTTGTTGTTGTTGTTGTTGTTGTTGTTGTTGTTGTTGTTGTCGTGGTTGTTGTTATTGTTGTTGTGGTTGATGTTGTTGTTGCTGTTGTTATTATATGTGCTGTTGTTGTTCATGTTGGTGTTGTTGTTGCTGCTGTTGTTGTTATTATTGCTGATCAATTCCTACTACTGTCGAGCAATGGCTGTTGATCCCCAGCCCTCAGGGGGGCATTATGTTTTGTCAGTCGAAGTGCGCTTCCGGGGGCCTGGGTCGTGTGTTTATAAAGGAAAGCTGGAGGTCACCAAATTGGGCCTGTGGCCCCCGAGTTACAACAGCAACGGTTCCCGCTTGAGACTTCATCATAGTTTACAAAAAACGCTCCGTCGCGAGGAAATTCCTCGCACGTTCTGCAGGAATCGCGCTCTCGCGTGCGACTTCCTCGCAATTTATCTAGACGCCGCGCCTTGGACACTCAGGAATCACGCTTTCGCTTTGGCTTTTCACACGATCTACTTGGGAATCGCGCTAATGCTGGACCTCTCCTCGCGATTGATGCAGTACTCACGCTTCAGCAACACGCCTTCTCAACTGGCCGCGTGGGCTCGGCTTCCCGACCCGCCCATTACGGTCTACACGCCCGGATGAGTCCGCCTGGTTGTGCCACGTGTTTTTGCGCCCAGCCCCCTTTTGCTAATCCGTCCCCCTTCCATCCCTCTCCTAGCTCCATCTTTCTCCCTCCCCCTTCCATCCGTCCTCTCTTCCCTCGTTTCAGGGGCTGCACCAGTTACCCGTGGCAGGCAACGAAGATCCACCCCCAAGGGGGGGTACGATCGAAGACGAAGAGGGCGGGTACCGAGGGTGTGGGATATACCTGTTGAGTGGCACGCGAGCGGATAAGAGCGAACAGTCTTACCATGGGTTTCGTTGTTGTTGTTGCTGTTGCTGCTGCTGTTTCAGTTGTTGAGTTCTCAGTTGTAAAGAACTGTTGTTGATCCCCCCCTTCCCTGGTGACCATTTATTTTTCAATGTCAGTTATTTTCCCGGGGCTCGCAGTCTTTTTCGACGAAGGAAAGCGAGGTGTCACCAAATTGCGCCCCCGGACCACGTTTTACAACAGCAGCGGCTCCCGCCTGATACGTCCTCGCAAGTCATTCCCAAATCGCGCTCCCGCGCGGGACGTCTTCACAATTTTACAGGAATCGAGCTCTCGCTCGGGAGCTCTCGCAAATGATGCAGACGCCGCGCCTTCGACAGTCAGGAATCACGCTCTCGCTGTGAATTTTCCAACGATTAATTTGGGAATCGTGCTGTCGCTCGAGACTGTGGATTTTCCAACGATTAATTCAGGATTCATCCAGGAGGCACGCTTCAGCAACGCGCCTGCTCGACCTGGCGCCTGGACCCGCCTTTCCGACCAGCCTGTTTTGGTCTACCCGCCCGATCGGCCCGTCTGGTTTTGCCACGTGATTTCTGCTCCCAGCCCCCCTCCTGCTATTTTCTCTCGTGTTCTATCCTCCTCCCTCCCCCTTGTCCGTTCCTTCCATCCGTCCTCTTGTTCCCTGCCGTTGGGGCTGCATACACGTTGCAGGTAAGAAAGATATACCTCCAAGGGGGATGCGATCGAAGACACAGGGTGCGGGTCTCGAGGGTGCGGGATATACCTGTTGAACGGCACGCGAGCGGATAAAAGCGAACAATCTAAACGTGATGGTTGTTGTCGTTTTTGGTGTAGTTGTTGTTGCGGTTGCTGTTGCTGTTGTTGTTGTTGTTGTTGTTGAACATTATTAATTCTAAAGAATAATTATTGTTGGGCCCCCTGGTGCACGCCCCCCCCGCCGCGCCTAGGCCGCAGCTACATTTTCATCATTTTCGTGAGGGAAGCCTCAGGTTAAATTCGATGTGATCAAGATTCCGGTTGTTGTGTTCCCCACCGCTTTCCTTGCAAAATAAAAAAACACTATTATATAATTAAATTTCTTGTTCAAGTAAATTTTCAAATTTCAGTATCTTCCCTTGCAAAAAAATAAGGTAAAGTGGACATTCGCGCGCGCAAGACGAAATCCTTCCAAAAGCTTAGTGTTCGGAACGATTTTAACATAAAAACATCAAAAAACCAATGGTTCTTCAACAAAAAAATGTCAAAATCTCATCCCGCGCGCTCTTGCGGATTCGTAGGAAAACCAACACTTTTTAAACATTTCTGTCAAACGGGCTTTTGCGAGCAACTTTTTTCGAACTTCTGCGACAATCGACGAGCCGAAATCCTTCACATCAGTAATTTTGGGTCTCGGAGCCCACAGGGCGGTTTTTCATGTTTTCCATTCGACGTTCCATGAAGCCCGTTGTCATTCCGAGGCCGCGCGTCGAACGTTTTCGATGGCGCGTCGCGTTATGCGATGTCACGTGCGTTGGGGTCGTCAAAGGCTTGCGTGCTTGTTGCGGATCGGTTGATGTGGGCTGGGGCTTCTCAGGATTGTACATTTGCTTTGCGCTGGGGCGGTTTCGACCCCCATCCCTGGCTGATCCACCCCGCGGGTAACGTCGCAGGAAGAGTTCGATCATTTCGTTCGTTGTGCCAGCGATGCTGTCGCGGACATTGACCGCGCCACGGGGGGGGGTCGTCCAGAAATTTCCTACCATATTGCAGTGTTGGTTCTTCGTTTTGAAGAGACACCGCCCCGCGTCATTCCTTCCGGCCCCCTCCCTCGTCCTCCCTCTTCGCGTATCTGCCCCTGCTCTCCGCGTGTTTCCGTCGTCATCGTCCATCGTCATCGTCGCCATCACCATCATCATCAGCATCATCAGCATTCTCGTCGTCTCCATCATCAATACCACCACCATCCTCATCAACATCATCAAAACACCCCCCTTGTTCCCCCGCGTCTCTGCTTCGCCACATCCCCCGCAAGTGTCGTGGCCTTGTGAGGTGCTCCACGGAAGGCCCCATCGGCAGGGTCCTTAGTGCGCCGCCCAGCCCATGTCGGCACGCCCCTCAGACGCTTCGTGTCCCCATGAGGAGCTCATCGGAGGTCCCGGCGGCAAGGTCCACATGCCGTCGCCCAGGCCACATTGATGACACCCTCAAACATTTCGTGCCCCGATAGGCAGCTCCACCAAAAAAAGGTCCCAGCGGCAGGTTTCCCAGGCCGCCGCCCAGCATATTTCGGCATACGTTTCACACGCTTCGTGGCCCCACGGGGACCTACACCGACGGCCCCACAGGCAGGGCCCACAGGCCGCCGCCCAGCCCATTCCGTCATACGCTCACAAGCTTCGTGGCCCCATGGGGGAGCACCCCCGATGGCCCAAGCGACAGGGTCCACATGCCGTCGCCCAGCCCATGTCGTCCACGAGTGGCGCCCAGCACGGCTCCAAGAGCGCCCCAAGAGGCGCCGAATAAGTTGCACCCTCATGCAAATAGTTTTTGTCACTTGTGGGGGTCCTCTTGGGGCCCTTTGGAGCAATCTTGGGGCCCTCTGGGAACGTTCTTGGGGCCTTCCCGGGGCCCCAGTGGGGCCCCCGGAGGGCCCCAAGAACGTTCCCCGAGGGCCCCAAGAGGGACCCCCCAAAGTGGTACAAAGAATTCGCGCGAACGTGCAATCTGTTGTGGACCTTTCGGTGCCCTCTGGGAGCTCTCTTGGGGCCCCCTTGGTGGCGCCTTGGGGCCTTGGGATGGCTCCAAGAGGCTTCGGGATTGCCCCAGGCCGCCACAAGACAGCTCCGAGACGGCCGTCGAGCACCACGGGTGAAAGCAAGTGAGGCTAGGGAACAGGGCCTCTGGTAAGCCGCCACTGCGCCCCCTGGACTACCCAGACAGCGAGGGGACCTGAAACGCCCTGGGGCTCCAGGGGCCCCAGATTAGTGAAGTGAAGGTTTTTGCCATGCCAAGCACCCCGAAATTCTTCACTTCACTAAAGTGGACCCAGGACGAACTCGCTACGCTCCAGTCCAGCGGGAGATCCGAGACTCCCGCCGCCGCCTGGGGACGCTGCTGCATTGCGGTGCTCTGGTCACTGTTAATGGCTTCCGCGGGCTGCAGCGGCTCACTTCCATGACTACCCCGACTCACGAATCCAGTGGTTGGTCTGGATCTATGGGTTGGTTTCGTTGTGTCGGTTGATTTTATGCTTGGTTGGCGGTCGGTGGATTTCGCGTTGTTCATTGGTGTCGTGAAGTGATTTGTCGTTTGGTTGGTCAGTGCCGTTTTGTTGATTCGTGCCGGTTTGTTGGTTGGTGTCGTTTCGTTGGTTGGTGTCGTTTTGTTGCTTGGTGTCGTTTTGTTGCTTGGTGTCCTTTTGTTGGCCGGTGTCGATTTGTTGGTTTGTTGGTTGGTGTCGGTTTGTTGGTTGGTGTCGTTTTGTTGCTTGGCGTCGTCCTGGCGGCGTGGCCGATAATCGGCGGCCTGCAATGGCGCCAGGATTTGTTTCGGGCCAGCCTTGATCGCCCTCATCATTCTCATATTCGTCAGCGTCAGCACTCGTCGCCCCCATCCGCGCACACATGCGGCCCTGGTACGGCTCTCACGCGGCCCTGCGAAGGCCCTCACTGTGCTCCCCAAAGCTTTCTGAGGGGCCCCCCAGAGGCCCCCAGATGGCACTGGAAATTGTCGCTTCTAACTCCGCCAGGCGGAGGTCAACAAGGGTCTCACTGGTGCACTTCCAGGAATCGTCGTTCGATCCTCTTGGGGCCCTCTTGGGGCCTTCTGGAGCCGTCTTGGAAGCTCCGAGCGGCTCCATGAAGGCGCCGGGCGATATCGCTTCCAATTCCGCCAGGTGGAGTTAGACCAGGGGCTCACTGAGGCCCCTTTTTGCGCCCTCCTCTGCCTTTGAAAAAGCCCCGATGGGGTTCTTCAGTGCCGTCTTAGGCCCCTAAGAGGCCTCGAGCAGGGTATTGAAGCTATCGCTTCCAACTCCGCCACGCGGAGTTGAACCCAGGGCGGCTCTCTATGGCCCTTTCGGGGCCTTCTTAGAGCTTTTCTGAGGCCCTAAGTGGGCCCTGGGAGGTGTCATTTTCACGGGCGTTGAAAGTGACACCGCGGAGGGCCCTCTTGGGCCCCTCTTGGGGCCTCTCTTGGGTCCCTCTGGGAGCCCTCTTGGTGCCGCCCTGGGGCCTTCTCGGGGCCTTCTTGGAGCCTTTCTGGTGCTCTTTAAGTGGGCCCTGGGAGGTGTCACTTTCAGGGGCGCTGAAAGTGACACCTCGAAGGGCCCGCTTTCCCTCGTAGCGCTGCCCGTGGCCGGGGCAGTGTGCAGCGCATCCCTCGTCGAACGCATTTTGTCGGACGCGTGGTCGAATTCCGCCAGTTCGGTCGAGATGGTGGTCAAGCGGTTCGGTTGCAATGTAGCCATGCGGATCTGAGCTTACCATGTCTTGCCATTTTGGCGGGGGCTCGCAGGAGCGTTTGTGTTGTGATCAACTGTGCTCGATATATCCAGCGGCAGCGTTTCATCCCAATATATTATTTTGAAAAAAGTCAGCAGGGGCCAAATTGGTGATGTGAAGCAACATAGGTCTCGTAGAAGGCGGTGGGCTGGATGGCTGCATGGGCAGCCGCGAAGAAGCAAGGGTCATCGAGGATAAGAGAACCCCGAACCCTAATAATACAGGGAAGGAGTGTCCTCATTGAGGTCCCCGTCTTGGCACTCGGGATGGGAATTCTGGGCGGTGTGGTTCGATGCATCTGCAGAACAGTCGTCCTATACCTCTAGTGTTTTGGGCCCTCCGACCTTGGGTCCCCTCCCAGAGGGGTATGGGACCCTTTGAATGCAAATCAAAAGGGCCCCGAGGAAAGGGAGGCCGAAGTCCCTGTCGCCGTCAGAGGCCTCGAGGGGGGTCGCCCTCCTTCCCCCCTCCTCCTCCTCCTCCTCCTCCTCCTCCTCTCCCCCTCCTCCTCCTCTCCCTCCTCCTCCTCTCCTCCTCCTCTCCTCCTCCTCCTCCCTCCTCCTCCTCCTCCCCTCCCTCCTCCTCTCCTCCTCCTCCTCCTCCCTCCTCCTCCTCTCTCCTCCTCCTCCTCCTCCTCCTCCTCCTCCTTCCCTCATCCCCTCCTCCCTCCTCCTCCTCCTCCTCCTCCTCCTCCTCCTCCTCCTCCTCCCCTCCCCCCCTCCTCCTCCTCCTCCTCCTCCCCCTCCTCTTCCTCCTCCTCCTCCTCATCTGTGCATCTTCGCCAGTTTGGCTCAATTTCTTGCTCTGCCTGCCCTGTACGCGTCCCGAGCAAAGCATGGCCCAGGCTCGTGAGGGTGGTACCCCGCTGGCACCGAACAGGGAGGATGTCGAGTCGATATCTGTGTCCCAGCAGATCGCCCCAATGGCCATGGCGAGGATGTATCGACGAGAGTTCCTCATCATGAGTGTCGCTTTTGGCCTCAACCACGCCACGGTAACGACGCCAATTATCTACGCATCCAGCGTGCTCACCAACAGTACTGGGCAAGGCAGCAACGCGGTGTTGTATGTCGCGACCTTGATTGTTTCCTTGCTTTTTTCCAACCCACTGTTTTCGCTATTGGGTTCCAAGAAGGGCCTGTCAATCTCCATGGTCTTGTACGCGGTATATGTGTTCCTATTTGCGGCCGCCGCCAATGCGTGCATGGACAGGGACGCAAAGGGGAAATGCGTCACAGGGGGCGCGGTTCAGTCGATAGCCGCCTACGTTGGCGCGACCATTGGCGGCTGTGGAGCCGGATTGCTCTGGACTTGCCAGGGCGCTTTCTTCGCATCTTCGGCACACAGGTTGGCAGAAGTCGAGTTGAAAGATAGGGGTGCCATGACTGCAGAGCTCGCAGGGACATTCGGTGTGATCTTTCTCGGTTTCGAAGCGGGCGTGAGAGCGCTCACGACGCTGCTTCATGTGTACGCCAAGCTGAGCTACCCGGTCGTTTTCTACCTGTATTCCGCGCTTGCCTTGTCGTCCGCGGTGGCGTTCATGGCGTCAGCGACGGAGCTACAGAGTGGTGCCAATGCTCCGAAGGCCGAAGTCTGCACAAAGGTGCTCGCCGCGGTCAGAATGTGGCGCGATCCCAAGCTCTGGCTGCTGATGTCCACGAACGTTACTTTCGGCTTCGCCGCCGCGTGGCTGGGCGGCTACGTGGGCGAGAACATCCTGTCGCAGGCACTGAGCTCCGGCTTCATCGGCTTCGCCGGTGCCCTGCTGTCGGCCCTCGCGGCCGTGCTCAGCCGGGTGCTGGGCTGGGTGTCACAGAGGACGGGCAAGGGCCCTGTCTTGCTGATGGGCGCGGTGTGCTTCGCGCTGCTCGGGGTGCTGAGCAAGGTCGGCGACCCTGCCAAGTGGCACTGGGGCGTCCTCGTCTTCTACATGTGCATGGGCGTGGGCAGGGCGGTCTACGAGAGCACCAACAAGGCCATCTTCGCGGACTTCTTCCCCAGCCCCGAGCAGGGTCCCGGCGTCTTCGCCAACGTGTTCGTGTTCGGCACCGGCTCCAGCGCCGCGGCGTTCCTCCTGGGCGCGCTGGAGAAGACAAAGGATCGGCGGCGCGCCTAAGCCTGGGGCGGGGATGTACACAGTGGGGGCCCATGCCAAGAAACACTCTGCTCGCCTCCAGGGGGCCCTGTGCTTCTTGGGCTTCGATGGCTTCGCGACGGACAGCGCGAAGCTCCCGCACCAAAAATCAGTGGGCGTCCTGGGGTCTCAGGGATGGGCGTCTTGTGGAAGTGGACTGGCCTCCACTGCATACCCTCAAGTCGGGCCTGTCCCCCTGCAGGAAGAATATTCAAAAATAGTGAAAACATAGTCGGGGGACTGTTGTTTTGACTACTCCTGAGTAGTTCGAGGTCTTTTCTGGGGGTATCAGTAACACTTCACCCAAAGACCCCCTGTAGGGGGACGTGCCCGACTTGAGCATACGCACACCCACCGCGCGGGGCGAGGAGGAGGAGGAGGAGGAGGAGGAGGAGGTGGAGGAGGAGGAGGAGGAAGAGAGCAGGAGAGGAGGAGGAGAGGGGAGGACGAGGAGGAGGAGGAGGAGAGGAGGAGGAGGGGAGGAGGAGGGGAGGAGGAGGAGGAGGAGGAGGAGGCTCCCCGGGGCGGTGGCTGCGTGCCGAGGGCCCCGCCCCTCGTGCGCGCGCGCGGGGGGCGCGGGGGGCGACGGGGCGGCCGCCGGCGCGGCAGGCAGGCTCGCGCCCCTCGTGCGGCGGGCTCGCGCCGCGGCGGTGTCGGCTGGCGGCGCCCTCGCCGCCGGCGCTCCGCTTTGAACGCCTAGGCGGCCACATGCGAACCCTACCCCTACCCCCCACGATTTTTGAGGGGGAGGGTGGGGTTCACTTCGCTCGGGAGCTCCGAGCGAAGTGAACCCCTCCCTCCGCCTCAGAAATCGTGGGGGGTAGGGGTAGGGTTCGCATGTGGCCCCTAACGCCGCCGGCGACCCAGAAAAATTCTGCACGAACGAAGGGGGCACGGAAAGAGTGGGTACAGTGCCCAACAGCGTTTTTTGAAAAAGTCAAGACGGACGTTTTTTGCAATTTTCGGCCATCAGGGGCCCTTACCGGGCCTCGGGACCACCAAAAAACGACTCAGGATGAAAAATCGGTCCTGGGGAATTGGTAGAGACTTCGGGGACCCCGTATTGAATAAATCACGACGGGGGACGAGGGGTGCTGCAACCGGCCCCCGCACTCTTCTGTCGGCACGAAAGACTCCCCCTCCTCTCCTCCTCCCCTCCTCCTCCTCCTCCTCTCCTCCTCCTCCTCCCTCCTCCCTCCTCCTCCTCCTCCTCCTCATCCTCCTCCTCCTCCTCCTCCCTCCTCCCCTCATCCTCCTCCTCCTCCCCCTCCCCCTCCCCCTCTCCCTCCCCCTCCTCCTTCTCTTCCTTCTCCTCCTCCTCCTCCTCGGTTGTGCTTTCCCTTCTCAACAAACCCTCTCGAGGGTTTCGGCCCATCGGGCTTTTTTGCAGCTCCTACCGCCTCTGGGGGCGGTGCCGTAGGCCATACGCGGCCCAGTGGGAAAGCAGGTTTCAGCGCAGTTATTTCGCTGGGTCCCAGTTTTCTTCCGCTGTTGATGTTGTCTGGAGGCAGACTTTGCGAGCTGAAGGAGCTGTGGCCAGCAACCAGTCTAGCTGCACGATTCTGTGGGACCTCTACAAATGTTTTGAGTTGGTGCACTTGGCCACGCTCCTTCAGCGTTGCCACCAGTATGAGTTCCCCGTCCAGTTGGCTCGGCTCGCTGTGCAAGGATATCGACACGGCAGATTTGTTTCTCTCGGCGGCGTGGTCGTCGGCCCGTTCCACGTTACCAACGGCGTCGTCGCCGGCTGTGGTCTTGCGACCACCATGGTGCGTATCAGTGCCATCCCTGCTCTCGACGCGTTGCAGCTGCCACCAGGTATCACGCTCGACGTTTACATCACGATTACGGTCTCAGCTGCAACGGGTCCAATACCTACATTGTTGGTCACCTCCCTGAGGCCGCGGCCAACTTCAGGGAGGCCATCGAGGCCGATATGGGTGCGGTCATCTCCCCTGATAAAGCTTCCCTTGTTGCCTCGTCGGACGCGCTCGCCACGCAAGTCAGGGACTGTCTTGGTGGCCTCGCGGGGCCCATCATCCAAGGGACCGTCAACTTGGGGATTGATTTTGCCCCTGGCACCTCCCGTCGGCTTCCTTGTAAGGGGGAACAAGTCTTCTGACCGCAAGCGGGCTTTCAACAAAAAGGTTAGAAGGCTCAAGCGAGCCAATCGGCCCCTCGGGCGGCATGCTGTCAAAGTTTTTACCGCGGGTCCCCTTCCCAGCCTCACGTTTGGGTATGAGGTTCACGGGCTCTCGAATTATGAATGGGACAGAGTGCAGATTGCCGCCGCCAGTACTATGCAGCCGTCTGCCAAGATGAGGTCACGGACCTCCGTCCTAATTTTATCCCACGACCCGACCTGGTACCCTGCTGTGGCGCCGATCGTGCGGTACTCCAAGGAGATTTGGGCCAACCAAACCAAACTTTTTCCCTTTGTCATCCCGTGGGCTGAGCTGAGGGACTCTTGGAATGTTGTTTTCGGATCCCCTGGGCCCAAAACCTGGCGTGGGGTTGAGGGGCCCCTGGGGGCCATGAAGCTGGCCTTGGAAAGGATTTCTTTGGGCATGCCCAACTACTGTACCCTCTTGGATGATTTTGGAACCGAGGTTCCGCTTACTGTGACGTCCCCAGTTCTTCTTAATAAACTTTTGAAGGCTGCAGTTCAGAGGACCCACGAGAGGGCTAGCGGTGCTGCACTGCTCCCACATCTTCCAGGAACTCGAGTTCGCCATGATGTTGTGGCAGATACGTTGCGCTCCAAGCAGGGCGCGCCGTTCCAGCGAGGTTGTGCCAAGGCTGTTGTTTGTAAGGCCACTTGGACTAGGACCAGAGCCGCCGAAGCAGGATATGCTGTTTGCTCGGATGGCGAAAGATGTGGGAGTGCACCTGATACTATGCTACATTGGCTTTGGTTCTGCCCAGCGTGTCATGACAAGAGGCAGGACGTGTTTGACAGTTTCATGCAACAGTTTACCCTTCTGCCTCCGCCTGACCTCACGCCCGAGAACAATGAGGAATCTTACTTGCTGTACACTCGTGGCCTGTTTCGGCATCCGGGGGACGTTTTTCCGTTTCCTGCTCTTGATGATGTAGAAGACATTGGCCTTCAGATCATTTGGGCCAATGACAGTTCTTCGAAATGGTTCAGTATTTCTGGACACATATTCGTGGACGGCTCTTGTGTTGCGCACACTGTTAAAGAACTCTCCAGGGCTGGGTGGGGGATCGTGATGGTAGGTGACGACGGCAATGAAATTTGTCGCATTAGTTGTCCCCTGTGGGCCCCCAACCTCCAGACCGCCCAAGGGCCAAGGGGGAGAGTTTTGGGCCTACGCTGTTGCTGCCACGCATGCCATGCCAGACAGCTCCATTTACTCTGATTGTAAGAATGTGGTTGTCCAACCCAATGAGCCGCTGCTCAGGGCTTTGTCCTACAAGCGTGTGTACTCTGGGTTTTTTACTCCCCACCCACCGTAAGCTTTTGGAAGGGGTTTTTAAGGTCAAGGCTCACGTTGAAGAATCCGGTGGCCTAACCGAGCTTGAGCATTTCTTGCAGCAAGGTAACGACCTTGCTGATATTGTCGCCACAGGCTCGCTTGCCCGCCACCCACAACCTGACCCCGAGGATGTGGAATGGCTTGAGCGATGCCACTCGATTGCTCAGTGTGTCATGCGTCTTCCCGCCGAGCTGATGCCAGAGTGGCCTCGGCTCAACCTGAAAGGGGTCCCGCTTGTGCCCAAGCCCCCCAGGCCCAAAGTTGAACCGAGGCCTCACCAGTGGACTCGTGTCTCATCTTTTTGGCAGCGCATTGAATGTCTCAAGGTTGCCAAGGGCGTGCCGCGGAAGAACCCTTATGGGTCTCGGCTTGGAGGTCTGGACCCGCCGGCCCCTGGGAAGTGCCTCGGAGATTCCAAGCTGAATCCCGCGGTGCTTTCTGCCCTCAGGCACAACTGCATTGCTTTGCCATGCTCCGATTGTGCCGCTCTCACTATTTGTATGCGATGCTACGCCTATTCCTCCCACGGGCAGCCTCGCAATTTGCTTAAACTGTGTGATGGTCAACCTCAGAGTGCGGGCGATAAGTCCGCCTGGAGCTCTGAGGTATCTCAGTCGAGGTCGGCCCCTGGTACGGAGACCAGGAACCCGAGGAGCTGCCACGGCGCCTCACCGACCGAGAACGGAAGTTGCGGACTGCTAAGCTGGTGCGTAGACTGGTCACCGCTGCTGGGGGGGCACCAGTGCCAGCTGATGAAGAGCTGGAGGTGGATCCTCCCTTGCCTGCTCCTCCACAGGGGCAGCAGCGTGATCGAGTCGTCGACCCGTCGTTAGAGTCGTCGTCTACCATCGTCAATGCTGCTGGCCCCTCCTCTCTCCCATTTGATCCGCTCGATGCGGAAGAGGAAGCCGCTTGTTTTTTGTTTGACACGCCTGACGAGAGTCCCCCTCTGCAGGCAGTGCAGCAGTTGTCCGAGCCTGCATCTTCGGTTGCTGCGCTCGGCCGCGTCCGAGCAGCCCTCGCCCTTGAAGAGGACGAGGCCCCGCTCGTCTCCGTCGATGCACCACGGTCTGATGACTCAGACTAGGAGACGCAGCATGCGCTTCCCGCCTGTGTTGCGTCTCGCCCTGACCTCATTCTTCTCAGGTCGCGGGCCATGGGGGGGCGGGCGGTTAGCCACAGGGGATCCTCCCTTCCTGCGGGAAATCGCCCCGTGGTTTTCGCGCCCGCCCTCCTTGATTCTTTCCACTGCTCGCTAGCCTGCCTCAGGCCAGATAGCAGGAGGCGACGCCCTCTGGTCGTCGCCTGTGGTTGCCACGGTTGATGTCAAAATCCTCCTCCTCCTCCTCCTCCTCCTCCTCCTCCTCCTCCTCCTCCTCCTCCTCCTCTTCCTCCTCTTACGGAAAGAATGGGCACAATGCCCAACAGCAGTTCCTGTTTTTTTCGGACAGCACCCGCTGTCCGCGCCGCCGCGGCCTGTTTGCATTTATGAGGCAGAAGGCCGCCCGCCCTACAGAGGCTTCTGTTGGTTTGTGACAACCTTTGTTGTTGGGCATCGTGCCCATTTTTTCCGTACCCGTTTCGGGCGTCCAACCGAATCGGCCCGTCTCAAACAGTGGCGAGGCGTCTTGGCTCGCCCATGGGCCTACCAAAGAGTGTTCTAAGGTATTTTATTTCTGGTTTGCACGAAGTGTGTTCATAACATGTTTCTGGTTGAGTTTTACATATATATATATACATATATATAAATGTTAAAAATTACAATAAAAAACACATCGGGTTAATGTTCTAAAAGAAGTCATGTTGTTCCTAGAGCGATTATTGGTTCTCAGAACACTTCGTGGTAGGACTATAGGAATGCCGGGACGGTCGGTCCCTGGCGCAACCATCGTTGAACGATTCGGCGTTTCTGAAGCGGCCGGTAGTTCAAGGCTGAGCGATTCCCGCGGTGTCCGGAGCCAATGCCGGGGTCGGCCCGACGCGAGCCTGCCGCAGCCCCTCCTGCCTGCAAGAAGCCTTCGTGCACGGCTCCAAGAAGGGGCGGGGCCTTTCTAACAGGCCCCCCTGCTTTCTCGCAAGCCCCCCCCCCGTCGCCCCGCCCCCCCCCCCGTGCGCCCGCCGCTAAGAGGTCGAGCTGTACCTCCTGCTGTTTTTCGCCGCGCTGACCTTCCCGGCCTTCCTCCTGGCGTCCGCGCTGGCCAAGCGCGCCGAGGTCGGAGGGCGTCACCCAAATGCAGCTGCGCCGATCCTGGCTGGGCTGGCATTCGGCTCAGGATCGGCGTAAGCATGCAGACCGTTCGTTTGATTCATGCATTCGTCAGCAGCGAGCGAGGGGGGGGAGTGAAAGGGGGCGGACCTTCTCAGAAGGCTCGGAAGCCCCCAGCCTTCTCAGAAGTTTCTTGAGCCTCTCCTGGAGACAGCGGACACAGTTCAGAAGGCGCGAGGGTTTCTGAGAAGTGCTGCCGCCTTCTGTCAAGGGAGGGAAATCTACCCAGGGGACCCGGACCGGACAATTGGTGTTCACAAAACGGCCCGGGGCGTTTTCTAAACAGCCCTGCCCTGTTCGATTCCTTCTCTGGGCGCGTTTACTGATCGACTTCGCGTGTTGCGGTGGTTCTTAAGGGGTATTTGTTAAACATTCTATTCTGAGAAGGCCTTCTCTCTAGGCCTCCTTGATGGGGTCAGAGTAGATGGGGTCGGAGGATCGCGCCACATCGCCGACGCATCGCCGAGGCGGCTCGATGTGCAGCCCGATTTGTTTCACGTCGACATTGCCGATGCATCGCCGACGTCGACGATTCATCGCCGGTGCATCGCCGATGCACCACCAATGCATCGCCGATGCATCGCCGATGCATCGGCGATGCGGCGCGATCCTCCGACCCCATCTGCGCCGACCCCAGCTAAAAAGCCTCTATGCTCCTTCTCACTGCCCACCTTCGCTCGCCGCCGAACTCGTGGGGGCCCCGCGCCCCGAAGACTCGCCGTGGACGCCGGCGCCTGCTTCGGCAGGCGAGGGCGTCTTGCTCCGACGCGCCCGCCGCTGGTCATGGGCGGGGCGAGCCCGGGGAGCTCCGTCCTCGCCCTGGTGCTAATCAGGAGGAGAAAAAACACACAGACACAATTCATCGTGGATTCCCAAGAAAATATTTGAAAATATTGGCAGTGGGGGGGAAGACAAAAACCAAGAAAATATTGGGAAATATTGGGGATCCTTTTATTTGTGTGTATTTATTTGTGTGTCCCAGGGCCCCTTCAGCTAAGTCGTGCCTGCCCCTCTACAGGAGGAAGATTCAAAATCAGTCGACAAGTAGTCTGGGGACGATCTTGTAAGTTTTTTCTTGGGCCATGTTTAATGTTTCGGCCAAATCCGCCTGAAGAGGGACAGGCCCGACCCAAGCCTGGTGTTACGTCGGGCCTGTCCCTCTACAGGAGGAGTATTCAAAAATGCTAAACAAATAGTCTTGGGGCGATTTTATGATAATTAATCGTTTGACCATTCTGGAGTATTTTGTTAACTATTTGTTTTATTTTTACCTAACAGCGTTTGCTGATAGGTTTCTAGTGGGCTCAAAAGAGAGCATCATGACTCCTCAGGGGGGTCTGGGCGGGTGCCGGGGAGGAGAACCGGGAATCGTTTTTCGCCAACAGTCACACATTTCGTGCTCTTCGACCTCCCAGAACTCCATTCCCGGGCCACATTCTGGAGAACCGGGAACAGAGCCGGGCTCGCTTTTCGCCAACAGTCACACACTTCGTGCTCTTCGACCTCCCAGAACTCCACTCCCGGGCCACATTCTGGAGCAACGGGAACAGAGCCGGGCTCGTTGTTCGTCAACAGTCACACACTTCGTGCTCTTCGACCTCCCAGAACTCCATTCCCGGGCTACATTTTGAGTGCCCGGAGCCAACTGTAGGCCACTTCGTGCTCTTCGAGTTCCCAGAACTCCATTCCCGGGCCACATTTTGGATGCCCGGAGCCAACTGTAGGCCACTTCGTGCTCTTCGAGTTCCCAGAACTCCATTCCGGGCCACATTTTGAATGCCCGGAGCCAACTGTAGGCCACTTCGTGCTCTTCGAGTTCCCAGAACTCCATTCCTGGGCATGATTTTGAATGCCCGGAGCCAACTGTAGGCCACTTCGTGTTCTTCTAGTTCCCAGAACTCCATTCCTGGGCCACATTTTGAATGCTGAGGCAGGCTGATGCTGCTGCTGAGGCTGAGGCGAGGCAGGCTGAGGCTGAGGCAGGCTGAGGCTGAGGCCGAGGCTGAAGGCAGACTGAGGCTGAGGCTGGCTGAAGAGGCTGAGGCTGAGGCTGAGGCAGGCTGAGGCTGAGGCTGAAGCAGGCTGATGCTGAGGCAGGCTGAGGCTGAGGCTGAGGCTGATGCAGGCTGAGGCTGAGGCAGGCTGAGGCTGAGGCCGAGGCTGAAGGCAGACTGAGGCTGAGGCTGAAGCAGGCTGAGGCTGAGGCTGAGGAGGCTGAGGCTGAGGCAGGCTGAGGCTGAGGCTGAGGCAGGCTGAGGCTGAGGCTGTGACTGCGACTGCCGTTGCCGCTGCGACTGTCATCGCGAATGCGACTACGACTGCGAGAACAGCAGAATTCTACAACTGGATTTTCATCTGAATCTTAAGGGGAATGCTTTCAGATATGCTTCTACATATCGCTGTTAGGTTGCTTTGCCGGGATACTTCGTCGAAAATCTTCCTGTGGGGGACAGGCACCACCCAACCCTGTTGCCGCGTGACTCTGCCGACCTCTCCCGAACGGCCTGGACACAGGTCCTGGGCCCAGGCTGGGCTTGGCCAGGAGCGCTGCAGCTGTACATCCACGGAAGACGATCCATGGAGAGGAGGCACGTTGCCAAATCATTTCGAGATGTCGAAAGCATGTCTCAAACGTTTCTTTAAGGTGCTGAAGCATGTTGTAAGCATGGCTTGAACATGTTTTAACCGTGTAGAAGACATTCGAGCGATATTTTCCATTCAATGACAGAACGGTTGGAGAGTCCATTGTCGTGGCATTCACAATTGCACATCCATGGCACCCCTTCTGGGTGGGGTCGGAGTAGATGGGGTCTGAGTATCGCGCCGCTCGCCGATGCATCGGCGATGCATCAGCGGTGCGGCTTGATGTGGGACACCATTTTCTCCACGCCGACGTCGCCGATGCATCGCCGACGTCGCAAGTGCATGGCCGATGTATCGCCGATGTGCAGTCGGGGCGCGCATCAAGAAACCATACGCTTTTCGTCGGGGTACCCTGGGTTTCTTCGCTCCGCGCGCTGCGCGGCGACTTCCCGCGGCCGTCAAAGAAGCGGCTGCGTTCTGGGTGCTCTGGGCTTCCCCTCGGGTGCACCTCCCGCCAGGGTTTTCAGGGTTTGGTTTTTGTTCGAGGGCTTCTTGCGACAGCGCCCGCACTGTATCGGCGATTCGGGGAGATCCTCAGACCCAACCTACGTGAGGTTAGAGTCGTGTCGACTGGCGGCAACCCCGCCGCGGGAGCTCAACGCTGAACGCCGCCGGCGACCCAGAATCGGTCGATGTTGAAAGATTTGGCGTATCTGAAGCTCAGCATCGTTTAACCGACCGCCATCCCCATCCTCAACCCCTTCGAGACCCCCACCAAATTACTCCCCCAGTTGGGGATGTACCCTTCGAAACCCGAAGGGAACGGCCTATAGCGAGTTGGCGTTGAGGCGGGCGCGTCCCTCTGCAGGGGGAAAGTGACATTGCACGACGACGGGGCCTCCCCGCTAATTTTTGGATGTCGGTCCCACGAGTAACTGCGAAGTCGGGTCTGGTCACCTTCGACATCTCGCAGAACCAACATCAACGTTCTGAGATGATGGATGCGGCTTGCGAGCTGGAGGTCAGTACTCTGCAGATGGAACCTTCACCAAGGACCTTTCGGGTATAGCTTCCGTATGTGGGGAGAGTCCTCGTTACGGCTACCCCACTCAACATCATCAGCAATGTTCAAACACGGTCAAAGGATAGTTTGCGGACGATTGTTTGACCAGTGTTGCACACATGTTTGCATATGTTCTGACAATTGTTTTCAGTTTTCGTCCAGTATCCGCCTGTAGGAGGACGTGCCCGGCCTAAACCTGGTGAGCGTTGTCTTATCCATTGTTGTTCCGATCGGCACGGGCCCTCGCACCCCCTTCCCCATCCCCATGCAGTAAGTAGATCTTGGCTGCTTCTGGCGCCTGTTTCAATCAGGTGGGGTCCCCCCCATAGGACGCACTGCTGCAGCCAGTCGCATCGAGCAGAGGTCCGAAGCCAGACCCCCCCCTCCCACCCCCCCTTTCGCCCAACGTCGAAATGCCGACTACGAAAACGTCCACCCAGCTCGTGGAGTGTGGTGGTTCCCTTCTGACTCCTTGCGTGCTGGCCGGCCCGAGGCCCGCGAGCCGCGGCAGGCGGCGCCGTGAGGGCAGCGCCGTGAGGCCGGCGGCGGGGGCCGCCGCGGGGCGGCCGCGGGCCCAGGCCGCGGAGGGGCTGCAGTAGCAGCCGGCTCCTCCCGCGCCGTGCCCCGGGAGTCCCCTTCTTGCGAGAGGCAGGGGCACCACTCAGGAGGGAACAGAAACACACAGACACAATTAATCGTCGATCCCCAGGAAAATCTTGGAAAATATGGGAAGGGGGGGGGGGGGAAGACGAAGATCCCAAAAATATGAAAAATATTGGGAATCTTCTTATTTGTGTGTATTTATTTGTGTGTCCTGGGGCCCCTTTAACCACGGTCGCCGAGGGCCCATCGGGTGGGGCCCACCCCCCGGGCGACGGCTCGCCCCCCAGGCGTCGCCTTGGTGCTGTGCGTCTCTCTCGGGCGTGCCGCCGCCCAGGCGGCGGGCTTCCTCCGATGGGTCCTCCGTGGCGGTGATCTCTGCCTCTCCTCTGAGGTGTGCCGGCGCGCTGCCTCATTTCACCAGCCTCGAACGTCTCCCTATCCCTAAGATTGGCACGCCAAAAGGCGATGACAATCTTAGGGATTCGCCTTGAAAAACTAAGGGAATCCCTAAGATTGGCATCGTGATGAGGAGGTGCCCAGCACAGGGATAGGGATATGTTCCAGGCTGGTGACCTTGGCGAGAGGCAGGGACGCCACGGCCGCCGAGGGCCCATCGGGGGGTGGGGCCCACCCCCGGGCGATGGCTCGCCCCTGGGCGTCGCCGCCCGGTGCCGTGTGGCTCTCCGTGGCGGTGATCTCCGTCTCCCCTCTGAGGCGTGCCGGCGAGCTGCCGCATTGCTCAGAGCCCCGAATCCTCAGGGGTAACTCGGGTCAGGGCTAACTCGGGTTCGTGTTTCGGGAATCCGACCCCGAGTTGCCCCGGGCCCGAGTTACCCCGGATAATTCGGGCGTCCAGAGCCCCAAATCATCAGGGGTAACTCGGGTCAGGGCTAGTTCTGGTTCGTTTTTTCGGAAATCCGAACCGTAGTTGCCCCGGGCCCGAGTTACCCCGGATAATTCGGGCGCCAAAATTGCTCTTCCGCCCGCCCGGTCCCTGAATTCGAGGAGCAGGAGTCGGCCTGGGCAGAAAACCGTTGCCCGTCCGTGCGTTTGTTGTGTGGATCGGCGCTGTCCCCTGGGCCGCCCCAGGTGGGGCCCGCCCCGCGCTCCAGGGGCCATGGTGCGATGTCCAGCGCTGATCCACGAAATCTGCGCGGACCTCCAGAAGTTTTGGTTCATGTAGCGTTGTCTTCTTCTCTCAGCAAAGGACTTGGTGACTCCTTCCCGGTATAGTCGGCTTTTCGACGGGCGAATAATTGGCGGTGTATCCCGAAATCTGCCTTCTTTTCTACACGACCCGCTTCGTCCTGTTCGTTGCATCTTCGGTGGTCCTTGTTTGTCCCGTAGATTGCCGCAGGGCTCGACCTAAACGGCGTTTTAGCGATCTCGTGGGCCGTTTCGTTTTGATTTCGTTTTGCAGCAAAGGCGGAGCGAGGACAGAACGAGGGAAAACGAACACAACACGAACACGGAACACACATTATTCGGGTCGAGCTTTGGATTACCGTCTTTTCTGATGTCCCGCGCGGGTTCGACGCGAGTTCGACGCGACTTCAATGTGGGTCCGACGCGGTTCCGAGATGGATTCGACTGGGAGTCCCCAAACGTGGTGGTGACAACACCCGGCGATGAGTCTAGAGCGATGTGGTGTCACCACCCGGTTTGGGGACTCGCGTGGTTTTTCGAGCATGTCCCGAACGTTGGCGGGTTCAGGATTCACAAAGCCCGGCGGTGACCCCGTGTCCCAAAACCTGGCGGTGATTGTTTGGGGGTTCCAGGTCACCGTTTGACATCGCACCGCTTGGTGTGGGGGCTCCGGATCCCAGACCCCCGACGTCACGATTTTTTCGTGACGTCGACCCCCAAGGGTATCGACCCATTCTCCAGGACCAGTTTTTCACCCCGAGCCGTTTTTTGACGGCCCCGCGGCCTGGTGAGGGCCCCCAGAGGCCGAAAATGGCAAAACACCTCCCGTCACAATGTTTTCATCATTCGAGGGGGTCTGGGTTGGGGGCTCCTGGTTCGACTCGGATCCGACATCCGGCACGCATCCGCCGCGAGCATGCCGAGGCGCGTAGGGCTAAGTCGTGCCTGTCCCTCTACAGGGGGAACGTTAAAACATTGTAAAAAAATATTCGGGGAACGATTTTCTGTTTTTGTCGAGCATTTGTTGTGCATTTTTCGATACAACAAATCATCGAACATCGGCCTGTAGGGGGACATGCCGAATCTACGAGTAGGGGCAGAGGAGGGCTTCCCGAGGGTGCAGCGTGGCGGCCCCGGGCCCGGGTCGGCTCGTCGAGCTCGAGCTACTCCAGGGGCGGACAAGCAGGGGGGGGAGGACGAGGGTCCGTCCTCCTCCTCCTCCTCCTCCTCCTCCTCCTCCGCGTCCTCCTCCCTCCTCCTCGTCCTCCCTGATCTCGTCTCTGTCGCTCTCTTTCTCGATCTTGGTTGCACCGCTTATCACGACTTGAAGCATTGGCCACGCGTCGCCCCGCACAGAGAGCGGTCGAGAATGTTTAGCTTCGCCAGAGCTCGTCTTGTTCAGCTGCGCAGGCGCGCTCCCCGCCATGCCGTTAGAGGCGATTGGGAGTTGAGTGTCGTCCGCCGTCGTCGGTCGTCCCCTCGGGTGTCCTCCTCAGGCGGCCAAACGGCCTCCTAGTCTTCCTCCTCCTCCTCCTCCTCCTCCTCCTCCTACTAGTCCTCTTCCTCCTACCAAATATGTTCGCGCAGTGTTTTGTGACCAGATTTTGGGCCCGCGGGGGCCTGTCCAGTCGCAGCTGTTGGACGCGGCTCCGACACATGTTAAGTCGGGGATGTCCCTCTACAGGAGGAACATTCAAGAGTAGCCAAAACAACGTCACGCTGCGACTTTCACTAGTTTTGCATCTTGTTTGGGGTGTGCTTTATTTTCCGTCCAGAATCCGCCCGTGGGAGGATACGCTCGACCGAAGACTAGGGCTGGAGGGGTATCATGGCCCATGGCGGGGGCCATGAGATTTCCCCAGATTTCATGGCGCCCTTGCTTGTTTCAATGCGTCCCGGCCCCCCCCCTTGGGCCGCGCACGTTCCGCCAGGACGCCCCCGAGTTACAGAGCTGGTGTGTGCCGGACGCGGTTGGGCCCGGACGAATCGTGTTTTCGTTACCAGGGTTTTGGGTCCGCCCTGGTCTTGTTCCTTGCCTTCATTTGTCTCGGGGGCCCCCAAACGGTGTTGTGACCACACCGTGTGGTGAGTCGGTGGGGATTCGGGGTCACCGCACGGTTTTGGGACTCGAGTCCTTCTCCGAGGATGTTTCGGGCGACAGGGGCCTCCAGGATCCCAAAACCGTGGGGTGATGGACCGTGCGGTGAGGTCTTGGGGGAGTTCGAGGTCACCGCACGGTCAGTCACCGCACCATTTCGGGACTCCCAGTCGTCGGTTATTTGGCCTCTTTCCTCGGGTGCTCGGGTGCCCCAGTTTCGTTCCTTGTTAAGCTTCCTCGGGTTCCCTTGTCTTCTGCCGTGCTTGTGATCCTCAGGCTCCCAGGTCGTGTTCCTGAGGTTCCCCAGGTCGCTGAGTCTTGTTCTTTGTTGGGGTTCCTCGGGTTTTGCCCTGGTCCTGTTTTTCGGGCTTCTTGGCGCTGCAAACAATACCACGCAACGACTAGTAATGCAAAGGAAGACCAGTCCACTCGCAGCAATGCCACCGGATGCCGAGCAACGCCGAGCAAAGCAGGGCAAATCAATACCAAGGAATTTCAACCAAGGCCAAACAATTTGCCCATGCAGTAGGAAACGTTTCCCTTGTCAGGGCCGCTCTGGGCTCATGTTTTGAAGCCTGATCCCCAGCCCTCCGTGGCGCTGCTCGTCGCCGCGGAGGCCCTCGTAGTTCACGTGCGCACCCCCCCTTCTGAGAAGCAACTTCTTCGATTGAGCAGACAAGAGCCCGTTTCTTATTGCTTGGGGCATGACGGGCGTCATGGCCCCCGCTCCCCCCCCTGTGACGTAACGGCCCCCCCCCCCAGTGAGCTCCGGGGACTGCCGCCGTGCCCATTGGGATCTGCGTAAGTGTCCGCGTCGGAATCCGCACAGGAGTCTGGTCCGCAGTCGTCGTCGTCGTCGTCGTCGTCGTCGTCGTCGTCGTCGTCGTTCGTGGTTCGTCGCTCGTCGCTCATCGTCGTCGTGCGCGCGGACGTGGCTGGAGCTTGTTCTTTATTCTGGGCCGATGACCGCAATCATCAGGGGGGTGTCGGAGGGGGTCGATGACGTCACGTTTCGCGCCGGCAGCGCCTGGGAATGCTTAGGATTGATGGGGGACGGGTGGCACCAGCATGCAGGTGGCGATCTGCACCACAACGCACGTGTACATCACAGGGTGCGCGTGCATCACACCGCCAGTGTACACCATACCGCCTATGTGCACCACAGCATCCGCGTTCAAAACAGCGTCTGTTTGTGCGACCGTGCTTGCGGGCACTACAATTCTTGTGCACACCACAGCGCCTGCGTACAGCACATCAGCCGTGTGCGACACAGCACCAGTGTTCACCACAATGCTTGCGTGCATTGCAGTGCCTATGTACACCAAGGCGCCTGTGTGCACCACAGCAACCGTGTGCAACACAGCACCACTGTTGTATCTAGAAGTTCGAAGGAGTCCTCATGACAAAGCGGAGAGATTGTGGATTCCACGGAAAAGAGTGTAAAGGAATCTACGAGTCCTCCCGAGCCCGCCCGCATCACTTTAAGTCCTCCCATCCGCGTCCAGGAGGTTCCAGCCAAATTTGCCGTCCGAGAACAAAGTGGACCGATTCAATAGATCATTCTGCGGTTGACGATGGGATGCGCACGTGTGCTGTAGCGCCAAACCGCACGACAGGGGGTAAGTAGGAAGAGGAGGAGGAGGAGGAGGAGGAGGAGGAGGAAGAGGAGGAGGAAGACGAAAATGAAGAGGTGGTGGAGGTGGAGGAGGAGGGAGGACGTAGAAACGTCGCATTTGATGATCAGTATTTTTTTGCTGTGGCGTCCAGTTGTCCGCAGCAGATCCTCACGTACATGCCCCTTTGTACATGTCCAATGCACGCAGGCAACGTGGTTACACCAGCGCTGCGACGCGGTGTAAACAGGCCTTGTGGCGTGCACAGGCGCTGCGGTGTACGCGCGCAGTGTGGTGTACACAAGCGCTGCGTTGCACACTGTTGTTGCGGTGTACGCAGCGTACGCAGGCGTTGTGGTATACACGCGCGCGGTGGTGCACGCGAGCGTTGGGGTGTGCACAGGCGCAGTGGGGCATATCGCCACCTACATGCTGCTTGCGTCGTCGTCGTCGTCGTCGTCGTCGTCGTCGTCGTCGTCGCTCGCCGATCGTCGCGTCGTGCGCGCGGGCGCGGCTGTGGTGCCAGAGCCACACGGCGGGGGGGGCGTTACGTCATACCCCCCGTTTGCCCTCCCCTCCCCCCATGACGCCCGTCATCGCCGAACTTAAGGAAACGCGTTCCAATCGGCTCGAGGCGGAGCAGTAAAAGGTTCCGAGGGGTAGCAAATATACCTGACCCCAACGAGGGGAAACACCAATACATACATGGGGGGGGGGCAACAGCACAGACTTACTCAGAACACGCGCCTCTTCTTCCACCCTGATGCCCCTCCCCCTCGTGTGGAATCAGCGGGGGCATCCTCTGTCCCGGCACCTGCTGCAGTCCTCCGGCGCTCAGGCGAACCCCATTAGCCCAGGGGATAGTCTCGGACGGCCTCGGATGTGGCAGTGAAGTGGCGCCGGGTAGCCTCGCGGGGCCTCCGATGTTGCGCGGATGGCCAGGCGAGTTTAATGGAGGCCCGCATAGATCTAACACAAATCCCCCGTGTCCTCCCTCGCGACGACTGAGACTGGGCACCAACAGTTTTCACAGTTCTCGGTCTTCCCGAGTCCCAGGCCCCCACTGGGCCCTGTGGCCGTCTGGAAGCACCCCGGGATGAGGAACTGGTCCCGGGGAAAACCCCAGGGTCAGGGTTCGTTTCCACCCTCATGCCAGCTCCCTCTTGGACTTCTGCCCTCCGCCCCAACAGACCTTCCTCCCTCGCTACTCGTTCCTGCCCCCTGTCTTACGCATTGTCCTACGCCTCCTCCTCCTCCTCGGTCGCTTCACCCCTTCCCCTTTGCTATCTCTGTCACCCCCGCGCCTTCCTGCGTCTCCCACCTCATGGTCATCCTCTTCTTCCTGCCCCATCTATTCCCTCCGCGATCCTCGCTTCGCCCCCATCCTTGTCTCACAGGTCCTCTTCGATGCATTCGTCTTCTGTTCCTCCTCTCCCTCCTCCTCTCTACGCCTCCCTCCTCCTTCCCTCTTTCCCTCCTGCTGCTGCTGCTTCTCCACCTCTTCCGCCTCTTCATCCCTACCTCCTCGTCCTCCTTTCTCCGTCTTTCTCTGTACCTCAGCAGATGCAAGCGAGTGGCAGCAGATGTCAGGCTTTTTCGATAGGGCAGCTATTGCAGGTGAGGATCTGGTCTAGTTGCACTCTCCTCCGCAGGTTTCATGCCGGCCTGCTTTCCCTTCGCGCTTGACGCACAGAACGAGGCAGATGACCTCAAGAGTCTTGGAGAGATGGGACGCGAAGAACGCGCGGCGATATTGTTCTCCTCGGCTTCCTCTCTTGCTCATTGTTCCAGCCTCCGTTTCCTCGCGCGCTCCTCCACCTCGTACTCGCTTCCCCTTCGCCTCCTCTCTCTGCCCCTGTTCCCCTCCTACCATCCCCCCTCCAGCCCCTCCTCGCATTCCCCCCCTCATCACCTTACTCCCTCTTTCTGGAAGTCCAGCAATATCCTAATCCTTGATCTTTCCTGTCCTCTTCTCCCTCCCACACGATGGTGGTTCTCATCCTCTGGCGGTCACGTGCGCTCATTACCAGGAGGGGTTTGGGTGTGAGGGGTGCGCTGGGGGTGGCCACGTGACGCTGTCGCCGGCACCGTCTTGGAGCTTGCTGCCCGTAGCCATTCCAAAACGTTGCCAGTGCGCAGCGCAACGATGCCGCATGTTGGAGGGGGGGCCCTCAAATGGGCCTTCGTGCTGCTGGCACCTAGCACCGTCGGTCTCCATCGTTCAGGAGGGGAGAAAACACAGTGACACAATTAATCGTCGATCACTCTGAAAATATTGGACACTATGGGAATCGGGGGGAAAACGAAAAACCCCAGAAAATATGGGACGATATGGGGAGTCCTGGGATTTGTGTGTGTGCGTATTCATTCGTGTGCCCCTGGGCCCCTGCAACCGTTCCCTCAACCGGCACATGCGGCAGACACGCGCGGATGTTGGTGACCCGCCAGCCTGGCCTCTTGGGCAGTTTTCCCCTGGACGACGACGACGAGGACCAGGATGACCACAGACGGCGACGATGAGGCATTCGGCGAGGCGGAGACAGCGCCGACGACGGGTGAGGCGTGACGGGTCGTCAGCAAGCTGAGCCCGCTTTGTCTTTCCTGGGAAGCCAGTGGAATCTTCCTGTCGGTGTCCAGCATGCCTCCCCCTTGCCCTCGTCGTCGTCCTGATCTTGGTGGGCCCTGGAAACGAAAGGGCCGTTTTTGTTACCGGTTCCGTTTTGCCGTTTTTGTTTGCCGGTTCCGACGCCGTTGTTTTACCGGTTCCGTCGCCGTTTTTTGACCGGTTCCGGCTCCGGTTCCAATCTTGGAGCCGTTTTTTTTGCCGTTTCCGGTCGCCGTTTTTTCGCCGTTTCCATTGTCAAGGGACCTTTTTTTTGGAAACGGTGAAAAAACGGCTCTGCCGTTTCCGGGGCTCACAAAGGCCCTGATCCGACATCCTCTTCCTCCCTCATCCCTCCCTCCCTCCCTCCCTCCCGCTTGCGTCTTCCCCTCCCTCCCTCAGCAGCTTTGGCCGAAGGTTTGGACGTGCGACTGCGAACGTCAGGCTGGCGGTACCATCGCGGGTCTTTTTGGCTCGTGTGGTCGGTTTGTAACAATGTGCATCGCCCCGTCACAAGCGAGAGCCTCCCGCCAAGGCGCCTCCGCCATAGACGAAGCCGCGGATGGAGGGAAAGGAACGACGATTCTAACCACCCACCCAACTACCTCAACCCAACCCGCAGGTCCAACTTTACCCTCGATTTCCAGTGGGGGGCGGGGGTCTGGGAACACCGGCAAAAACTCATGTGGAACCCGTACCCCTCCCGACCTGAATTTTGGGTCTTCGGGTTGGGCTAGGGTGGTCTGGTAGGTAGTCAGATTCCGCAGCGGCACTTTCGGCCCTAGGCAGATGTTGAAGTGCAGTCATCCAGAGTGTGGGTGTGGCACATGCTTGGCCAGCTGGTGGTGGCGCCAAAGTTTGCAAGCGTTTTCGAGCCGACAGACCTGTCGCCGAAGAGTTTGCGTTCCTTGGGGAATGACAGCAAGGACCTCCGCCAGTTCTCCTGTCGTGCGCGGACGTGCCAGTCTCTGCCGCTACTGAGGACGCTCGGGACCTCATCAATTCGGTTGAGAAGTTCGGTGGCAAAACTGCAGTTGCCCAGTGCATGACGTGGCTAGTCAAAAAGCAGAAACAACATCGCCCGCCAATGGCAAGAGGGCGTTGGATGAGCAAGTCGATGAGTCCCAGAGTGTGTGTGTGTGTGTGTGTGCGTTTGCTTGTGTGCGTGCGTGAGTATTTGCGCTTGCGCTGATGCTCATGTATGTATGTTTGTGTGTGTGTGGGTGCTTGTGTGCGTGCTGGTCTTTCCAGCCGGAATGACTTTGTTGCTGCGGAGCAGCGCAGCACCTTGCCAGCCATCGCGCTGTTCAGTGGTCCCCACAATTCTAAGCCGCCCTCCGCTGTCGTTGGCCCCTCCTGGTCGTCTTTCTCGCGTCGATCGGCATCGGCCTTTCCTCTTGCCGCTTGTCGATGTCGTTCCTCCTCTCCTCCTCCCCGTGTTCGCCGTCGCATGCTCCGCGCCTGGTCGTATTCGGGTGATGGCGGCGGTCAGCAATTGCGGCGTATCACGCTTTTCTACGGGCGTGGGCGTTCTCCCCGACTTGTCGGACCCCGTCGCCCGTGATTTGGGTGCTTGCTGTCCCGGCATTGGTCGGGCGCATGCTTGAATGGAGCCGTGTGTGTGTGTGTGTGTGTGCCTTCTGGGCCGTCGAGCCACCACCGTGTTCGTCCGTTTCTCCTCGTTGTCTCGTCGCGCCTTTCGTTTCTCTCTTCGGGCCCGCGTCGCACGCCTCTTCGGTGGGGCACCAGGGTGGTTCCCGTGGTTAGCTGCCGCCGCGTTTCCCCTCGTGGTCGATTGTTTTTGCGTCCTCATGTGTCGTTTGTGCTCCACCGTCCTCTGCTCTCTTCTGCCTTTCTGTACATCACTGCTCGTCGCCCTGACGGTCAGTGGTCTTCCAGCTGCACATCATATGTTGTCTGTCGCCTCTCTTGCTTTCGTGGCGTTCGCCCTAGCCTGCTCCCATGCCCTGAGTTCCGTGGCTTCGTTTGGGGCTCGTTCGATTCACGCTCGAATTTTAATTCAGCTCCAGCGTCTCGCTAGCTATCGACCGACTGATACTTCAGCGTTGCGGACGAGGGAGGCACAGCGTGTGTTTGTGTGTGGAGCGTGGTTGTGTCTCGAGCTTCTGCGGATGCTTGTGCGTGTATGTGTGTTCATGTTTATGTGTGTGAGTCCTGTGCGTGCCGTTGTTTGTGTCAGTAGGTGTGTGAAGGTGGCGATGTGTTTGTCACCTCGTTTGTGCCTGTTCCCGTGCTTGTGCACATACCAGCGTTCGCGTGCTTGCTTCCACGTTGGGTGTCGGTGCGCAGTTGTTGTTGCTTGACTGGTTCGTTCCATGGCTCCCTCTGGACATTGGTCGCGCCGGCAGGAAGCTCCACAAGAGCTGCGTGCTCGGGTGAGCAGGCGCCTGCTCGGCATGTTTCAACGCTCTGGGATGTTGGGGGCATGGCGTCCAGGAAGATGAGAGCGAGGGTGCGGGAGCATGGCGGCCGATGTGTGCACGGGGCTGGGCGGGCGCGTTCTGGGCAGGGATGATGATCAGATTGCTTTTTGTCACCCTCCTGGCCATAGCGCGCGTTATGCCACCCTACCTCCCCCCCCTTCCCCACAGCGCAGCGCTCCCCCCCTTCGGTGCGTCCCCGGCACCGCCGCAGTGCGTCCGGCACCACACTCTGGGGGGTGGGCGCTACGTTATGCCCCCTCCTGTCCCCTCTCCCCTACCCCCTCCTCCTCTGCCTCCACCCTCTCTTCCTCTGCGGAAGCTAGGAATACTGGTACCGCTACTCCCCAGACCTCCCCCAGGGTGCGTTCTTACCAGGATCTCGAAGCGAATCCAGCGGTGGCGACAAGGGCCTCCCAGGAGGCCCAAGAAATCAAGAACGAGGCAAGGGTATCGGTATGGGTACATGTTCCTCCCCCCTCACCCATGACGCCCGGCTATGATCGCGAGTGCCAAACTACGCTCGAGGGAGGAGGAGGGCGAGGGCGCAGCAGAAGGCGGATGCCTCCAGATGTATCTGGAGACCCCCCCCTTTGGAGGCTTCTGGAGGCAGGCCCCCGCAGGTCAACAAAAAAGGACGCCCAGGGAGAGCCTGTAACACGCTCGAGAAAGTTTCGGTCCTCGACCCTCGAGAACTGGAGTGGAGCAGCGGCCGAAGGAGGAGGAGGAGGAGGAGGAGGAGGAGGAGGAGGAGGAGGAGTTGGAGGAGGAGGAGTCGGAGTTGGAGGAAGAGTTGGAAGAGGAGGAGGAGGACGAGTTTGCAGGATGAGCTGGAGGAGGAGTTGGATATTCAGTCGGAGGAGGAGTTGGAGGAGTAGGAGGAGGAGGAGGAGGAGGAGGAGGAGGAGGAGGAGGAGATGGAGTTGTAGGAGGAGGAGGAGGACCTGTGTGCGTGCAGCTCATATGCTGGCCTGGGGCTGCAAGGCAGGGGCGATTTCCCCTGCGGATGCCCCCCATTTTGTCGCCCAGGGGGCCCACACATACAATGTCTTGAGAAACCCAATGGCTGGTTTTGCCTTGCAAGCGTTAAGTCGGGCGTGCCCCTAGATCTCGGCACACCCGCGCGCCGACGGTGGAAGAGCAGGGCTCCGGAGGCCTTGGGCCCTTCCAGGATTGGAGGGCGCGCGCTTGGGGGGCGCGATGCATGGGGACGCAGCGAGGGCTGCCGAGAAGAGGCCCTCAAGGGGCCCCTGAAGGCCCATCCAGGGCCCCCGAGCAGGGCCCCTTTCACTCCCCCCCTCCTTTACAGCCGGCCCGGATGCGTAGGTCGACGCTGCCAAGTCCAGGGCACCCCTGAGTCCTGTGCCTCGCGCGGCCCGTGCCCCCTCGCAGTCCTGTGGCAATGTGGCCCCCGGAAGGGTCTCGCGTCCTCTCGCGTATCCTCTCCAATCAAATCCGACTGTTTACCAGCCTGGAACAGATCCATATCCCTATGTTTGACATCACCTCACCTCGATGCCAATCTCAAGGATTCCCTCAGTTTTTGAGGGCACATCCCTAAGATTGTCCTCGCTTTTTGCTCGCCCACCTTAGGGGTAGGGATACGTTCGAGGCCGGTTAACTGTAATGGAGGATGACGATAAGCCTGTGACGTACCCAACCCATTTGTACCATGGGAAGCAAGGAGTTGGCCGAAATTTGCACGGACCATCAAATTGCAGGATCCATTGTTTGATATGTAAGCTACTTGGGACACGCGCCAATGGCATGACGCGCAGGAGAACCATACAAGAACGAGGGGCGACAACTACAGGCTCGAAAAAGACATGGGGAGTCGGGAGCGAAGAGCAGGAAAAAGACGCGCGGGAAGCCCACTGTGCTGGGCCCTTCAGCAGCCCTCGAAAGTGGCGACAGTTTCACAGATCGCAGCCCCCCAAGGATGGCGAGGTCTAATATGAGTCTGCGGTGTGTACCCACTGTGCTGGGCCCCCCAGCAGCCCTCGAAAGTGGCGACAGTTCCACAGATCGCAGCCCCCCAGGGTGGCGAGGTCTAGTCTGAGTCTGCCGTGGGTGCCCACTGTGCTGGGCCCCCCAGCGGCCCTCGAAAGTGGCGACAGTTCCACAGATCGCAGCCCCCCAGGGATGGCGAGGTCCCATTTGAGTCTGCGGTGGGTACCCATTGCGCTGGGCCCCTCAGCAGCCCTCGAAAGTGGCGACAGTTCCACAGATCGCACCCCCCCCAGGGATGGCGAGATCTAATTTGAGTCTGTGGTGTGTGCCCACTGTGCTGGGCCCCTCAGCAGCCCTCGAAAGTGGCGACAGTTTCACAAATCGCAGCCCCCCAGAGATGGCGAGGTCCCATTTGAGTCTGCGGTGAGTACCCACTGTGCTGGGCCCCTCAGGAGCCCTCGAAAGTGGCGACCGTTTCGCAGATCGCAGCCCCCCAGGGATGGCGAGGTACCACTTGAGTCTGTGGTGAGTACCCACCGTGCTGGGCCCCATCAGCAGCCTTCGAAAGTGGCGACAGTTTCACAGATCGCAGCCCCCAGCAGCCTTTGAATCCGCCGTGGGTGCCCACAGTGTTGGGCCCCCCAGCAGGCCCCGAAAGTGGCGACAGTTCCACAGATCGCAGCACCCCAGGGATGGCGAGGTCAAATTTGAATCCGCCGTGGGTGCCCACTGTGCTGGGCCCCTCAGCAGCCCTCGAGAGTGGCGACAGTTTCACAGATCGCAGCCCCCCAGGGATGGCGAGGTCCCATTTGAATCCGCCGTGGGTACCCACAGTGCTGGGCCCCCCAGCAGCCCTCGAAAGTGGCGACAGTTTCACAGATCGAAGCCCCCCAGGGATGGCGAGGTCCCATTTGAATCCGCCGTGTGTACCCACTGTGCTGGGCCCGCCAGCAGGCCTCCAAATTGGCGGCAGTTTCACAGATCCCAGCCCCCCAGGGATGGCGAGGTCACATTTGAATCCGCCGTGAGTGCCCACTGCGCTGGGCTCCTCAGCAGCCCTCGAAAGTGGCAACAGATTCACAGATCGCAGCCCCCCAGGGATGGCCAGGTCTAATTTGAGTCTGCCGTGGGTACCCACTGTGCTGGGCCCCCCAGCAGCCCTCGAAAGTGGCGACAGTTTCACAGATCGCAGCCCCCCAGGGATGGCGAGGTCCCATTTGAATCCGCCGTGTGTACCCACTGTGTTGGGCCCCCCAGCAGGCCTCGAAATTGGGGCAGTTTCGCAGATCGCAGCCCCCCAGGGATGGCGAGGTTCCATTTGAATCCGCCGTGGGTGCCCACTGTGGTGGGCCCCCCAGCAGCCCTCGAAAGTGGCGACAGTTTCACAGATCGCAGCCCCCCAGGGATGGCGAGGTCCCATTGGAGTCCGCGGTGTGTATCTAACGTCGGTCCCCCCAAGTGTTTTGATAGTAATACTGCAGCTACGGACCTGAGGATTTGGCGAGCAAACGCGGCACAACCCACTGCAGGTGCGAAAAATCTGGTTTCTTGAAATGAATGGTTAAATATCTTTCAAATCTTAGCAAAAACGACCCAAAGTTGTCACATTGTCCTTTCTGGCCGGGTCGATCAACTAGCTCCACCCCGCGCCGGAATTCCTCTAGCTCATCGATGTCGAAGAGCTCTACGAGGTATTACTCTTCAGCTTCCAGCAACTAGCTAAGGGGAACTCTACGAGTTATGTTTGCCCAATTGGCCCAAAGTTCACACATTGTCCGTCGGGGCCGCATCGGCCAAGTAGCTGCACCCCGCGCCGGAATTCCTCTAGCTCATCGATGCCGAAGAGCTCTAAGACGTGCTGGGATCCGGCGGTGAACCGTCAACCAGGTAACCGCCGGAAGCCTCGTAGAGCTCTGTTTTCGTGCGGAGCTCACCACTGTGCTGGGCCCCCCAGCAGGCTTCGAAAGAAAGGACAGTTTCAAATATCGCAGCCACCCAAGGATGTCGAGGTCCGATTTGGGTCTGCCGTGGGTACCCAGTGTGCTGGGCCCCCCAGCGGCCCTCGAAAGTGGCGACGGTTTCACAGATCGCAGCCCCCCAGGGATGGCGAGGTCCCATGTGAGTCAGCCGTGGGTACCCACTGTGCTGGGCCCCCCAGCAGCCCTCGAAAGTGGCGACAGTTTCACAGATCGCAGCCCCCCAGGGATGGCGAGGTCCCATGTGAGTCAGCCGTGGGTACCCACTGTGCTGGGCCCCCCAGCAGCCCTCGAAAGTGGGGACAGTTTTTCAGATCGCAGCCCCCCAGCTGGCACGCAGCGACGAGCGAGGCAAAAGGCAAGGGGGAAGAGAGGGGCGGGAAGGAAGGAAAGAGACGCGCGAGCAGTGCTCTATTCAAAACGAGAACCCAACGCAGGAAGGTTGGGAATTAATAAATGACCAGGGGTCGTGTTCACGCGGCGGCGCCCGGGATGACGATTAGAAAAAACCGGCTGCGGGTTGGATTTTTTTTTTTTTTTTTTTTTTTTTTTTTTTTTTTTTTTTTTTTTTTTTTTTTTTTTTTTTTTTTTTTTTTTTTTTTTTTTAAAAAAAAAAAAAAATCGTTTTCCTCCAGTCAGAGAACCATGCAGAAATAGCAGACAACTATTTTTGAATCGTTCGCTCCCATTTTTTATTAATCGCCGCCCTATTTCGCGCCCAGCAGGGCCGGGGTGGCGGGGCACGCCGGCTCATGGCCCACGCCCGCGGCAGGGCGGGCCCTGTCGCGCCCGGCCCGCCGTTGGAGCCGCGGCGTGGCAGGCCTGCACGGCCACTCGGCCCCAGCACGGGCCCCGTCGTGTTCTAGGCCTCCTACAACCCTCGTCAAAATTAACCTCAATTACCCTGTGACGTACCCAACCCATTTGTACCATGGGAAACGAGGACTTGGCCGAAACTTGCACGGACCATCATATTGCAGGATCCGTTGTTTGATATGTAAGCTACTTGGGACACGCGCCAATGGCATGATGCGCAGGAGAACCATACAAGAACGAGGGGCGACAACTACAGGCTCGAAGAGGACATGGGGAGTCGGAAACGAAGAGCAGGAGAAAGACGTGCGGGAAACCCACTGTGCTGGACCCCCCAGCAGCCCTCGAAAGTGGCGACAGTTTCACAGATCGCAGCCCCCCAAGGATGGCGAGGTGTAATTTGAGTTTGCGGTGGGTACCCCACTGTGCTGGGCCCCCCAGCAGGCCTCGAAAGTGGGGACAGTTTCACAGATCGCAGCCCCCCAGGGATGGCGAGGTTGAATTTGAGTCTGCGGTGGGTACCCACTGTGCTGAGCCCCCCAGCAGGCCTCGAAAGTGGCGACAATTTCGCAGATCGCAGCCCCCCAGGGATGGCGAGGTCTAGTTTGAGTCCGCGGTGTGTACCCACTGTGCTGTGCCCCTCAGCAAGCCTTGAAAGTGGCGACAGTTTCACAGGTCGCAGCCCCCCAGGGATGGCAAAATCTTATTTGTGTCCGCGGTGTGTACCCACTGTGCTGGGCCCCCCAGCAAGCCTCGAAAGTGGCGACGGTTTCACAGATCGCAGCCCCCCAGGGATGGCGAGGTCTAATTTGAGTCCGCGTTGTGTACCCAGTGTGCTGGGCCCCCCGGCAGGCCTCGAAAGTGGCGACAGTTTCACAGATCGCAGCCCCGCAGGGATGGCGAGGTCTAGTTGGAGTCCGCGGTGTGTACCCACTGTGCTGGGCCCCCCAGCAGGCTTCGAAAGTGGCGACAGTTTCGCAGATCGCAGCCGCCCAGGGATGGCGAGGTCTAATTGGAGTCCGCCGTGTGTACCCACTGCGCAGGGCCCCCCAGCAGGCCTCGAAAGTGGCGACAATTTCGCAGATCGCAGCCCCCCAGGGATGGCGAGGTCTAGTTTCAGTCCGCGGTGTGTACCCACTGCGCTGGGCCCCCCAGCAGGCCTCGAAAGTAACGACTGCTTCACAGATCGCAGCCCCCCAGGGATGGCGAGGTCTAGTTGGAGTCCGCGGTGTGTACCCATTGTGCTGAGCCCCCCAAAAGGCTTCGAAAGTGGCGACAGTTTCACAGATCGCAGCCCCCCAGGGATGGCGAGGTCAAATTTGAATCCGCCGTGTGTACCCACTGTGCTGGGCCCACCCCAGCAGGCCTCGAAAGTGGCGACCGTTTCACAGATCGCAGCCCCCCAGGGATGGCGAGGTCCAATTTGGATCCGCCGTGTGTACCCACTGTGCTGGGCCCCCCTGCAGGCCTCGAAAGTGGCGACAGTTTCGCAAATCGCAGCCCCCCAGGGATGGCGAGGTCCGATTTGAATCCGCCGTGGGTACCCACTGTGCTGGTCCCCCCAGCAGGCCTCGAAAGTGGCGAAAGTCTCACAGATCGCAGCCTCCCGGGGACGGCGAGGTCCAGTTTGAATCCGCCGTGTGTACCCACTGCGCTGGGCCCCCCAGCAGGCCGCGAAAGTGGCGACCGTTTCACAGGTCGCAGCCCCCCAGGGATGGCGAGGTCTAATTTGAATCCTCCGTGTGTACCCACTGCGCTGGGCCCCCCAGCAGGCCTCGAAAATGGCGACACTTTCACAGATCGCAACCCCCCAGGGATGGTGAGGTCTAACTTGGATCCGCCGTGGGTGCCAACTGTGGTTGTCCCCCCAGCAGGCCTCGAATGTGGCGACAGTTTCACAGATCGCAGCCCCCCAGGGATGGCGAGGTCTCATTTGAATCCGCCGTGGGTGCCCAGTGTGCTGGGCCCCCCAGTAGGCCTCGAACGTGGCGGCAGTTTCACAGATCGCACCCCCCCAGGGATGGCGAACTCCCATTTGAATCCGCCGTGGGTGCCCACTGTGCTGGGCCCCCCAGCAGGCCTCGAAAGTGGCGACCGTTTCACAGATCGCAGCCCCCCAGGGATGGCGAGGTCCAATTTGAACCCGCCGTGGGTACCCACTGCGCTGGGCCCCCCAGCAGGCCTCGAAAGTGGCGACTGTTTCACAAATCGCAGCCCCCCAGGGATGGCGAGGTCCCATTTGAATCCGCCGTGGGTGCTCACTGTGCTGGGCCCCCCAGCAGGCCTCGAAAGTGGCGACAGTTTCACAGATCGCAGCCCCCCAGGGATGGCGAGGTCCCATTTGAACCCGCCGTGGGTACCCACTGTGCTGGGCCCCCCAAAAGGCCTCGAAAGTGGCGACAGTTTCACAGATCGCAGCCCCCAGCAGCCCTCGAAACGCGACGAGCGAAGGCAGGGGGGAAGAGAGGGACGGGGGGGGGCGGGAAGGTTCGCGCGAGCAGTGCTCTATTCAAAACGAGAACCCAACGCAGGAGGGTTGGGAAAAATGTCTGACGTGGTTGAACTGCTGGTCGGAAGATCTGGGGCCGAGTATCGATGAGTGCGGGGTACTTGCATGCGCCGTCCCTCCAATGTCGGTCGACGTCAAACTTTCGAGTCAAGTTCGGTCAGACTAGCTTTGCCCTCGCCCCGACATTGAAGGGGCGGCGTGTAGATGGTCTCCTAGACGGGGTCGGAGCAGATGGTGTCGGAGGATTGGCGGTGCGGCTCGATGTTGGGCCCGAGTTTCTCCACGCCGACGTCGCCAGCACATCCTCGGCGTTGCCGGTGCATCGCCGATGCATCGTCGATGCATCGTCGATGCATCGCCGTTGCGGCGCGATCCTTTGACCCCATCTACTCAGACCCCGTCTAGGAGGCCTCTATATGTGCGTGGTCGGGGGCGGTCCAGGCGGGTGGACAGGCACTCTGCTGAAGGTGTCCGAATCTTAGGTTGCAGTTCCTGGGATGTCGAGTTCAGCAGCGACGCTGTTAGATCCTGTGGTCAACTCCACCCTGACCTGGTCGAGTCCGTCGCAATCCCGCAACATCTGGCTTGCTCCTGGGCATATTTGACCTACATCGGCTTGGTATCTTGACACACACACACACACATACGCTCAAGAGGCGTACTATGCCATTCCGCTGGCCCTCAGAGCACGAGATGTGCGGCTCCCGATTTCGTGTGCGTTTTGCATTTTCCCGTTGTGCCACTTGCGGGCAGTTGCTGCTGATTCGGCCTTCTTGCTCCGCGTCTGCTGCGGGGCCTCTCAGGG
>CAUYUJ010003851.1:22500-30000 GCA_963575745.1 Prorocentrum cordatum | reverse complement strand
ACACAGGGAAAGTATTTCTCCTCAACTTGCGTGATTCGGCTCCGGTTTATAAGAACAAGAACAACGACTCCCGCTTGATTTTTCCTCGCCCCTCGCACCCTTGTTTCTTACCGATGCCCCCTTTATTTTCTCTTTACGACCCGTGCTTGTGCATGGCACTTCCCGCGTGTCTGTCCTCTTTCACTCGTCTGCTGCTTGTGAGGGTGTGAATTCTGAGGCACCGCCCCACAGCTTTGCGACGCTGCGGCTCTCGCGCGAATACTTCTGTGCAGCCCCGCGTCGCAGCACTGAGCGGGCGTGGTTGCCTACGTAGTTGTTGTTTCTTGCGTCATGCAGTCTTCTTTTCACGATAGGTGGGGATGGAGTGGCGGAGCGTCGGAGTGGGGCGAAGGGGGATAGCGCATGGAGGTGCCATGAGCGGGGTGAAAAGGTGAAAGTGCACATGACGGGAGTGTTGGTGAGATGAGCGGCGGGAGGGGGTGATCGATCGGGCAGGCGGTGTGGAGGGGAAGGAGTCGATGTGGAGGAGTTGGAGGAACATGGCGATAGGGACGTTGATCACATACGATGGTGGTGGTGATGATGGTGGTGATGATTGTGTTGATGTTGATGTTGATGCCGATGTCGATGATGCCGATGATTGTTACGATGACGATGGTGATGATAGTGATGCTGATGAAGGGGATGAATGTGATGATGATTATGATGACGATGACGACCGCGATGATGCTGCTGATGATGGTGATGGTAACGTTGATGCTGATGTAGATCGTGATGGTAATAGTGGTGATGATGAGGATGATGATGTTTGTGATGATTATGCTATGGTGATGGTGATGCTGATGGTGACGATTATGAGACGATGATGGTGATGATGATGGTGATGGTGATGGTGATGGTGATTATGATGATGATGGTAATGGTAATGGTGATGGCGATGGTGACATTGATGGTGATGGTGAGTGATGATGGTGATGGGGGGGCAGGGCGGGGAGGGGGCGTAGAGAAGCAGAGGGGGTTGCTGATCAGGTTGTGCACACGTTGGGGGGGGGATCGTGGAGAGGAAGGGCGATGACGATGCTTGTGAGGATGACGAAGGAGATGCTGCAGCGAGCCTCGCACGCCGCCCCCCCCTCGCCCACACCGAACAAGCTGGGCCGCAGCGTTCGGGCCCGCCGCGGCCCTCGGCGCCGCGCGCCCACCGCGCGCGCATGTGCTCCGAGCCGTTGCCCGCGCCCGCCGCCTGCGCGGGCACGCGGGGCCCACGCGCTGCGCCCGCGAGCGATCCTGCTGCTTCGTCGCGGCTGCTTACGAGTCGGAGGACGCTCCATGGAGCGCCTTCGTGCGGCAGGCGCTCGGCATCGCTCGGACGTGTGCTTTTTTTCTTCGGCGAGGATCATCGAGGAGCATCCTCGATCATTTGGCGAAAAAAACCACGCACGAAACCGAAAAAAACACAGGGAATGGACGTCCGAGCGATGGCGGGGGCGGTGGACGGGTGTGTGTTCGCGATGCAAAAGTTCGGCTGCACCTCAGACGCACCGGCGTCACTCAAGACCGAGTGTGTCCTGCCAGTGAGGGCGACGCCGTTGGCGCGGAAGCGGGGGCTGTGCTGGCGCGCAACAAACACGGTTTCGAGCGTGCATCAATCTCTCCCCGACCTTCTTGTGCAGTTTGGTCAGATGTTCAGTTTTCCATCATAGGCGAAGCAGGAGTTGGCTTAAGTTCGAGCGCGACTTCAGCAGGCAACCTTCTACACTACAAGTTGATTCGGCGTGCGCGCGAGGTTTTGCAGAGATGGCTCGCAAAGGAGCAGCCCCAGCGGGTCAATCGCACGATGACAAGCACGGGAAGTAATACGGCAGCCAAGAAGTACAGACGGTAAATCGTCGCCCGATGACGTGCGTGACGCCGCGAAGTTTGCACATGAAGTTGCAGTTTCCACAATGAAGCCAGATGCGGGCATGCAGGCGCGCATCGCAACCATCAGGAACGTGATGAGTAACAACCAGGAGGCGACCAAGGAGCTCACGCGCACCATCGCAGAGAGCGACGCCACGCGAAACGTCTGGGTCTGGGACACCTCTTTGCAAGTGTTTTACGGTGGATTGAAGCTTGCAGTCCTGGCAATCTGGACACCGCCCATTCCAAGACCCGCGCTGGAAGAGTTGGCACCCCCCAAACGTGGTGCGTCACCAAGGCACAGTGGCATATGACGAACTGCGGTGAAGGAGCAACGCCCCAAGGGAAAAGAGACTCACCGACGCAACGTTGGGGAAGTTCAGACGCCACCCATCGACACAAGGGGTGGCGCAACAATCGATTCATGTACTTTCGGGGGATGGCGAGGCGAGGCACGAGGGGTTATTTTTTGCCAAAGTCGACGAGGGCGGCGCTCTGATCACTCGCGCGGGCGTGGGCAACGTCAAAGCTGAGGCTGAACCGTCATGTAGAAACGCCGATGTGAAGCTGCAGCATATTGCGAAGGCCTTACGGCTGGTGCCGCCGACCCTGCGGGGGGACGACAACGAAGGCAGCGACGATGTGAACATTCAAGGAGCGGAGGACTGGGAGGGAGGAGGAGAGGGGGACGGAGGGGAAGGGGAAACGCATGGAGGAGGGAAGATGAGTACAGTCGGGGCGCTGAAGAAGGAACTCTTTTCGTTGGGTAGAGGCTCCGTGTTCCTTGTTTGTTTCACAGTTTGCCCCACGTTTTCCTCAGGTCTTCGAGTGGAGATCGAAGTTCAACTTCTGGAGAAGAGGGGCCTCGTTCCTTATTTAGGGTTCCTCAGGTCAGCGCCCCGACTGGAGGAGGAGGAGGGAGAACAAAAAAGGCCGCTGTGGGCCTGCAGCATCTTCAGGCCCCCCCCCGGCCCGCGAGCCGAGCAGCCCCAGGACCCAGGGACCCAGGCCGGCGGGCCGCGCGGCGGTGCCAGACGCCGCCGGGCGCGCGCGCGCCTCTGGGCGGGCCCCAGGACCTCCACTGATCCCCAATGACTCCTCCTCCTCCTCCTCCTCCTCCTCCTCCTCGTCCTGCCTCTTTTCCTCCTCCTCCTCCTCCACTGATCTAGGCCTCCTGGATGGGGTCGGGGCAGATGGGGTCGGAGGATCGCGCCGCATCGCCGACGTATCGGCGATGCGGCTTGATGTGGAGCCCCCGATTTGCTTCACGTCGACGTCGCCGATGCATCGCCGACGTCGACGATGCGTCGCTAGTGCATCGCCGATGCATCGCCGATGCATCGCCGACGCATCGGCGATGCGGCGCGATCCTCCGACCCCATCTACTCCCACCCCATCTGGGAGTCCTCTAACTGACCCCCAATGACCCCTGTAGAATTCAGTCGGGCGTGTCCCTCTACAGGAGGAGCGTTCAGAAATAGTAGCAGAAGTCGTCGGGGCACGATGTTTTTGTATGAGCATCGGTTTTGATTAGTGTGGGGTATCGTTTTGAAGCCGCTTGCTAATTTTATGCCCAGAATCCGCCTGTAGGGGGACCTGTCCGACCTAAATGTAGAAGTGGAAGGCCGCCCGGGACCTCCAAGTGCAGAGGCCCTGCGCACGCCCAGAAGTATTGGCTGCTCTCTCCTCTGGAGAGTCGGGCAGCACCCCGAAGAGGAGCTTCAGGAGAGCATGCCTTCCGACCGCTCCCAACCGACCCCCCTCCCCGTACGGCAGGTTCATGCCGTGTCGACCGGCGGCGACCCCGCCAGCGGCGTTCAGCCTTGAGGAGGTCGCGGGCGACCCAGCATCGTTCGATGTGGAACGATTTGGACGCTTCGGAAACGGCCGGTCTCGTTCGAAGTAGAACGCTCCCCGCGGTGTCAGGAACCAGCGCCGAAGCCGGCACGACACGACACCTGACGTACTCCTACCAGCTGCAGGCAGCGGGCCGCATCTGGATGCCCACAGTCGGGTATATCCAGAACCCCAGGCAGGGGGACCCGCCGAGTGGTAGGGTCCCGGAGCCCCCAAATTGGCCAGAACCACCAAGCCAGGTCTGTCGTAGCTGGTGTTTTGTCGGGTGACGGCAGTTCCGGTCTGTGGAACTGGGCGGGGGAGAGGTCACCCAGTACACATCACTAAACCAGGTCCCACTAAAATTAGGTCTGGCCTGTCCCCCTACAGGGGGATTTGCGACGAAAAAATACAAATACTCCAAAAATACCCCAACATGGCCAAGAAATGTTGAAAAAATAGTCCCCCGACTATTTTGGGGCTATTTTGGGGGTATTGTTTTTTTTTGTTCGTCGAAAATCCCCTTGCAGGGGGACACGCCCGACTTCACACTAAAAGCCAGTTGTGCCAACGCCCGACGCAGGCGCGGCTCCAGGCTCGAGAGTGTCGACCGGGCCCCAGCGCCCCCGGCGGCGGCCCCGGCGCGGAGAGCGCACGCCGCCCCGACCGGCGTCGTGCCCCGGCCCCGACTTCTCCACGTGTCGCCCCCGATCGACCCTGGGCATGTCGGGCCGGGCGAAAGGGGGGGATAGGGAAAGGGGGGGTTACGAAGTCTGCTGCATGCAGCTGGTCTCGGCCCCGCCGAGGGGCCCATTCCTCGATGCATTCGCGCCTTCCGGCGCCGGGAGGCGCAGGGAAAATCAGCTACGTGAGCTGATTCTCAAACCCCCCCTTTGCTATCCCCCCCTTTCGCCTGGGCCAAGCATGGTCGAGCGGCGGAGGGGAATTTCCACGTGCGGCTTCGACGACTGCCTCGGAGCACCACCCGTGCCCCTCGCAGGAAGCCTGACGGGCCTGTTTTCCACCCCCACCAGAAGTTGGAGGGGGGAAGGAGGTGGAGGATGAGGAGGTGAAGGTGGAGGAGGAGGAGGAGGAGGTGGAGGTGGAGGTGGAGGTGGAGGTGGAGGATGAGGAGGAGGAGGAGGAGGAGGAGGAGGAGGAGGAGGACCCCCTCCCCCTCCCCCTCCAACTTTTGGTAGGGGTGGTGGGAAGCAGGCCCATCAAAGCCGAGAGGCCCCTGCCACAAGTGATCGGCGTGCAGCCCAAGAAGGCATGGGCCAGAGGTTCGGCCACTCTGCGCTTCTACCCCGGCTAGCGGCAACAGCCACGTCTGCTTCCAGTGCAACGCAGCAGTGGAGGGCTCCCGAGGAGCGCCCAAGACGGCCGAGGAGGGATCCAACAGTCCGGCCACGGTCCAAGAAGGGACCGAGAGGCTTTTCGGGGCGGCGCGAGAGGCCGTGAGGACATTCCAACGTGGCCAGGGAGGCCCCCAAGAGTGCCGCCAGAGGCTCCACAAGAGCTCCAGGAGGTGCAACGGTAAGCCCGAGCAGGCAGAGTCCGCGGAGACCCACGAGGTGTTGGAAGGCCTTTGGCATCCTGTGGTTCTCGGCTCAAGCATGCTTCGGAAAGGGCCCTGGGAAACGGGGCGGCTGCAGACGGCCCCGGGGACTGGCCCGAGGAGCCCGAGAGGGCCCCGAGGGGCTCGACAGAGCGTCGAGGGGGGGCGCTCCCGAAGAGTCCCCCCGAGCGGTGAGGCCCTTTGTGAAGCCAGGGCCGCCGGGCCGCCGGAATACTCCGAATCCCCTGTTAACCGACCCCGCCCTATGCACCGGACCCCCTTTCCAAATGCGACCCGATATTCCGAAGCCCTTTCTTCGATTGGGCGCCTTGAGAAACCGGACCCCCTGAGCTCCAATCCAAAGAAAGCGCCCTAATAAGCCAGACCCCCACAGTGACACAAAAGGTGCCTTAAAACCGGGCCCGGGGGATGATCAATAAGGGATTTTGAGTAAGCAGGCCGCGGGGAGGATCCCAGGAGTCAAGCAGTGGCGAAGCGTCCCAGCTTGCCTATATGGGCCTGCCAAAGACTGTTGTCTAAGAACCATTTGTAGTTTGCACGAAATGTTCTTGGAGCATTTCTGGCTGAGACTGTCTTGTTTTAGCACAGCGGGCTTATGGTCTAAGAAGATTGTTTTTGTTCTTAGACCAATGTTCTGGGAACATGTCGTGGTAGGCCTATATAGAAATGCCTGGACGGTCGGTCCTGCTCAAAGGAGGTACAAGGAGCGCACATGTCAGAGGACTGGACGAAAAGTGCCCTTGCAGGCCATGCGGCGGGGATCTCACACGCCGTACCCGGTGGGGCGGCGGCTAATCGCTCCGCCCATCCGGCCCATGTGTATTGGCATTCGACCCATCCCGCCAGCGTGCCGGGGTGGTGGGTCTCGTTGAGGCCTGGGGCATCTGGAGGCAGTTCTGAGGTTTTTTGGTGTTTTGGGGGGCCTTTTGGGGCTCTCTTTTGGGACGGGGGCCTTTTTGGGGCCGTTCGGGGGCCTCTTTGGGCCCCTTTGTGCTTTAGGGGGCCTCTTGGTGCCTCCTTAGTGCCCCCTTGGTGCCTCTTGGGCCGTTCGGGGGCCTCCTTGGTGCCTCTTGGGGCATCCCTGGTGCCTCCTTGGTGCCTCTTGGGGCCTACTTGGTGCCTTTTCGGCTCGTAGTCCCCCTCTTCGGCGCCTCTTGGGGCAGTCTTCGAGCCTTCTTGGGCCGTCTTCGGCGCCTCCTGTGCCGTATTGGGCCCCCCTTGGGGGCCTCTGGGGCCGTCTTGGAGCGGTCTTAGGGGCCTCTTGGGACGCCTTGGAGCGTCGGATGCTCGAAAAGTGAAGAACCCCAAAAACATTGAAAGACCACCGAAGGCAAATCATTGATTTTGGCCTCTCGGGGCCCTTTTGGGAATGCTCTTGGTGGCCTCTTGGAACGTGTTGGGCGATTTTTTTCGCCCGGCCGGAGGCCATCCCGGGCGTCTTGGACCGATCGTTCAGCGATTGGGGGCCCTCTTGGAACGTCTTGGGGGCCTCTTGGGGTCCGGAGGACCTCCCAGGGGAGTTTGGGCATCCCTGGGCACACTTTGCCGGGGTACTTTTCGCCTGGGGGCACCTACAGTCGGGGTCCTGAAGAAGGAACCCTTTTCGTTGGGGAGGGGCTCCGTGTTCCTTGATTGTTTCACAGCTTGCCTCAGGCTTTCCTTAGGTTTTCGATGGGGAATCGAACTTTAAGTAATGGGAAACAGGGGCCTCGTTCCTTATTTAGCGTTCCTTAGGTCAACGCCTCCACTGTAGGAGCGGCTCCGCACGCGTGAACGAGAGGTGGCGTGAAGCTGTGGTCAGAGACCTTCTAGCACGCCTCTGGCCCTGTGGGGCCGGCGAATTCCGCAGTGCTGCGTCTGATGATGTCGCTGGGCTGACGTGGCATACTGTCAGTGTGAGGACCCATCTCTCTCTCTCTCTCTTTCTCTCTCTCTCTCTCTCTCCTTCTCTCCTTCTCTTTGTCTCTCTCTCTCTCTCTCTTTCTCTTTCTCTCACTCGTACGGTGTGCGCGCTGCTCTGTGGGGTTGGACGGCAGGGACCCCGGGGCCGTCGATGGACAGAGCATGTGGCCGTGCCATGTTGCTGATGCCGACTAGCGATGATGTTGGTGACGTTGACGATGGTGATCTGATAGTGGTAGCGACGATGGCGACGATGCCGATGATGGTGATAGTGCTGGTGC
>CAUYUJ010003851.1:0-17500 GCA_963575745.1 Prorocentrum cordatum | reverse complement strand
ACCCGCCTGCTCGACGTGGCCGCCTGGGCACGCCTTCCCCACCCGCCCGCTAGAGTCTGCCCGCCCGACCTGCCCGTCTGGTTATGCCATTTGTTTTCTGCTTCTTCCCGCCCTCTTGTTCATTTTCCACGTGCTTAAACTCTTCTCCGCTCTTTCCTTCCGTCCCCTCTCTCCTTGTGATAGGAGCTGTGCTAAACACAAGTGGCAGGTAAGGAAAATATGCCTGAAAAGGGGGTACGTTCCAAGACGAAGAGGGCGTGTAGCGAGGGTAGGGGCATACGTGTTGAATGGCACTCGAGCAGATAGGTGCGAGCAGTGTTAAACTGATTGTTGTTGTTGCTGCCGTCGTCCCGCTCGCGACCCAGCCCGCGATCCACCCGCGACCCACCCGCGACCCGCCCGCGACCCGCCCGCGACCAACCCGCGACCCACCCGCGACCCATGCCGCGACCCACTCGCGACCCACCCGCGACCGACCCGCGACCCACACCGCGACCCACCTGCGACCCGCCCGCGACCCACCCCGCGCCCACCGCTTCATTCTTACCCGTACCTGGGGGATTGCTACATGTTGGTCTTTGCTCCTCTACTGGGAATCCACGTCACGAGAAGGTGCGCCGTCGGAGGGGGGGAATGACACCCCCGCATTGCTGCCTCCAGAAGACCGCCCCATCGCGACCTGCCCGCTCCTGCGCGCCGCACTTGGGCCGTGAACCTTTGGTACGTAGCTAGCGACGATAGACATTTCACCAGCGGATGTCAGTAGCCGAAAGAGAAGCAACCGCATAACATATACCTCTTTTCAGAGGTCCGGGTGGATGCCTCGGTGCCGGCGGTGGGCCCCCCCTGGCGGCGCCTCTGGCGCCCGCACTGGCGCGCTGGGCGCGCTAGTGTGGAGGGGGGTCAGACGCCAGCCACGCGGACCTCTGAAAGTTGATACTCGTGCAGGTTCTTCTTCTTTTGCGTGGCCTTTTCACCCGCAGATGCCTGGAGCCACCCAGAGAAGCCCCGACCTCGCCCCGAGGCAAGGGCGCCGCGCAGCGGGGGGCGCCCCGAGCACGGGGAGGCCTCCTCCTCTTCGCTCCTCGCTGCTCGCTCCCTCCACTCTCCAGCCCTCCCTCCCCGCTCCGGCCCTCCCGCCTCCCTCCACCCTCCAGCCCTCCCTCCTCACTGCCTCCTCCCTCCCTCCTCCCTCCACTCCTCCTCCCTCCACTCCCCGTTCCCCTCCCTCCCCGCTCCCCGCTCCCTCCTCGCCGTGCGACCCTCCCCCTCTCCGTGCCTCCCGCTCCCTGCCGCTTCCCCGACCCTCGGGGAGGAGCAGGCGCGCGGCACGGAGCCAGGAAGCACGTGCCGTCGCGGGTCCGTGAGGATGTCGCGGTCGCCCCTGCGTTCCCCCTCCCCCTGGTGAAGGTTTCTACCGCCCGCTCGTCTTCCAGATCGCTCGGGAGGGCGATGGGGGGAGGGCCGAGGCTCGAGGATCGCACACGGCAGCCTCGCGCCGCGTCGGCCAGCGGCGACCCCCGACGCTGGCGTTCGATGCTGAACGCCGCCAGCGACCCCGGTCGGTGTTGAACGTGCTGACGCCCCGGCAGCGGCCGATCGTTCAAGGTTGAAGAATCCCCGCAGTGTCGGGATTCACCGCGGGGGTCGACACGACACGAACCTTGATGGGCCGGTTTTCCACCACCACCACCCTCAGTTGGAGGGCGAAGGGGTCCTCCTCCTCCTCCTCCTCCTCCTTTTCGTCCTCCTCCTCCTCCTCGTCCCCCACCTCCTTCCCCCCTCCAACTTATGGTGGTGGTGGTGGTGGAAAACAGGCACATCAAACCTGCCGTACCTATGTGGTTGGACGTTTGGCCCAGCCTGCGTATCCGGAGGCATCCGCGGAGGGGAGCTCTCCGTGTACCTCCATGGGCTCCGCCGCCTGTCCTCTCGGCCCTCCCCCCCCGCTCGGCCCCCCCCGAAGTCGGGCCTGTCTCTCTACAGGAGGAATGTTCAAAAATAGTCACAGGAAAAGTATGGGGACGATTTTTCGATTATTGCGAATGCCTTACGGCCGGTGCTGCCGACCCTGAATGACGACGACGATGACGGCGAGCGCTCTCGGGGGCCTCTTCGGGGTAGTTTTGGGAACTCTTGGGAAGCTCTTGGGAGCCGCTTGGGAGCCTCGTGGGGGCCTCTCGGGGTTTCCTGGGGGTTTCTTGGGGACCTCTTGGGGCCTCTTGGGGGGCTTCTGAGGGGCCTCTGGGGGCTTCCTTCGAGCTTCTCAGACCGAGGGATCGAAATGTCCGTTCGGGTCCCCCGTCTAGCGTCTTGGGGGCCTCCTCGGCTGTCTTGGAGGCCTCTTGGGCGGTCTTGAGCTCTCTTGCCTGGAGGCCTCTTGAGCCATCTTGGGGCGGTCTTGGAGGCCTCTTGGCTTGTCTCGGAGCGTCGGGAAGCTGACATGGCGAGAATGCTGAAATCTTTCAACAACCGACGGGAAATCTACGTTTTTTACCCCTTGAGGCTGTCTTGGAAGTCCTCTTGGGGGCCTTGGGGCGTTTTGGAGTCCTTTTGAGACGCCTGGAGGTTACTTTGGCGACTTGGACCGATACTTCGGCGATTCGGGGCCCTCGAAGGTCATCTTGGGGACATCTTGGGGAACTTCAGCAGCGTCTTGGGGCTTTCCTGGGGCCCCGAATCGCCTGGGGGGGAGTCGTATCTGCCCGGGGACCCACCCAGGACTACCCCCGGGACCACCCCCCCGGCGGGGAGGGGATCAAATGGAAGGGGCTTCTTTCGACTCAACTACAACGTTGCTCAACTTCGACGAGTCAAACGGAACAGTCTCTTCCACACCCCGACAGGGTCGGCTGATTTCTTTGACAATATTTGAGTATGTTTGGACTATGTTTGATGTTTCGTCCAAAATCCGCCTGTCGGAGAACTGGCCCGACCTAGCCCTCGCTCCCTCGCTCCTCCCTCTTCACGCCCCAGACCCCGCTCATCTCCTTCACTCCTCCTTCCCTCGCCTTTTTCCTCTCCCCTCCCTTTCCCTCGTCGACCCTCTTTCTTATCTATCTGCCTCGTCTCGGCCCCTAGGTCTTCGACCCATGGCGAAGGCCACTACTCGAAGCGGCTAGCCTTTCCGGTGAACGTATCGCGAGGTTCGGACGCGCCAATTAGCGTGTGATTGATTCGGGTCACGGCTCCAAACAGTCAGCGGCGCGCACCGGCAGCACTACCGCGTCCCAAGCCAACAGGCGAGGGCAGCCTGCAGGCAAGGTTGCACGCCCCTCCTGGGGAAACTGGATGGGGGCCAACTTGAGCCAGTGGCAGAGGAAGGGCGATGAGCCAGGGGGTCTGCGCGGCTGAAATCTCCAGCTCGGTCTATTTCCGCACGCGCGCCACCAGGCGCGTGGGCCGCGGCAAATCAGCAAGATAACCCCCCTCCTTTAACGTGGGTCAGATTATCCAGGCCCACGGCCACAACGCGGCGAAGCGTCCACCCCTTCTCATCTTGGCGCGGCCACGGACCGCGCTGGCGATTCTGATTCCCGAGACCCTTCCCCGCCCAATTAGCAGGGGCAAATCGTTGCAGACGCGAGAGCCATGATGATGCTCATGACGGACAATTTGGAAACCACATTCGGGCGGTACCAACCAGACGGCTCCGTTCTGACGAAGTTACTCCCACTTGGAAGGCGTGTTTGGCGGAATGCCACCACTAATTGTAGGCGCTACGCGTATCACCACCAGCCCATCCACAGACGATGCGTAGGGGAGCTGACGGAAAACGAGAAGGAGAGAAACACATCGTGAAACCGAGCGGGCGACATCGGTGAATTGGGAGGTCTTTTGTGGTGAAGGTTGCATGTGTTGCTGCTGGTGCTCTTACTCCTGCTGGTACTGCTTCTGCTGCTGTTGCTGCTGGTGTTGCTGGTTCTCGACCAGCGAATGCCCAGGCGAATAGATGTGATCAGGGAAATGACGGAACACACAGAGTAACCAAGGACTGGGGAACCTGTCTTATCCAAGACGGCGAGGATGGAGGAGGAAGCGGAGGAGGATGAGGAGGGGGGAACTGAAGGAGGAGGAGGGGGAGCGGGAGGAAGGAGGAGGGAGGAGGAGGAGGAATAGGCGGATGAGGTGGAGGAGGAGAAGGAGGAGGAGGATAATAAAGACGAGGAGGGGGAGGATGACGAGGAGGAGGAGGAGGAGGAGGAGGAGGAGGAGGAGGAGGAGAAGGAAATGAGGAATAGCGGAGGAGAGGAGGAGGGGAACGGACGGGGGAGGAGGAGAGGGAAGAAGGGGAGGAGGAAGAGGAGGAGGAGGAGAAAGGGGAGGTGGAGACGGGGATGATGAGGAGGAGGAGGAAGGGGAAGAGGAGGAGGAGGATAATGATGATGATGATGATGATGATTATGATGATGATGATGATGATGATGATGATGATGATGATGATGATGATGATGATGATGATGATGATGATGATGATGATGATGATAAAGTGGAGGAAGAGGAGAAGGAATAGGATGAGGTGGGGAAGGGAATGGAGTGAGGAGGAAAGAGGCGGATGAGATGGAGGAGGGAGACGATGAGGAGGAGGAGGATGAGGAGGAGGAGGAAGACAATTTTGAGTTTGGGGGCCTCTGTGGCCGTCTTGGGGGCTTCTTTGGCGATCCCGGGAGCCTGTTCCGTGCCTCAGGGGGGGGGGCCTCTTGGGGCCGTTTGGGCGTCTCTTGGGAGCTTCATGCAAGCCTTTTGGGCGTCTCTTGGGGCCTCCTGGGCGCTTTTTGGGGTCCTCATAAAGCGCTCTTGTGAGCCTTGGGGGCGCTATTGGGGCCATCTTGGAGGAGATCGATCAAAAAAGGGAGGGGGGTTTAATTAGCACCGCCCCTCGGGAGCCTCTAACATCGCCTCTTGGACCACTTTTGGAGCGCTCTTGGAGCGCTCTCGGGCGCTCTTGCGGCCGTCTTGGGGCTCTCTTGGGCCCCTCTTGGAGCTTTCTTGAGCCATGTTGGAGCCATCTTGAGGCCTCGGATGGCCATCGGAAGCGAAACGGCGAGAAAGCAAACATCATTGGTTTTCCGTAGGTTTTCAAAGGATGTTTGCCTCTTGGAGGCCTCCTTGGAAAGCCATTTGGCCTCTTGGAGCCGTGTTGGGACGGTCTTGGAGCCTCTTGGAGCATCTTCGGAGCCATGTTGAGGTATCTTAGGCTATTTGGATCAATCTTGGAGGTCATGTTAGGCTTTCCGAAGCGCTCTTGGCGCCATCTTGGGCGAAAAGGTACCCTCTGACCGCTCGCGAAACGCCCCATCCAGGTCCAGGGGAGGGGGTTAGGGGGAGGGGTAAACCCCTCCCCGAAGGGGAAGAAGGAGGGGTGGAAGAAGAAACTTTCTAAACCACCTACGCCCAGAGGGCTGGTGGGATTGCCGGCCCCCTTGCCCGCTTCGCCCCTCGCCATGAGTGGCGCAGCGCATGTCCAAGTCAAACAGCGCCCGACCAGCCGCTAGAGCGGGCGTAGACGGATGGGCCACCAAAGGAGGAAAGACGTGAGAGCCCTGAGAGCCATGCAACGAGCGGGGCAACGTTGGAATCCCTCCTCCACATTCCGAACCCTGCTGCTGGCAAGGGAAAGGAGGATTGCCCGGTGGCCATCATCTGCCCTCAGGCGTATCTCTATGGATGTGCGCGCGGGAAGTGCCGACTTATCTCAGCTGCGCGTCATGGAGAACCCACTGGACCTACCCGGCAAGTTCCGGCGCGATAACCCACGCCACTATCGCAGACGTCAGCGCCACGTTGGCGTTGCAGGCCGAACAAGCGCGACACCTCCAGGTGCCCCAGGCTGGATCTGCACCCGACGTGCGAAATCGTTGCAACTGCCTCGTCGCGGACATCTGCCTCCATGTGGCGCTGCACGCCTGGAGCGATTGCAGCAGGCCTTCGTTCCGATCGCTTCTCTCGGTGCCATTTTCTACGGCAGCGTCCATGTGCAGTTTAAAGCTTACGGGTGGCACACCAGTGCTAGTCTCTCCTCCGTCGGGTGCGCGGCACGAGCAGCTGGCGTCAGTGTCGCGGCCTTTGCGCTGGGCCGTTGCGGGGAATGTCCTAGGGTGGCGCCAGAAGCCGAAGCGTTTCGTTCGGGTGTGCAGACAGGGCGTGTCGCGCCCAGATCGCCACACACCCGCTTTTGGTTTACAGTCGGTGACCCCTTTGCGGGTTTTTGTTCCACCCCTCTTCGTCTTGGGCGACCTCCCGCCGGCACGAGGCAGGCCTGAGCGGCCACTTCGTCCCGCGAGGCCTGGACGTGCTGCCGTCCGAGCTGCTGCGCTCCCTGCGTGTATTTGCCTCCCCCTCTCTGGCTGTGCCTCCCCCCGTCCCACCCTTCTCTTTCCTCCGTTTTCCCCTCTCCCCCGTCCCCCGGTCTCCCCCCCTCCCCCCGCCCCTCCCGTCCTACTCAGGAATTTGGAAAAGGGGTGTGGCAAAAGGGGTATGGTGCCAATCGTGGAAATGGCGGTGCGATCTGAGATAAACAACATCGCCAGAGCCCCCTTCAAATTAGCACCACACCCCGTTATACCATACCCCCTTTCTACCTCCACACCTAGATTTCCGGCCCCCCCGCGCGGGGCGGGGTCTGGGCTTCTTGCTTCGGCTCCCAGGCTGGAATATACGCTTAGGAATGCGACGGAAGAGGGGGGGCGCATACCCACCACCGCCAGGTACCCCCGGGCCCGTCCCGGGCCAGGTGTGCAGGTGGCGGCAGTACCCACTGGTCTTTGAAAAGGAAATATTTTTTTGGAGTCCCGGTCTCCAATCCATTTAGAGCGCCTCCCTACTCCGATATGATCGAGTGGCTTCACCTTCCCCGTCCTCCCAATGGGGCGGGCGGACACCCAATCTTCTCTCAACGCCTTCCTACTCCATGTGTCTACCTACTTCTTCCGACCGATGGGTACGCTTCCACTGTACGACCCGAGGCCCATTAGAAACACCAGTGGCTGGCCTGGGACGGGCTCGTGTAGGTTGGCCGGTTGTGGTTTCGTCGGTCACACATGGCGGGCACGGCAGGTTCGCGGCTCGGCGTTCAAGGTTGAACGATCCACGCGGTGTGAGTAACCAGCACCGGGATCGCGGCACGAACCTGCCACATTCGTAGAACAACATATTTTGATGTGGGCAGCGCTTTTTTTCCTCGCGAATCGAACAGCCTTGTCTACTTTCAACGCCAACCTGCTTCGACAGAGCGGCCAGAAGTCTCGTGCCTTTTGGACATTCGTGTCACCCCCGCTGTTTCACCGCCCGAAGACGCCCCCCTGGAGCACGAACATGGTTCAGACGTCCCGCCTCGTATTTGGGGTTTGCTCAAAGGTTTCTTTCCCAAAGAGGCCTTGCCACGCCGCCACTCTGCCTGCCCCTGGCAGGGCACGGTGGTGGTGTGCAGGTGCCTTCTGCGTCTGCTTTCCGACCGACGCGGCACCCCCGCAGCCCTCGGGGCGCGTGGCGGGGCGCTCCTCCCGGGGGCCACGCCCGCGACGAGAATCTGGGGGCCGCAGCGGGCCCCGCCCCCGACCGACGATCATCGCCCCCCCCGCTTCCCTTGGCATCGCTCGGACGTGTGTTTTTTTCCTTCGGCGAGGACCATCGAGGAGCATCCTTGATCATTTGGCGGAAAACCCACGCACGAAACCGAAAAAAACACAAGGAAAGGACGTCCGAGCGATACCCAGTGTGGGGGGGAGAGCGTCCCAGGAGCCACGCCTGCGACGAGAAGCCGGGGCCGCAGCGGGCCCCGGCCCCGACCGACGATCACCGCCTCCCCCCCCCCTTCCCGGCACCGCAACGTAGGAGGCGCCGCAGAGTCGGGGGCGGAAAAGTGGGGGGTGATAACTAGGGGGGGGTGGATATCACGGCGGGGGCCATGATATTTCCCCAGATTTCATGGCGCCTCTTCTTATTTCATTACGTCCCTGGCCCCCCCGCTGGGCCGCGCACATGCCGCCGGTCATGATTTGCACCCCCCCCTCTTGGACACCCCCCTCTTTGCCGCCCCCGACAGAGTGGGGCCATGCGATCCCGGGCCAGCTCGTGCCGCGCGCGGCCGACTTCAAACTGCGATCCCCCCCGCGCGCGCGACGGCGAAAAGCCGGCCGCCCGCCCCTCCGCGGCACCGTGCGGCCCTCGTCGCCGTTTGCCGCTTCGGGCCCCGCCGCAGTCGCCAACGCCGCCGGCGTGGTCCACGCCCACGTCAGACGCAGCCGCTTGCCGCCGAAGGGGATGTGTAGGTTGAAGTCGGGCATGTCCCTCTACAGGAGGAATACTCGAAAGCAGTCAAAGAGTAGCTTGGGGATGTTTTTTGGACTATTGGGGATTTGTCTCGACATCGCTTGGGGGACTTGTCTAGCTTTCGTCAAGCACCCGCCTGTGGGAGGGCATGCCCGACCGAAGGCCAGGTTCCTCTGCGGCACCCCGGTGGGTCCTCTTGCCGGGCCGGCGGAGGCGGGCGCCCCGAGGGCGGAAAGCACGCCTCCGCGGCCGCGGCCTCGTGGGCCAGGCACCTGGGCCGCGGCCCCGCGGATGCGGGGCATCTTTTCGCGGACGCGCCGCGCGGATGCCTCCTCCTCCCTTCTTCCTCCGCCTCCTCTCACAGAGCGCGCTCCGCTACTCGCAAAGTGCCTACTCGCAAACGTCAACAACAACGTGTCCCCCTCCACGTTAAGTGTCGTACCCCCCTCGTGGCGAATCCAGGCCATTTGTTGCGAGCTACTTTGCGAGTAGTGGAACGCGCTTGCCTATACTCGAGCCTGTTTATGAATTGTATGTATTCCGGGCCGATGACGGCCGTCATCTGGGGGAGGGGGAAGGGCCGATGACGTCACGTTTCGCGCCAGCGGCGAATGAGAATGCCCAGGGATAACCGTGGACGGATAGCAGCAGCAGCAGCAGCATGTAGGTGGCGATCCGCATCACAGCACCTGTGTACGCCACAATGCCTGTATACAGTATGTGGTATACTGATTCGACCAGCTTTCCCGATTCGACGCGGTGCAGCGCGCACATCCTACCTGATGACAGGCTGGCGCAGTATGCTGCGCTGAGGCCAGAGGTCCCACCGAGCCTGGGGTTGGGGTCGCCAAGCCTTTCGTAAAACCAGCACCAGAGCAGGCGAGGGCCTTCTCAGGACCAGGACTGCCGTATAGGTCATATGCTTTGACGGTAAATTATCCTGGAGGCCTTTCTACCCGAGGGTGCGCTATAGCAGATGCGCTTCGCAGAGAGCATTCTGTCGAAGAAGACGGCGTAAACATAAACTTTTGGCGCTCCGCGCGGATTTCTTGGATTTGTGCTTGGGCCCTCCTGGCGGCGCGTCTGGCGCCGCCCCCGGCGCGCTCCGCGCCAGGGAGAGGGATCCAGCGCAGATCCAAGAAATCCGCGCGGAGCGCCAAAAGTTAATGCTTATGGCGTTTTCTCTTCTTCCATTCTGGGGGCCCCTGGATCCTCCCGAGAGGTCTCCGAGGACCAGAGCTGTGCCCAGGGAGTGAGGCGACGAGGATTGCCAAGGGTGTCTGGTTCGCTGGACTTCGGTTGTGTCTTGTTTTTCGCTCTGGCAGGGACAGTGCAGGAAGACGGGCAGAGCAGAGCCAAACACAAAGCGACACCGAAAGACGGGAGACGGCGCTCAGGTCCAGCCCTGACGAGCATCGCCCAGGGGCGTCTGGTCGCTCTGGCCGGCTCGGCCGCGTCGCCGGCGGCTGCTCCCGTCGGCTGCGCGTGGCGTGCTGCTGCTGCGCCGCAGGCGCCCTTCCGCGCAGGCCGCCTGCGGCCTCTGTCGGTCTCGGTCGGCCTCGCCTGCGGCCTCCGTCGCCTCGGGCGTGTCGGCGTCGTCTTCTCGGCGGGTGGTCGTCGCCGGTGGGCGGCCTGCGGCTGCTCGGCGGGGGGGCGGCCTGCGCCCCCGTCGCGGCGTCACCCCGACAGGCGTATGCTACGTGGGCGTCGCCCCCCCCCAGGGACGACGCGCGCGCTGAGAAATCTTCTGGGATGTGCGTCGTGGCGGGCGCTCTCTGGCCACACCGCTCGGGAAACGATGTGCTGCAAGCCGGGTGTACTGGATGTTCGGTTCGCGCGCCCGCGCGCCTCCGAGGAGGACAGGTAGTGCTAGTATGTCTCTGTGCGTCCCACTATCCCTCCCCCTTGCTGCTGTACTCTCAGGGCTCCGAAGAACCCCCCACCACTGGAGCACCCGCCTGTAGCAACCCATTCTAAATCATCACCATCATCATCGCCATCATCCTCAGCATCATCATCATCATCATCAGCATCATCATCCTCGTCATCATCAGCATCATCATCAGCATCATCATCATCACCATCGTCAACATCATCGTCATCATCATCACCAGCGATGGAGTGACCGCCGAACGTCTCTTGGTGTTTGTCGTTTGATGACGGCATGGTTTGCACACTGAAGATCAGAAGCGAAGTTTCAGACAGGCCAAGGCCTTGCTTCACACTTTTTCTGCTAGTGCGTTTTGTGCTGTAACGTTTTTTGACCTCTGACTCCTTTTGCCGCCCGCGGCAGGAGGAGTCCGAGGTCAAATCATGCTCCTCCTCTTCTCCCCACCCTCCTCCCTTCCTCCTCTTTCTCGTCCTCCTCCTCCCACGCGGCGTCCACAGACCACACGCCAGGTTGGTTCTTCTTCTTCTTTCTAAGCGTGAAGTACCTACCCCGCTTTCGCTTCCAGGCAAAACCAAGGCATACCACGCGCCTCCTCGTCAAGCGGCCTGACCAGTACAGGCCGTAGTTTGGCATCGCTTGGTATCTCTTGGAAGCGAGGGTGGTCAAAAGCGAGGTAGGTTTGTTCCCCCTTTCTTCTTCTTCTTCTTCTTCTTCCCACGCGGCGCGCAGCTCCGCAGCACAGTTTGCGCGTTTCCCCCCCTCGCGGGCCATCCTTCGCCGCAGGCGCCCATAGGCCCGACTCCGCAGTCGGGGCGCGTCCCCTCGGAGGCGCGCGCCGCTCGGCGTCGCCGCCCTTGCTGAGGGGGGAGGAGGAGGAGGAGGAGGAGGAGGAGGAGGAGGAGGAGGAGGAGGAGGAAGGAGGAGGAGAAGGAGGAGGAGGAGGAGGAGGAGGCCTGGCAGGAGGAGGAGGAGGAGGCTGAGAAGGAGCATCAGGAGGGGAACAAAAAAGTTACATGAGCACAAGAACTCGGAGGTCCGCGCGGATTTTTAGGATCGGCGCTGGGCCCCCCTCCCTGGCGCGCTCCGCGCGCCAGGGGCGGCGCCGGAGGCGCCGCCAGGTTGGCCCCAGCGCCCATCCGCGAAATCCGGGCGGACCTCCGAGTTTTTATGTGTATGTCACTTTTTGTCACCCTAATCAGGAGGAGACCTAGGGGCAAGGTTGTCATGGTAAGGTTGAACGCGGCGATGATGGTGATGGTGATTCTTGCGGATGCCAACGCTGACGCTGCTGTTGCTAGTGATGACGGTTGGACGGCAACGGCGATGACGATGATGTTCACGGTTCTGATGATGACGATGTTGATGATGATGATGATGATGATGATGATGATGATGGTATGATGATGATGATGTTGATGATGATGATGATGATGATGATGACGATTGCGATGATGATGTTGATGCTGATGTTGATGATGTTGATGTTGATGTTGATTACACTTATTGCGACAATGATGATGTTGATGGTGGTGATGATGATGGTAACGATCATGATGGTGATGATTGCAATGCTGATGCTGATGAAATGCCGATTTCGATGATGATCATGCTGCTGCTGAAGATGATGCTGGTGATGAGGATGCAGATGGCGGTGATGTTAATATTCATCATGATGCCATTGTTGATGCCCAGCACGATGCCGATGATGATAATTAAGATGCTGACAGGGATGGTGATGCTGATGAATGTGGAGATGACGATTATTGCGCTGATGATGTTGCTGATGACGATGATGATGATGCTGATAATGATGACGATGATGATGATGCCGTTGATAATGAAGATGATGCTGATGATGATGGTGACGATGACCACGATGCTGACGATGATGATGCTGCTGATCATGATGATGATGGTGGATGGTGATGGTGATGCTGACGATGATGCTGATGCTAATGATGGTGTGGGTGAGACTGAGGGTAATGCTTATGGTGATGGTGATTGTGATGATCCCTGTGATGATGATGGTTATGCTAAAGCTGGCGTTGCTGTTCTTGATGATGGTGCTGACAATACTGCTTATGATGATGATGATTATGATAATGCAGCTGCTGCTGCTGCTGATGATGATGATGATGATGATGAGGATGCTGATGATAATAGTATGTTGATAAGGATGCTGCTGATGATGCTGCTGTTGCTGGTGATGATCGGAGGTGAGGGGGTGAGATCGAAGTGGAACGGAGAGCCCCCCTACCTGGAAATCGGTTTCGGTTTCGTGTTCGTGCGTGCCGTGCGTGCGGGCGAGGCGAAGCTGCGTGGGCGGGCGAGAAGAAAGTCTCCTCTGGCTGAGGCGCGGCCGGACCAAATGATTCCTTTCCGGGGGCCGGTGGCCCGCGATGTTCCGCCGGTGTCCCGCCTCCGGCTGACGCGCGGCCGCACCAAATGATTCTTTTTTGGGGGCCAGTGGCCCGCGGTGTCCCGCTGGTTTCCCGCCGGTGCCCCGTCGGTGTCCCGATGATGATGATGATGATGATGATGATGATGATGATGATGATGATGATGATGATGATGATGATGTCGATGTCGATGATGATGATGATGATGATGATGGTGATGGTGATGGTGATGGTGGTGGTGGTGATGGAGCCCCGATGATGATGGTGATGATGATGATGATGATGATGATGATGTTGACGATGTTGATTATGATGATGATGATGATGGTGATGGTGATGATGATGGTGTCCCCTTGATGATGATGATGATGATGATGATGATGATGATGTTGATGATGTTGCTGATGCTGATCATGGTGTCCCGTTGATGGTGATGATGATGTTGATGATCCTGATGATTCTGATGATGATGAGATGATGAGATGATGATGATGAAGATGGTGATGATGATGGTGTCCTGAGGATGATGATGATGATGATGATGATGATGATGATGATGATGAGGTTGATGATGATGCTGTTGATGACGATTATGGTGATGATGATGGTGTACCGATGGTGATGATGATGATGTTGATGATGAGGATGGTGATGTGGTGATGATGGTGATTTTGATGCTGTTGGCCCGATGATGATGATGCTGATGTTGATGATGATGCTGGTGTCCTCATGATGATGATGATGATGATGATGATGCTGCTGGTGATGTTGATGGTGACGATAATGATGGTGTCTCGATGATGATGTTGATGCTGATGATGTTAATATTGCTGATGCTGATGATGTTGGTGTTCTGATGATGATGATGATGCTGTTGTTTATGATGATGATCATGATGATATGAGGATGTTGCTGTTCCGATGGTGGTGATGGTGCCCCGATGATGATAATGTTGTTGATGATGGTGACGATGATGGGTTCCCGATGATGATGATGGTGATGCTGATGTTGATGATGATGATGAGGTGATGATGATGGTGTCCCGATGAAGATGATGGTGATGATCATGATAATGTTGATGTTGATGACGGTGATGACAATGATGTTCATAATGATGATGATGACGACGTTGATTGTGATATCGAGTGTGATATCGACAGTGAGATCGACAGTAAGACCGAATGCGAGATCGATTGTGAGATCGATAGTGAGATCGATCGTGAGATCGATCGTAAGTTCGATAATCAGATCGATTGTGAGATCGATCGAATGAAATAGATCGAGTGAGATCGATTGTGATATCGATCGAGTGAGATCGATCGAGCGTGACTGATAGTGAGATCGATAGTGAGATCGATAGTGAGACCGATCGAGTGACACGTTGGTTCCTCCCCCCCGAACCTCCTTATCACCCGAAGGGTGGTCGTATAGGTAATGATGATTGTGAATATGATGATCAGGTTGATGCTGTCGATGATCAGGCTTCTGCTGCTGATGATGAGGAGGAGAAAGGTCCGTAAGCATCGTGGCTCAAACCTGCCTCTGGCTCGAGGCAGGCGACGCGCTGTCTCTTCCCCTCTCCTGGAAAGAGTCTCCGTTCTCTCTCTCGACGTTCAGAGACACCTTCGTTGGCTGCGGAGGCCAGCGAAGAGGTGGCGACGGAGAGCAGCCAGTCCACCGGGCAGCCCAGGACTCTGCACGCCCCCGAGGGCCTCGAGCCATGCAGAGCGGCCCGGAGGCGCAGTCTTATGGCATGTGAGGCACAGGTGGCCCCAAACGGTGTTTTGGCGAGGTCGTGGGCCGCTTTCGTTTCGGCCTCGTCTTGCAGCAAAGCAGGAGGGGGTAAGACACAGCGAGGGAAGCACGAAGACGGCACGAACACGAAGAGCACCGTTCAGGTCGAGCCCTGGCGTGAGGCCGGGAGCGGCGCGAGCCCACCTGCTCGGGCCACCTCGTGGAGGCCTCGGGAGACTGATGAGCCTGTATTCCACCACAGCCCTCAGTTGGAGGAGGTGGGAGTCCTCCTCCTCCTCCTCCTCGTCCTCCTTCTCCTCCTCCTCCTTGCCCCCTCCAACCTCTGGTGGTGGTGGTGGCAAACTGGCCCCTCAGAGGCAGCGCTGTCGCCGGCGACGGCGCCGAGGCACCGGCTGCACCGATCGGCCTGGCCGGTGCGCGCCGGCCGGGCAGCGCAGGGGGGGGGGCCCGAGGGCGGCCCGGGCGCCCAGCGTCGAGGCGAAGGCGAGCGCCACGGTCGCCGCCGTCAGGAAGGGCGCCCAGCGTCGGAGGCGCGGAGTCATTCGCGCTTCGCGCTTCGGCTCCGATGCCTCCTGCTCCTCTTCTCCCCTGGGAGGCGGCGCGAGAGCGCGAAGTAATTCGCGCTTCTTGCTTCGGCTCCGATTCCTCCTCATCCTCCTCTTCTCCCCTGGGAGGCGGCGCGAGAGCGCGAAGTTGTTCGCGCTCGGCGCTTCGCGCAGCGCGGAGCGCGAAGTTTGGAGCCCTTGGTCAGCATCGTTTAACCGACCCCCTTCGAGACCCCCACCGAACTACCCCCTCGGTTGGGGAGACACCCCTCGAGACCCGAAGGGAACGGCATGTCTATATCCCCATCCAGGGGGGTACATCGGCCAGCGGGGCCCAGGCCGCGCCGCCGGCGATGGGATCGGTCAATCGACACTCACGCCTGAGCACCAAGACCCGGGTCGAGCCGTCCGGTGTAATGTTCTGGCCCATCGTTGCGCAGGTATTTGTGGACTACAGGAGGAGGAGGAGGAGGAGGAGGAGGAGGAGGAGGAGGAGGAGGAGGAGGAGGAGAGCGACCACCACGATCACAGCTACCACGAGCACGCGACAGCCACTTGCTGCACGACGGCCACAAGTGCGAGCACGACCGCTGCGAGAGCGAGGGCCACGAATGGTCAACGGCAACCACGACGAGGGGCAGATTTGCTTGCACGGGAGTGGCCATGTTTCGAAGGGGCGCAGGCACAGGCCCCTAGGTGACTCTTTCCCGGCAGGTGCAGGCGGGCTTCTTGATCTGCCGTTGCAGCAGGCTGGCTACCACGTGGTCGAAGAAGGGCTGCATCCTTTGCATTCGTCCGCCCTGAGCAGCAGCAGCAGCAGCAGCATGTGGCCCATGAAGTTAGACACTCTGGACCTCCCGGCCACCACGATGAACATCATGTTCTGTGCACGGTGCTGCGGCCCGAGGACGGCACGTACGAGGCCATCACAAGGATGTGAAGGGAGAGACAAAGGAGGGCGATACTTGGGAGGGCGCTGAGGAGAAGGCCCGGCATGTGCGCGAGCACAAACCTTAGGACGAGTTCGAGCAGACGGGGCAAGACGCGAGGTGCTCGAGTTCCTGGCGAAGGAGAAGATGCCAGCAGTCGAAGAGGATAATCTGGTCGAGGTCAGCTACGAGGATGGCCAGGGCTACGATAGCCACCAGTTGAGATACATGGGCGACGAGACTTGCCTTGATGGGCCACATTTAGATCTGCGAGAACCACCAACACAGTCACGAGGACCAACAGCTGAGCCACGAGTGCCACAAACAGAGCTTCGACGTGCATCGCGCGGGGTTACCGTGGTCACCAGCTGAGCTGCGAGAGCCACCAGCTGAGAGGGCAGCGCGCAGTGCTACACGGGCGACACTGAGCGTGAAAGGCCGCCAGCAGAGCTAGGAAGGCTGCCAGCAGAGCAACGCGGGCGAGGACAACCAGCATGGCTACGCAGGCCATCAGAACAGCTGCGGGGGACAGCCACACTTACGAGGAATGCGATCAGACCTACGAGGGCCACCTGAATTACGCCATCAGACGTAGGAGGGTCGGGTTTCAAATCGAGCTATTGCCACAAGGAGGGGGGCTGCAGCCGAAAGGGTCGGACGAGCTCGCGAGCGAAGGCTGCGAGGGCTGATTCTGCATCCGCCAGCAGGCCCTCGACAGAGCCGCGCGGCAGCTGCAAGCACGAAGCTGCATCCGCGTCGCCGGGCTCATCATCAAGACCGTGGGCGTGGACAGCTTCGCAGACGGCAGATTCCTGGTGATGTTAACCGCGGGCGACCTTTCCACGAATTTCGACACCGTCGAGAGCCGGGGCCGAATGAGGCTGGCCGAACGCTCCTGACATCCCGAGACATACTCCGAGCCGAGCATCGACGAGCTGTTCGATGACCTGCGGCCTCTGCCCATGACCGTGAGCATGTGGATGGGCGCAGACGAGCGATGCTTGAAACAGCGGCGCCCTGGGCAACACCGCAGCAGAAGCTTAACCGCGCTGCGGTGCCGAGCGACGTGACGATCTGGACTGTGAAGCCCTTCGGTCAATGGTCAGACGAAGTATTCTGGCCCCTGTACTGGCCAACGCCGCCGAGACAGTTGCGGGCACAGGCGCAAGGGCAAGGACACTTGCACAAAAGGCACGGGAAAGCAAGCACAACTACAAACGCACTTGCCTTTGAGACCACCTGCTGCCGTCGGAGGGTGGAGATCTCAGCGAGGTCGACCGTCATGTCTGCGGCCCCAGCGGACACCGCGGCACCTCTTTCGTTCTTCGATCCGGGGGTGCTACGGGGGCCGCTCCAAATACGAAGATAAGAGTAACAACCAGACCGTCTCGTCCTGGAGACCTACTTTGCGCTGGGTTGCCAGTTCCGACCCGCTGTCGAGGGCACCAAGATATCCGCGCTTCGCTGTCCCGGGTGTAGCTTGTCATTGTGAAGTCGATCCTTGCATCCGCGTTTTGACATGCTTGGCTGGGCGCGCTCCCGTTGTCCTTGGGATGCCGTCGAGCCAGACTGCCCATGCCACGCCTACACCGAAGGCTCCAGGGAACGCGGCAAAACCATCCACTCACATCGCTAGGTATACCAACATGCATATACATATGCACATGCTGTAAGGGGAATGGAGATACACACCGAGGCGGAAAAGCATGT
>CAUYUJ010003850.1:47500-75106 GCA_963575745.1 Prorocentrum cordatum | reverse complement strand
GCGATGCCCGCCTCCAAGGACAAGAAGAAGGCGGAGATCATCCACGTCGACTTGTGGCGCAAGGTGCTCGCCCGGGAGGCTCGCGAGCTCCCGTGGGCGCCCCCCAGAAGCCTCCCGAAGAAAAAGGTTCTTCCAGAGCCGCCCAAAAAGGGACGCCCCCCTCCCGATCAAGAGCGGGAGGAGGAAGAGGAGGAGGAAGAGGAACAGCATCAGGAGCAGGAGCACGAGGACGGCATCGACCCCTACGATCCGCTCGGCCTCAGGGCAGGAAAGGGCCGCGGCGGTGGCGGCAGCCGGAGAGGCGACGAAAAGAGGGACAACAGGCCCGAGCCGCCGCCTCGGACGGGCAAAGGTGGTACTCTCATGGAGGACCTCGCGGAGATCGAGAAGGCGGCCCCCGCCGACGCGCAGATGCCCGACCTCAAGCGCAAGCTGGCTGGCCTCAAGGAGCGCTATGCTGGTGGCCGCCCTGAGGGCACGGCCAGCGGCAGTGGCGCTCGTGACCAAGTTCCGGGCACTGGGGCCACCAAGAGGCAGAAGCTCTCCGACGTCCTCGCCGAGAGGGCCATCGCTACGAGTGCGCGCGCTGAGAAGCCGGCTGGGACCAGGGACCCCAAGGACAAAGAGTCGATCACGATCGACGGACTTGCTCGCATCATCCGGCGTCGTGTGACTGCGGACTCTGACGAGTCGGGGGAAGACGAGGGAGGACCAGGGAACGGCAGGTCAAGGCACGTCGACATCCTCAAGACGCGGCGGAAGTCTCCCGGCCAGCTCAGCGAGGACATGCTGCAGCGGATGGCGAGGCTCCTTGGCACCCTGGCGGCCTCCGATTTCAGCGACGCCGCATGCCGGGCGATTGCCCAGGCTTACGTGCACCACATCATGTTCAACGAGTTCCCCCGGCAGAAGATTGGCCTGCGCGACTCCCGGGAGATCGAGACCCTGGCGCTCGCGGCCGATCTCCTCCTCCGGGGGGAGCAGGCGGGGGCCCTGGACGTCGTCATGAAGAGGCTCAAGGCCCTCGAGCGCTCCCTCGTCGACGAGAATTGGACCGTCGCCAGGTGGTACGAGCTCATACCGACGGGGGAGGCGCAGCTCACCAGCCGCGCGGAAGCGACGGCAGCGCTCAAGCTCGAGGAGTCCGAGAGGAAGCTCAAGGGGCCCAGGACCGTCGGGATCAAGCCCTGATCCAGGACTGCATTGGAGCAGTCAGGGCCTGCCGATCCGACGCCTGCGTCGGCGGCCATTTCGAATACTACACCGCTGATTTTTTCTACGTCGGCCGGGGCTGCCGCGGCACAGCCGTTGGAGAGTCGCCACTCTGTTGGTGTTGGAAGCAACTTGCAGCACCGGGGGTCGGGGACGAGCGGCAAGGGTTACGGCGGGGCGGCCGGCCAGCAGCCCAAACCCTGGAGGGGCCGCAACCGGAATCGCCTGGGCAGGTGGTAGGCGCTGATGCGGCACTCGCCGGCTGCATCCAGATTTTTGCACAACCCATGGTGAGTGAAGCTTGGGCTCGCTGTGTGCGGGGCCGTTCGTTGATTTGCGATTGCGGCCTGGAGCGGTGACTTGTGGGTCCGCTTGAGGTCCTCCTGTCGCGTCACAGCGTCGAGCCCCCTACCGGATGGGACAGGCTGAGGCATTGGTTGGAGCACGAACTGGAGGAGCTGCCCGAGCCGCTTACCTTCAGTTCCCTGGGCGTGATTTTGGGTAGTACGATATGGCAGCGTGCTGGGGGTCTGTCTGAGATGGACGCCCTAGCTCACGCTGTCGAGATTACACTCTCCTTCATACCCGCAGGGGAGCGCAGTTGGCCAGCGATGGCACTTTGACCCAGGATGTGCTACCAGTGCCTGTCGGTCTCTTGAGGGGTGAGCCCGCTCTTGCACGACTTCTACCGGGACCTCCCGGTTCGTATACAGCGGCATTACAGCCAAGCCGCATTTCATCGAAGAGCATCGAAGTATGATTTCCATTGCGCAGCGTCGCATTGAACGTCTTGGCAGCCAGCCCGAGGGTATCCCATGGAATTCCATCGAGCGTAAGCTTGGCATGGATCACATTACCTATGAAGGCTCTGGCGGGCGGCCTCACCCATTCAGCTTGGTGCAAATCGCGGAAGGGCTGCCTCCAGCTGGGGCCGTCGGCCGCGTGCCCTTAGATAAGGTAGTTCCCCCGGAGGTCGCCCAGTGGCTGCGGGAGCCGAGCCGCGTCCTGAAGAGTTCCGAGGAGTGGCCTCGGCACCCGCCGCGAGCCCGGGTCAACGCGACCTACGACGACTGGTGCGAAATCGTCTCGGAGCTGCATCGCCGCGGAGGTGTCCGGGCGATTCCGGAGTCACTGATCTTCGCGCCTCAAGGCGAGTTGTGCCTCAACGGAGCGTTCGGGGTCGTGCGACCCAAGGACGCACTTACGCCTAGAGGGCCCGGCCTCCGGCCCATCGTCAACCTGACCCCCACGAACAGCTACATACAGGAGCATTTGGGGGAGGTGAGCGACCTGCCCATGATCGGCCAGTGGACGTCGGTTGTCCTCCTGGAGGGGCAAGTTCTGTGGATCAATTCGGATGACCAGAGGGGTTCCTTCCACTTGTTCAGGGTTCCCGACGCTTGGCACGGCTTCTTCGCCTTCGAGAAGCAGGTTCCCGGCACGCGCGTCGGAATTGGAACTTCGGAGCCCACGTACGTGGCCATCACTGTGTGCCCGATGGGATGGCTCTTGGCTGTTAAGGCTATGCAGGCTGCAGGGCGTCATTTAGCTGTGGAGCCTGCCCCTGAGGGTGCGGGGCTAACCACCGCAGAGCATCGAGGGAACCAGGCGATGCCCCTCCGACCATCCTCGAAAACACAGTCGTGGTTTCACGTCTACCTCGACAACTGGGACCAGTTCACGATCGGCAAGAGGGAGGAGCTCGACGCCAGGCGGGGGCACCCGTCCGCTGAGCAGCTGCGCCTCCGAGGCGCTTGGGCTGCCCGCGGCATCTTGCGGTCAGAGGGCAAGGAGATCGTCAGTGAGCCGATCGCTCCGTCTCTCGGTACCTTGTGGGACGGAGGGAGGGGCATGCAGGGGCCAGAGCCGAAGCGAATCTGTTTCGTTTTGTACCTCATATTGTACACGGTCTCTCGGCCGCGAGTTACCCAGTTGCTTCTCTCGGAGGCTTTGGGGCACATCTGCCATGTATGCTGTTGGCAGCGGCCGCTCTTCAGCGCGCTCGGGGCTGCGCTCCACGCGGCCCAGCGCGCACCGCCGCTCCCGCTCGCCGAGGAGGTCATCGACGAGCTGCTGACCGTGGCCTGCATGCTGCCGAGCTGCGTCGTGGACCTGCGCGCGGCGATTGACCCGAAGCCGGTCGTCTTTGATGCGAGCGAGTATGGAGGCGGAGCTTGCGAGGCCTGCGGGCTCACGCCTGTTGGCGCGCAGATTGCAGACCTCTGCCTTCGCGAGGTCGGTTTGGGTGCCGCGGGGGGCCCCCGACGACTGCAACCGGTGCATCAGGGCCGTTATCTCCTCATCGCTGTTCGGGGCTCTTCGGCAGCAGCGCGCGCGGCCTGCGACCTCGCAGGGCTCGACGTTGCTGCGTACATCGTGGTCTCGGAGGACGCTGCAGCTCGGCGCGCGGCGCGCTCGAATGCCGAGGTCGACGAAGAGTGGACGTGGGCGCGCGAATGCACCCAGGCGACCCTCGACAGAGTTGTGGCCAGGTACGCCGGGCTGCACATCCTCGTTTTGTTCAAAATCAAGAGATGCAGCCAAGGAGCTCATGTTCCTGGGATCTCTGCTTTGGGGACTTTCTGGAGGCGTCTCTGCAGCCGCGTTGCCCAGGTGGGCTGCGTCGTCGAGGCTTGCTCGGCACTCGAGGCCATTGCCGTGGATACGATCTCGGCCCACCTGGGCGTCAAGCCGCTGCTGCTGGACGCGAGGAAGCTCACGCTTGTCGCCCGGTCTTCGCTGTTCTGGTGCGTGGGTTTCGACCCTCGGTGCATGAGCTCTCTGGAGGTCGTTGGCTCGGCGGGGGCCGGTTCAGCGCAGGTCACCGCCGTCGTGTGCCACGACCGCGCCATCGCAGGCCTGCTGAATCCGGGCGCCCTGAGGGCGGACGGACGCGCAGCACCATTTGTCCCTGGTGGTCGCTCCCGCCGGCTGCCCAGCCCTGCCACCGTCGCAGTCCACAACTTCTCCGAGGAGATGGTGTTGGAGGGCGGATCTAGACGCGCACTCGTGCCAGACGAGGTGGAGCGACTGCTCGGCTTCTGCACTGGCCACACGTGCGAAGCCTTGGGGAAAGGGAGCAAATCGGCGGTCGAGAAGCTACTGCGTGGTGCTCGACGTACGCTCCTAGACGGCGCCACCAGCCCGCTCGTTCTCAGCCTGCTGCTGCAGGGCCTCGCGTGCAGGAACGCTGCAAACGTCCCTCTTGGACCCTCGGACGTGAGGAAGCGCTGGGAGGATGCAGAGCGTCTCAAAGCACAGCTCGACTCGGCGTTTGCAGATATAGCGAATCCTCCGGACTGCACGCCGCGCCCGAGCGTGATGGAGGAGCTGCCAGCAGGCTGGTCGGCCGACCACGCCTTAGTCTACGAGTTTTTCAGGAATTGCGATGTCCGCGGCACTGATGTGCGCCTCAACCCACTCATGTTTTATCGCGCACATGCCTGGCCGCGCCAGCCCATCAATACCCTCGCATGGAAATGGAGGACAATACAACGCTACCGCTACAAGAGAGATTCACACATCAATGAACTTGAGCTGCGCACCTTTCTTAACTATTTGCGCCTGCGTGCCCGCCGGTGTGCTCGGCACAGAGCCCGATTCCTTAGCATCTCGGACTCGCAGGTCACTGTCTCTGTTCAGGCCAAGGGCCAAGGGCCGCTCGTCCAGCATTCGTCTGAATGCCGTTCTTCGCCGGATCGCGGGCGTCAGCATCGCTTGTGATATGCGGGCAGCGGCGGGGTGGACTAAGTCCGAGTGGAACCCCGCTGATGCGCCCTCCCGCTACTATTAGGGCTAAGGCGCGCGGTGCAATCATCGCCCGCAGCACCCGGGAGGAACGACGAGCAGAGAGACAGGGCAGCAAGTTGGTGCGCAGAAGTGAACGACTTGAGAAGCGGTATGATAAAGCGTTGGAAAGATTTGTCATGTATCTACAGTTGGTTGGAATCGATATTCCTGCGTCCCCCTATGCCATCGACGACACCATCGTTAAGTATATTACTTTCCTTTGGGAGGACGGCGATACCATTGGCACATTGGCACAGTCGGGGACACGATCAGCGGCATGCAGGCCCGCATTCCGGCCCTCCGGAAACACCTCCCGGGCAGCTGGCTCATGCTCAAAGCATGGAAGAACAAGGAGCTGCAGGTCCAGGCGCCTCCGCTACCCCCAGTTCTCGCGTGGGGCCTTGTGGGCCTCGCGCTGGAGGCGGGGTTTCCAGGGGTCGCCTGCGTTTTCGCCGTGGCTTGGCACTGCATGCTCCGGACTTCTGAAGCGTTCAGCCTGCAGGCCTCGAACATCACGCTCGGGCACACCACGTCCGTCGTCGCATTGGCGGTCACGAAAAAGGGGCTCCGGGACGCAGTCACTATTTTCGACCCGTGTGTCAGCGCTTTACTCGCTCAGCGTATGGAGCGGCTTCTACCCGGTGATCGCTTATCGGAGGTACCTGACAATAAGATCAGACAGCTTTTGAATTCATTTCTCAAGGACCTCGATGCTCATCAACACGGCTTCCGCCCTTACAGTTTCAGACGTGGCGGGGCCACTCACCATTTTCGCTCGTTCGGGTCAATGGACCGAACATGTGAGCGCGGCCGCTGGGAGAGCAGCCGAACATCGCGTATCTACATCACCGACGGCGCTGCCCAGCTCTCGGACATGCGTCTCAGCATTCAGTGCAAGACCATGTGCCTTGAACTCGCACGACGACTTTCTCGACGTCTTTCGGTGAGTGTGCCTCGATCCTAGGCCAGGCATCGGCCACGCGGCCGGGACAACATAAATTTGGAACTTCACGAGCGGATTCCATACAGTATGGCATCCCTGCCTCAAAGCTTGTCCTGCGAACGTGGCCGAAACTCCGCCGCAGCTAGGCGGCCGAAGCCTATTTTCAGGCACGCAATTTTCCGGAGAAGGTGAATGTTCCCACAATGCCATAGCATATCTCTTTCTTGCGCTTCGCTGACCTGCGGCCCAGGGTGGGGGGCAACGGAGAGGGCCCCCAGGTCTGTGCCTGGAGGGGCGCCGGTCTACGTAGACCAATCCCTCTTCTCTTCGATGGCGCCGTGCGCCGTGAGGACTTTCAGGACCCTGCGGAGAGTAAAAAGTACACCGCAGAAGAGACAAAATGTTGTTTGCCTTCGCGGAGGCGTCCACGGGCACTCCCGGGTCATCTGGGGCCATCTTCGGCCGTCGTGGGCTCTGAATACGTTCTTCGGGGCTTTCTGGCGCCGTCTCCCAGGCCTCTTCGGTCATCCTGTCCGCGCGGTGGTGTCTTGTGGAACTCCTGGGCAACCCAGGGCGGCCAGGAATTTCATAATTGCCCTTCGCGTCTTTATGTTACGTCCTGGGCCCATGAGTAGACAGCAAGAGAGAGATTGGATTGGACAGGCAAAAGACAAAGAGCAGCATCAAGAACACAAGACAGCACTCTGACAGCAGACTTCACAGCCTGCCCTCAGCCCCAAGGGGCCGGTGATCTTATCTTAATAAGTCGCATGTCTGTCCCCCCCATAAGGGCGTTACCAAAGGTGCCCTTGCCCCAGAAGACGGACCCAGCGTTTCCAGGGACGCCTCTGGTCCCCAGAGCACCACTCACACAGGTCCGAATCCCCAAAATTGCTCGAAAGTACAGTGAACACCTTTGGCAAGAGACACTTTAGGCAAACCCCCGATCCCTCTTTTCACTTACCCTTTTTCGCCGTGTGGAGTGCCCCCCAAGTGGCCCGAAATCTGCGGAAACCATTGTTTTTTCTATCCCACGCGATTTCTCCTCCCGAGTCCCATCCCCCCCCCAAAAAAAAACATGCCGTTTAGGAAAGAAGGGAAATTCGGGGATGCACTTCCAGGGGAGGATATTGGGACGCACCCCGATCGAGGATGCCCCCCCCTCCCGTGCATCCCCGAGTTTGGCACAACGCGTTTGTCTCACATCGAACGTCCTACAAATCCGGGGGTTCGGGTCGCCACGCCCCCCGTGTGCGTGGTAACATTGGCAAGCACAATGCGGCACGGGAAACGACGCGGCACAACATGCGATATCAAGCACGTAGAAAAAGGGCGTGGGTGAAGGAGCACTTGTTGAGCCTTGCGTGATGTACTTGTTGTATGTGAGTTCTGCTTGCGCCCCCACGTGTGTTAGTTAATGCAGCGACAACCAAATGCCCCTTCCACTGTGAGGGGCTGCGTGCCCCATACGCCTGCCCTATTGGAGGACCGCCCTTCTGAGCCAGAGTGCGCGGTTGTCTTGTCTCGTCTTGTCTGGTCAGTCCGTCCCGCGACCTATACTACAGGACCCGCCTCCCTCGCGCTGACCCCTCAGAGCCCGCCTCGTGCGTGGACCCTTCGCGCGTCGCCGCGCCTGCCCCTCGCGCGCCCGCGCCGGAGGCCAGCATGAAGTCCTCCAGGCTCTTGGGCAGGGTTTCCTCCAAGCGCCTCCCTTCTGTTCGTCCCTCCTCCTTCACCTTCGGTCCTCCTCATCCCCCTCTCCCCCTCCTTCTCCGCCTTGTTCTCCCCCTCCTCCAACTACGCCTCCTCTCTCCTCCTGGTCCGTCCGCCCTCCTCTTACTCATCCCCTTCCCTTTTCCTGCCTGCACGTGCTCGTCAGATTGTTCCGTTCCCTGTTCCCCCTCCTCTTTTTTTTCACATCAGATATCTTTTCTTATCTTTTTATTTTTCCCTTTTCTGTTTTTTTCTGATTTTTTCTTCTTTTCTTTTTTTTACGGTGGGTTTTCTTTTCTTTTTTTTTTTTCTCCTCCCCCTCCAGCAGGGGGCAGGACGGCAGGACGTTGGAGAGAGAAGGAGGAGGGAAGAGGAGGAGGAGGAGGAGGAGGAGGAGGAGGAAGAGGGAGGAAGAGGGAGGAGGGAGGAGGGGGAGAAGGAGGAGGAGGAGGAAGAAGAAGAAGAATAGGAGGAGGAGGAGGAGGAGGAGGAGGAGCAGGAGGAGTAGGAGGAGGAAGAAAAGGGGAGGAGGGCGACGAGGGAGGACGCTGAGCGCCGCGAGGCCGAGGAAGCAGAGGCGGGGGCGGGCTGCGGCCGGAGGCGCTGGGGAGGCGGCTGGCCAGCAGGCCACCCGGGGCGGCTGCGGCTCGCCAACGGTGGCCTGGCGGCGGCGCGCCGGCGCCGGCCAGGCGGTAGGGCCGCGGCGGCGGCGGCACGGAGGCAGCCGGCGCGGAGGCAGCGGCGCCGGGCGGAGCCGCCCGGCCAAGCCAGCCGCGGGGCCCCGGGCGGCGGGCGGCGCGCGGGCGCGGCGCGGCCAGGGGCGTGGGCGCGGCGCAACCCGACCGCCCGGGGGCTTGCCTCGGACTCGGGAGCTTCTGGGGCCGCGCGGAGGAAGAGAAAAAGGAGGAGGAGGAGGAGGAGGAGGAGGAGGAGGAGGAGGACGAGGACGAGGAGGAGGAGGAGGAGGAGGAGGAGGATCGAAGGAGGAGAAGGAGGAGAAGGAGGAGGAGGAGGACGACACGGCACGGCGTGGGCGGAGTTCCCGCCGGCGGCCATCCTCACCAGACTGCGCGCGGGCTTGGACATCGAGGCAGGGGTGGCGGTCGCCGCGAACCTCGCGCGGGAGGCCCACGCCGCGGCGGCAGCCGGTGCGGGCACGGCGTGAGCCGAGGCCGCTGGCGCCGCCTACCCGCAGCACCGCCACAGCCGGCGCCCCGCCGCCGCCATTGGGCGCCGCGGCCGGGGCCGTCCCGCCGCCGCCGCCAGCTGGCCCGCGCGCTGAGCCTGCGCGCCCGCCCGGGGTCCCGGGGAAAGTATCCTCCGTGAGCGGGTCCATTCCGGCATCGAGGCAAAGTCGCACCCTCGCGGGCGACCCCTCGGCTCGGGCTGAGTCGCTGGCAGAGCCACGGAGGCCTTATAAAATCAATTATTTGCCTGTGTTCGCCTGCCTGCTGGCGTGCACCCAGCAGCTCGGCACGCTGGGCCGCGTCAAAGGAAAAAGGAAGAGGAGGAGGAGGAGGAGGAGGAGGAGGAGGAGGAGGTAGATGAGGATGATGAGGAAGAGGAGGAGAGGGGGTGGAGAATGAGGGGGTCCTTTGGGGACTTGTGCTTTGAAAAGTGTGGACTTCCCGTATCCCCGCCAGCCAATGCAAAATCAGTGGGCAACAATCTCCAGGAATTGCCGGACTTTCTCTGGAAAGTCCAGGGCGCGTGGTCGACCTGATTTGCAATTGGCATTCTGGTGCCGCCTGCACGGCCGTGGCGTGCTGGCAGATGTCCGGCTGCCGGGGACACCGGGGCATTCCCATCTCGGCAGCCGTTTCTGGCCCGCGATCCCGAGTTTGCCCGTGGCGCCCGATCGGCGATAGATGGTATAGTCATTGGCGTGCGATAATTTCCCAGTCTACCTCCACGAATCGGTAGTTCGAGTACCTTGGGCGGGGCACTTGCTGGAAACCGCGCGTGCAGGTTTCCCTCTTCTCCTCCTTCTCCTCCTCCTCCTCCTCCGCCTCCTCCTCCTCCTCCTCCTCCTCCTCCTCCTCCTCCTCCTCCTTCCTCCTCCCTCCTCCTCCTCCTCCCTCCTCCTCCTACCTCAGCCTGCCATCCCTCCATCCTCCTGCTTTTCATGCTCCTCCTCTCCTCCTCGCCTCCGCTACTCGTCGTCTCCTCCTCCTTTCTCCTCCTCCATCCTCCTCCTCCTCCCTCCTTCTCCTTCTCCTCCTCTTCTCCTTTCTTCCTACCCTCCTCCTCATCCTCCTCATACTTCTCCTTGTATATTCCTCCTCCTCCTCCACCCTCCTCTCTCCTCCTCCTCCTACCCTCCTGCTTTTCCTGCTCCTCATTCCTCCTCCTCCTCCTCCTCCTCCTCCTCTTTTTTTTTTTTTTTCTCCTTTCTTTGGTCCCTGCTTTTCCTTCCTCCTCCTCCTCCTCCTCCTCCTCCTCCTCCTCCTCCTCCGCCTCTCGTTGTTTTTCCTTCCTCTCCACCTTTGCCTGTTCCCCGTCGTGGCACGTCTGGAATCCGGTGTACATTCGGACCTTGCGTCTGGTATTGTATTGTACTGGGTTGCTGCTCCTTGCCTGCTGTTGTGCGATGCTGAAATTATATGAACGGTCGTCCGCGTCATGGGGGGAGGTTGTTTTACAACGTTTTCATATGTGTGTCCTCTATCCTCCCTCTCCGCCGGAGTCTTGGTGTCAGTTTGTTGGTCGCTCTGCCTGCTCCCACCTGCGCCCGTTCAGATTTGCCACTGAGTCCTCCCATTGCGAAGCGATGTTTTGATACGACTTCCGATGCACGTGTCTCGTTGTGCTCGCTCGTTCGTGTTTCGCGCGTATGGGATAGCCCCCTGGGGGGCAGCGCATTTCTCGATAGTTTGTTCCTAGTTGTTCTCGTTGGACCAAGATGCATATGGTGCAATGTAGGTTGTGAAAGATATGGTGTGCAATCTATGTTGTGCAATATGCGTGGTGCAATCTATGTGGAGCAATCGATGTTGCGCAAGTAGTGCAATATACGTGGTCCTCTGGGGCCGTTTGGGGGGACTCTTGGAGCGTCTTGCAGGCCTCTTGGGGCCAGTTTGCGGCCCTCTTGGGCCGACTTGGGGCTCTCGTGGGGGCCTCCAGGGTCTTCTTGGGGCCATCTTGGAGGCTGCTTGGACCGTCATTGGCCTCCGAGAGACGAAAAGGACGAGAACGCTAACATCCTTCACAAAATGTATGGTAATTAATATGTTTGGCATCTGAGGTGCTCTTGGGGGCCGCCTTGGAGCCCTCTGGAGCCGTCTTGGGAGCCTCTTGGATCCTTTTGGGGCCATCTTGGGTCGTATTGAGGCCATCATGGGCCGTCTGGAGGCCCTCTTGAACCCCCAAGAGGCCCAAGAGGCCGCCTCCATAGATTTCCACAAATGTTTTTGCAAGTTTTTGGGCCCCAAAAGGGGGAAGGCATCCTGGTCGGCGGAAGTGGCGTGGCCTCGGGTGTTGTTAGGAGGGGTGCATCAAAAAGGAAAATAATACAAGGATGCAACATGTAGCAGTTATGCAATAATGACAGTTGCTGGATACATTGCGTTACAGCATCCGCGGAAAACGCTGCCGCTCAGCACGCCACCTCCAGGCGTGGATCTATAGGCTTACGCCACATGTGCCGGCCTTTTTGTATCTTGTGTTTTGTTCGGGCGATCTCTTCACGGGTGAGGGCCACGCTGACGCTTGCCAAGTTTTTGTTTGGAGGCCGTGATCGTAGGGGGGTCCTGCTGGGCGTCGCGGCGTTGGGTCGGATTCGTGTTGTCGGGCGTCGATGTTACCGAGCGGCTTCAGCGTAAGCTGCCGCGCGCGGCGTGCAGCATGGGGTTCCCGGGACAGGGCCACATCAGCAGCGCGCAGGAGACGGAACATTTGACAATGGGAGGGCGAAAACAGTTTGCGCAAATTGCAAGGAAATGATGCTCACGGCGTGCAGCTGGCAGGCAGACACGAGCGGGAGGAGGCTCCGGAGGCCCACGTTTGCTGGGGGGCGCATGCCATGTGTTCGTGAAGGATGGCGCCCTGAAGTGCAAGTCATGCGGGTGATGCCCGCGCGGGGGTTTTCTGGGACGTGCATTTGCCGACGCCGTCACGCGGGGCGAAGGCGAGCACTCATCGGGGGGAGGAGGGCGAAGACCAGCAAGAGGAGGCAGAGAAAAAAAGGAGACAGTGCCTGGGCTGAGGGCCAACTCCTCCTGGATGCATGTGAGGGTTAATTGGGATGCCTCTCAGGGGCCTCTTGTAGACCTCTTGGGGGGCATCTGGGTCCTTTCGTTGGGCCCTCGTGGAGCCTTGTGGGCCTTTTCGGGGGCTCTTGGGGGCCACGCGGGGCTTATCGGGGACGCTTCGCAACCTCTGGGGCACATTTGGGGCCGTCTCGGGGTGAAAGCTCGACATGCCAGTTCGTGCTCCCCCTGAGGATCTCTGGGTCTGTTTTGAGGGCCCCTGGGGCCGTCTTCGGACCCTCTGGAGACGTCACGGAACCCTCTAGGGAGCCTCATAGGGTGTCTTGGCACGGTATTTGAAGCCCCCTTAGGTTGTCTTGGACGCTGTTAAGACAGACGAACGAAACGAGTATGCTCAACACGTGCGATTCCCCGAAGGAATGCGCGGATTTCGCCTCTTGGTGCCTCCTCGGCGGTCCTCTGGGAGCACTCTTGAGCCGCCTTCGGGGCCACACGGGCCGTCGGAAGACCATCTTTGTCGACCGTCGTGGGGTTACCTTGGGCCGTGTCGACGCTCTCTTGGGTTGTCTTGGTGGTCTGTTTGGATTCTCTTGGGCCGTCCTGGAGCCAGCCCGGAGGATGGGCTTTCCCGTGGGACTATCTTCGGGCCGTTTTGGCTCTCTTGGAGATTTAAGGAGCCGTCTTGGAGCTTCAAAGGAGCCCCGGCTGAGCTGGACCTCCCCGGGTGAGCCCAGTCCTCCAGAGGGTTGGCCTGTGCCGGCGGCCCTTTGCACGGGGAGCCCGTGCACATGGGCGCGAACCCCCGGTGAACCCGCCCTACCCCTCCAGCTGGCCCGATCTGGAAGCCGATTGCATCGGGCGCACATGTAAATGAGCGCGGAACCCTTGTGAGTTTGCCCCAGGGGGGGGGGCCAGTTTCGGCAGCCGTTTGCATGAGGTGCCCATGCAAATGGGCGCGCGCCGTTGGGGTCCCTGGTTGGGGGGGGTGACCCGCTCGGCTGGCAATTTCCATGGAGCGTCTGTGCAAATCGGTGCCAACATGCGCCGGCCATGCTCACTACGGGTTTGCCCGTTCCGTCGGCCATTCTGCGGGGCGCCCATGCAAATGTTTCTTGGCCCAGGAGGTGGAAGCGAATTTAAAGTTTGGGCCTCCAGGGGGGATTACGCGGGGGGGGCTTATGCCCCACACCTGGAGACCCACAAGGGGGCGGCGGATTCCCAGTAGAAGGGTTACAGTTAAAATCTTGTTGTGGGATTTTACATTGCGTTTCTTCTTCATTGAGGATTTACACCTTGATGTCTTTCTGAGGATTATAGGGAATCTGTTCTGCGGCAGCACAGTACTAGGATTTCTATCGGCGAATCGGTTTCTATCGTGCGCGTTACACCTAAAATCCTTCCCACGCGGAATTATCGTAGGATTCCCGTTGTTTGCACATCGACTCCCGTTCCATTGGGAAGAATGTCTAACTTATCTGTTGCAGTGATGCAAAGTGACTCATTTTGCAAATCGTTCCAAACTCAGAATGTCGCATTGAAGGCTGACACCAAAATTAGCCTGACGACGGACCCAACCAATGCAACTGCGAGTGCCGCATTGTGGGTACCGCTTTCGATGGAGCTCCCTATGGGGCCACTAAGCGTGCGAGGGGTGCGCCGAAATCGGTGGCGCGGACGCATTCGGACCTGCCACTGGAGCCTTCGGTGGAGCTCCCTATGGGCCCACGAAACGCTGTCCTGGGTGGCGGAGGCGCATGCGGACCCTCCCAATGGGGCCTTCGGCGGAACTCCTTATGGGGCCACGAAACGCTGTCCTGGGTGGCGGTGACGCATGCGAACGCAGCCACTGGAGCCTTCGGTGGAGGTCCCTATGGGGCCACGAAACGCTGTCCTGGGTGGCGGTAACGCATGCGGACACTGCCACTGGAGCCTTCGGTGGAGCTCCCTATGGGCCCACGAAACGCTGTCCTGGGTGGAGGTGACGCATGCGGATCCACTGGAGCCTTCGGTGGAGCGCCCTATGGGGCCACGAAACGCTGTCCTGGGTGTCGGTGGCGCATGCGATCGCTGCCACTGGAGCCTTCGGTGGAGCTCCCTATGGGGCCACGAACCGTGTGAGGGGTGTGCCGTAATGGGTGGCGGTGACGCATGCGGACGCAGCCACTGGGGCCTTCGTTGGAGCTCCCTATGGGGCCACGAACCGTGTGAGGGGTATGCCGTAATGGGTGGCGGTGGCGCATGAGGACGCAAACATTGGGGCGTTCGGTGGAGCTCCCTATGGGGCCACGAACCGTGTGAAGGGTGTGCCGAATTGGGTGGCGGTGACGCATGAGGACGCAGCCACTGGGGCATTCGGTGCAGTTCCCTATGGGGCCACGAACCGTGTGAGGGGTGTGCCGAACTGATGATGATGGTGATGATGATGACGATGATGATGGTGACGGTGATGCTGATGATGGGGAAAGGGAGGGGGGGGCAGCGGGAGGGGGTGGAGGAGGAGTAGGAGGGACGCGCTGCGCTGTCTCTTCAAAACGAAGACCCAACAACACAGGCTGGTTGGGAAAAACACGCACCACGCAACACACCGCCAATCAACAAGCCAGATCATGATAACAAGTGATCGTTTTCTGATGCATTGGTTTGCCCATCAGCGCGGGTCCTCGCTCCCCCGCCGGAGTAGATAGGTGCTGCTTTGTGCGCCTGTCTCAAGCAGGTGGAGCCTCCCCGACAGGACGCATTGTTGCAAACAGTCGCGTTCAGCAGAGGTCCAGAGCCAGACCCCCCCTCCCCCCCCCCTTCCGCCCAATGTCGAAACGCCGAGAAAGAGAACGTTCACCAAAATTCCAGAGGCTCAATCCGTAGCCATTTTGGCTCAAGTCATTTTGGCTAAAGCCAAGGGGCTTAAGCATCCTTGGCTTAAGCCGTGTTAGTTTTCGGATTAGGCCCCCTCATTTGAACGGTCAGCGGACGAGGGATATGACGGACGTGGGCGCGCCAGAGCTCGAAAGGACGGCTCTCACGCACGATGGCGGGAATGTGCGTTTCAGGTGGAGCATCGTGGGCGCAACGCTGGGGGTGGTTGTGGCATGTGTGATGGCAGGCGCCGCTGTCGGCGCGCATGCGATCTTTTCACCGCGGGCGTGGCAGGGAATGAGATCCCCGTCGGGCCCACAGGGCCCAATGTCAGAAGGGTCGTCGGAACCCCTCAGAGAGCGCCACCCAAACCTGGTGCCCGCGAGAGCACCGCCACGTCGAGGATCGCACCGAAGGGTCGGGAGAGCGCAATCGAGATGGCCATGGAATCGCAAACTGTATGCAAAGCACCGAGGAAGTCATGCAGCAACCAATGCCGCTGCGCAAACGTTCTTGCAATCCCCCCTGCCCCCGAAAGTCGCAAACATCTCAGTGGAACGACCGCTTGTGTTTATCCATCAGAGGAAGGCAGGCGGCATATCTCTGAGATCCATTCTGTTCAGTCAAGCGAAACGCTTGCACTTACCGTTCAACATCAAGTGCTTTAGTGAACCCTGTGAATCTTACAGTTATGGGACCTCTAAGGTAGCCGTGTATGGCGGGCATGTGGATTGGTTCGAGTTGTCTCGCACTTTTGCCAGGCAAGGCCAGTTCACTTCGAAAGATGTTTGGAAGGACGGTGTGCAACAGTTTTCGTGTATCACGAATTTCAGGGATCCTTTGTCGCGCATTCAGTCTTGTTATTACTATCGGTTCAAGAAATTCGGTGCCCCAGATTGCCTTGCCGCTGTGAAGCCCGAAGATATGAAACAGTTATTTCGTCAGGGCCGTTCGGAGTATGGGCTGGGCTGTCTGAACGAGCCGTTTCGCATGTTGAGCGGCTTGGTCGATGAGGCTTTGTTTAATGATGACACCGATGACCAAGAGTGGGATTACGTCTTCAATTCAACATTGGCGAACCTTGCCCACTGCGTCCCAATCATACTTGAGAACTATTCTACGCTGGATGTTGCTGTCTCATGGTTCCCACAACTCAAACACATCGCAGACCTTCGCACAGTTCGCAAAAATCGCGGCGGAGAAAAGTGTGAGCTCTCTCAGCGCCACCTGGACGTGCTGGAAGACCTGACGAGGCACGAGCGCAACCTCTACGACCTGGCCGTGCAGAGGGCCGACAAGTTCTTCTCGAGCATGCCTCCACCACGAGGATGAGGCGGAGGGGGTGGAGGGGGAGGGGGGAGGGGGAAGGGGCGGAGGAGGTGGCCCGAGAAGCCCGCGCGGACGCTAGCGCAGGGGGATGCGGCGGTGCAGCGGCACCGTCGACCTCGCCGCTTCCCAGGCCCTTTGCGTCCTTGGGAGCAGGCGTCACAGCGCAAGCCGTGCCTGCAAAGAAAAAATACCCTGGCGACGTACCCAACCCTGCGCAAAAGCGGTGCGCAAATAGTTTAGGATACTTTATAAGGGGGCGATGACGGAGCGAGGGTTACATATGTCTGCAGACGGAATTCGGGAGACTCGCAGGACACTGGCTACAGGAAAAGGGCTTGTCTGAAAGCGTATGGTAGATGCTGATGATAAACCAGTTTATCTCATCCACGGCCCCGCGCGGGCCACGAGCTATCTGCGGGGGCGCAAGGCGCCCAGTACAACAAGCTCTAAAGGCCGGCCGTGCGGGCCGAGACGGGCAGCGGGCAGCGAGCAGCGGGCGAGAGGGCAGAGGCAGGTGCACTCAGAGGGGGAAGTAGACGAGGTACTGGTAAGAGAGGGTCAGGGCTAGGCGGGCTCCAGAGGGGTCCTCGGGTACACCTCCAGGGAATCTCCGACTCATTATTTTCTTTTGTAGCTCTGACTATCTCAGTCATCCTGCAAGTCTTCTTCTCGAACTCCTGCGGCCGAACGTTCACGTCGTAGTCGATCAGCTTCAGCTCGATCGGGTTTAGCAACTGACTTCCGTGCGGCCCTCTGTGATCTCTTCTTCTCCTTTATCTTCACTGCAGCCTGATCCTGCTGGATCGTGATCTGATTCGTCCTCAAGTAATGTCGGAAATAGTCCAGATCAACTCCCTCTTTCGTAAGAATATCCGCCAGATTCTGTAGTCCATCCACCCAACGTAGTGTCGTGTTTGGTTGCCTCAAAGCCTCCTTCAATAACGCTCCTTCTATTGCCATCCGCTTGTCTCGGCTAAGGCCTGATCCTTCTTTCGTCAAATAATCATGCACCGACTTGGCATCAGTCAAGAAAACTCTGCTTCTTCTCGCAACGATCTTCTGCCAATCCTTCAAATCGATCTTCGGATTGAACACCTCCTCAAGTAAAACACACAGCCATTCACCAGCCTCCAGTGAATCTGCAAGATGTGAGGCTTCAGCTGCAAGTGTGCTCCGGCAAACTCTCTGTGTCGACTTAGAACAGTAATCCATCATAGTTGCGGTCACCAGCTTCCCCGACAACACGTCGTGGTCCACTATGAAGAGAAAATGACCACCGATGCTCTTGTATCTCGCGATCTCGTCACTCTCGGGGTTGCCGTTCGCGTGTCCTGAATCACATTCTATCAAGACCGTAGCTCGACTGAGGTCGATACCCTTCGGAAACTTCTGCATGTAGTCGGCGCCCCTCTTGCCGTCGTTGATGGCCCTGTTGACCTTCACCAGGTCGGCGATGCACGGCGCTACCATGGCTCGTTGAGCTTGTCCCGCTTGAAAGGCTAAATCTGCTCGAAGCTGCCTCGACAACCAAGATATCTCTCCCGTAGCCTTCCGTAGCCGTGTCACTTCGTCGTCGGTCAGCGGGCTCGTCAGCTCCTTCTTCCGTTCTCGAGGGATCGGAACCGTCTTCATGTTCAGCGAGCAGCCCTTCATCGTTACTCCAACATCGCCGTTAGGTAAACGCTGTATCTCACGTCCTCTGAAAACGAAATCCTCTTTGAGCCATTTCGAGAAATTCAGCTTCTGTCTCGTGCATCTGAAGGCCGTATCTTCGTATCTCTTTTGAACTCCAGCCAGCAAATCATCCACGTGAGTGCATAGAATACCCACCAAAGCGCCTGCTTTGTCGCGTAGGTAAAACAAAACCGGTTCCAAAACAGACTGACCCATCCGTCCTTCTCCAACACTTCGCAGAAAGCCAACCAAAATAAACGAGCAGCCTCAGCAAATCCATCGATTGCCTTCTTGGCCCTCAATAGTTGTCTCGGATGTAGTCCCTTTAGACCTCCACGCGGCTGGCTGATGTAGATTTCGCGTCCTATACCCCGACCTGAAAAGTAGGCATTCTTTATGTATCCGCAGCTCATAATCATGCCCATGCTGGCGATCACGAGCAACACCATTGCCTCCGCCAAATTCGACGCTGTCGGCGCATCTCCTCGGTACTCGCCGAGGCTCTTGTCCTTGAAGCCCTGGGCCATCATCCTCGACTTCGCCTCGAACTCGGCGTCCAAAACGCCTTCACTCTCGTTGGTTCTCACCCACTTGGCCGGTATGATCAGGTCGCGCTTGGTCTCCCAGATCTGCTCACTCTCGCCGAGGCTCAGCGTATCGCAGGCACCCAGATCTTGCCAGGCCTTCCACTCCTTTTCATCCGAACCTCCAGGTCCGATGAATAACTGACGCTTTGCCTCGTCGAGCTCCTTCAAGTGTAACTCCTTTCTCCCCTTCTTCGCCACTGTCGAGCCAGCCTCATAAGAGTCCTCGAACTCATTACGCTCAACGCCGAAGGCGGAAACCTCCTTGCTGACCTCGTGCTCGGCGTAGAAGGACTGGTTGACGTCATATGTTGAGTGGGCCTCGTTGATCATAGAGTCCTCATCCTCGTAGACCTGAAAGGCGTCGTCCATCTTGATCGACTCTGGGACGTCATCCAGCAACTTCTGTCTCTTCGCCCCCCGCTCTGCAGCTTCCTCCGCTGGCCGACCCTCCTTGTACCTGCTAGCAGCTCCTTCCGCCGGGCGAGGCGGGAACGATGCCGCCGGAGTGTGGACATCGTCAAGATCAGGGCCCCGCTCGTCGCCCATCGGCACTTGATCGGATCGGACAGCCTCGTTGACAAAATCCTTCACCGCGTCCTCCATCGGGTCCTCCGCTTGTGTCGCTCCTCGTGGCTCGATTGGCGGCGGCGGTCCCTGCTGCATCATCGGGGGCTCCTCCTGGTAGGGTTCCTCCGTCACCTCCTCCGCGGGCGGCTCCTCCTCTTGGACCAGTGGCTCGGCAGGTGCTTCACGCTCTGCCGGCTGCGGCACCTCTGGTGGCGGTGCCTCTGGCGGTGGCTGAGCCGCCGCTAGTTCTGGTTGAACTGGCCCTCCATCTCGAAACTCTGGAGGAAGAGGCCGTCGTCGTAGATCGATAAATCCACTGCCTCCAGCCGTCCCGGTGGTGTCTATCAAGTCCGCCTCCTGCGCCGTCACCAGCCATGCTCGGACCTCCTCGTCGGAAGCCTTGGCAAGGTGCTCGGGAGCGCAGGCGATCGTGATCCCGCGGTGCACGATCCAGATCGTGTGCTTACCCTCGTGACCTATCACGCGTGCGACTCCTCTCCAGTTGATAACGCTCTCGGGCCGTTTGCCCTGCTCCTTCTGGTCGTAGTAGAAAACCCAGTCGCCCACGTTGAAAGGTCCACGTTCTGGTCGAACTTGTCGAAGCTCGGCCCTCTTGATCGCGTCCTCGTTGGCGATCTTCGCGTGGGCCTCCCGCGCCGCCTGCCGCAGCGCGCACTTCCTGGCAAACTTCGATGTCGGGGTAGCCGATGCCGCAATGGCACCGATCCTCTCAACCTCGCCGTCGTCCATGAGGTCTGCCGGGAGGCGAATATCTCTTCCCAGCACCCACTGCGCCGGTGAGAAGCCAGACCTCCTGCTCAGCGAGTTCTTCGCCTGGTTAATCTCCATCACGGCCTTCAGGACGTCCTCGCGCCCAGCGACCTGCTTTGCCCAGACGACTCTCCTCTACATGGCTTGCCAGAGGTCTCCGTGACGCTCGACCTCGGCGATATGCCACGCTGCCGCCGCCTTGGCGGCTGAAGCAAATCTGCACCCACGACTCGACATGTGCTCCGAAAAACTGCCCAGGAAGCCCTTGGCCCTGTCGACGATGACTCCAACCTCAGGCTCACCAGCCCAAGATGCCCAGCACAACTCGTAGGTCTCCAGCACCGTGACTGAGCCCGTCATCTTGTGAACTTCGCCAAGTAAAGCAACCACCTGAAACGAACATCACAAGCAGACAAAATTCAGAAACTGCCACTCTGCTTGGTCTGCGTCCTTCTCGGCAAAGGTGTCGAAGCCCACGACAACGTTGAACTCGTCGACGCTCGGCAACTGCTTCGCCAGCAGCGGTCGCCTCGTGCGTTCGCAGTGCTCGCAGGAGAAAAGCCTGCACGCCTTGATCGCGGCCTCCGAGGTTCTCGAAATCCTCAAAGCCCTTAGCATCTCGATCTTCGGCGCGTGACCCAGGTTCTCGTGCAAGCGTCGGATCGCAACCTTAAGATCGCGTGGTAGCTGATCCCATCGCTGCTTTCTCATAGTCTCCTTATCTTGCTCGTCGTCCTCTGCCTCGCCGATCTGCGCGCCGTGCACCATGATGAGTAGGTCGGCCCCGGCGATCTTCATCACCCGCTGCTGTGGTGACAGGTTGGTCCAATCCTCCCAGCCGAGCTCGGACCACACGCCACGCTCAGACCGAGCGTAGGCAGTCCGCATAGGTGCCTGAGAAGCGTGCAAATGAGGCACCACTGCGAGCAGAGAACGTGGATTCCGCCGTATCATAATCAGCTTCACGCTGGCGGACGCCTCCTCGAGCTTGGCAATCTCGGCGGCCCTCTCGTCCACCGAAGGCCACAGCAAGGTGAGGGGCGTGAGGAAGCCGACGAAACTACTGAAAATCTCCATCACCTTGTCGACTTTCTCCTTGGCCATGCTGAGCCAGCCGCCCTTGAGTGTAACTCTCCGCTTGAGTCCACCTGTCCCTCCGAGTAGCTTCGCTCCTCGTCGAGCCTTCTTGGAGGGCGGCTCGGTGACCACCTCGTCGCCCACAGGGAAGCTCGACTCCACGTGTCCGTTGGCGAGTGCGGCGGCGCTGTCGATCTCCATCTGCTGCTTCACTCCTTCGCAGATCGCCGTCGCCATCCTCGGAGGGTAGGCCGCTGCCTGAGCTGCTCTCTTCCCGGCGGAGTTGTTGCCCTCCGCCATCTCGCGAGCAGTCTTGCACTTGCAGGGGATAGCCAGCTTGTTGAGAACGCACTGGCTGTTCGCGAGGTAGCCGGTCAGCTTCTGGATGGGCTTGCCGCTGTCGATGTCCTTCTTGCCGAAACCGCACTGAGCTCCACAAGCAAACCAGACATTCGGTAGCGCGTAGATCTCAGCCAAGATGTTCTTGTACTTCCAGGAAGCTGCTGACCACGGCTGTTCTGCTAGAAAATATCGATGCCTTTTATAACGGTGTAAGCAAATGCGCTTCACCAACATGAGCACTCGAACTCCGTGAGCACCTCGCAGGGTCTCCCAATCCACCGTCGGGCACATGTTCGTCATAACTGACCATATGCGGCAATCGAAGGCAGTGATCGTGAGGTGCGGGTCGTGCTCGTCGAGGATCTCGAAGAGCAAGTCCTCGCCTTCCTTGGTCATCAGGTCGCAGTCGTCCATCTTATCCAGCGGCTGCGAATTCGTCCAACCAAAAACTCCTGATGCCACTCGTGTAACGATAAAGCTGCCGCCCCAAGGCTCGAGGATCATCGTCTTTTTGAACCCTGATGTGGCCATTCTTTCTGCGAGCGTATACTCCTTCTGAAGCGTCGCCCAAGTCCGCTTCTCCTAAGCTGCTATCCTCGAAGCTGTTGTTGACAACTCCTGTGCTCTTCGATTGGTGAGCTCGCCTCTCGTATCTGACTTGCGCACACCCCTCGCTGCCAAGGGGATCTCCGACTTCTGGCCAGTTTCATCATTCGAGCTCGCGCCTTGGCGACGAATTGCATCTATCTTGACAGTGTCGTAAGACTCCTCATCGTCGCAATCGTCGTTCTCCAAATAGGCGTAGCCACCCTTGACCACGTCCATGCACGTCGCAAGGTGCACGATCGCGTCGCCCCGGGATGACTTGAGCTCCATACGTTGTAGTACCGCATCTTGGTCGTCTCCGAACTGCGATACATCGATACCTAGGTGTGTCGTATTCTTCATCTTGATCAGAGGTACTGTGATTCCCAATGCCGAAAGCTCCAGATTCTTCGCCTTCGTGTGAACGTGGCCGTCTAACATGTCCAGGGCAGGTATGGAGATCATCAGTGGAGTCGTCCCGGTCGGGATCTCGGTCGAGTGCGCCTCTCCTCTGAATCCTCCAATGCCGATCGGGATCACGTAGACGTCGCCCTTCTGCTTGGAGCCGTTCGCGAAGGTGAACTTCCGCTGGGAGTCCGTCTTCCTGCAGGTAAGGCCGGGAGGCAAGTGCTTCTCGAAACTTTCTCTCCAGTTCTTGCTATGCGTGCAAAGGGTACAGGCGGTGTCCACGAGGGCCACCACGTCGTAGTTAATTGTGTTGCAGTCAGTGCGCCCCGCGGCGAAGGCGAACTGTGAGTGTCCCAGCCTGCTGCCGCTAACCTGGCCCCCGGCGTTGAACAGGGCGAGGCTCTGCGGGTCGAGCTGCGCGGCGGCGAGCCCGTCGGGCGATGCCAGAATGGCTGCCCACGTCCTTGACCTAAGAGGCTCCTCAAGACGGCTTATGCGTCTTTGACTGAGGGACGTCGAGCCCCCTCCACGGTCTTGCCCTTGCTCAGCGTCGAAACGAACGGCCCGGAGGGCCGCCATCGCGCAGCATCTGCTGACCGGTCGTCCAGTTGATCGTGCCCTTGCACCTCATGATGGTGTTGAAGTTCAGGCACCCGTATAACTTGTTGCCGTCCAGGTTGTTGCCCTTTACCTGCGCGCCCTGGCGGCGGCCCCTCGGACAGGTCAGCTGCTCGATGAACGTGTTGTTCTCGTTCACAAACTCCCAGGATTTAGACGCTCTTGATGATGTAGCTGCTGCCATTGGCCTTGCGCCCAGTGACTTGGCGCCAATCTCCTTCTGTTGCTTCGAGATGTTCGGCTTGGTCAGCGGGACCTCTGCGGTCTTCTCCAGCTCCTGGCGCTGCTTCGCCCGCTGGTAGGCCTGCATCTCGGCGTAGAGCGGGCAGAGCTTGTCTCCTCCGTGGTGCCCGTGCTTGCCGCAGTCCGCGCACTTGATGTTCTCGCCCGGTGCTCTCGTCGAAGTCCCGTCCGAGAACGCCGCTGCGGTCCTTGACACACTGCGCCCCTTCTTGACCTGCGCCTTGCCCGAGTAGCGCCCCTCGAGCCTCTCGATCAGGATCTCCTTCTTGCCGTTGGTCTGGAGCCCGAGCTCGCTGAGGTGACTCTTGAGCTCGTACTGCTTCCAGGCCCTGAAATCTGGCGTGGTCAGGATGTCCTTTGGTGCTGCCGACGGCCTCGGGGCCGCCTCTCCACTGCTTGCCGCTCCTGCCGACTTCTTCCTATCCTGGTCGTAGTCCCTGTTGTGGTAGCTGTCGCCCTCGCGCTCGTCGTCTGGCTCCTCCGCCGAGTCCGTGTGGAACGAGTCCTGCTCCTCGACCGCCCCGTCGCGGTCGTCCGAGAGGTCGCCGCCGCGCACCATGTAGGAGGTCGCCTCTTCCATCAGCTCGTCCTCGTCGGCGGTGCCGTCGAGCGTGAAGTGCGACTTGCCTCCGCGCCCAGGCTTCGCGTTGGGCTGGCCGCCGCCGCGGCCTCCGCCTCGTCCTCCACCGCACTTCTTGTCGCCTTGCTTCCCTGTCTTCGGGCACGCAGCGTCTCCTGCCCAATGCCCGATGCGACCGCACGCTCCGCAGCGCGTGCGCTTCTTCTCCTCCTTGATCTGCTCCTGACGCTCCTCGAAGGTCACCTCGCCTTTGAAGAACCCGCACTGCTTCTGCGTGTCCTTTAGCTTCTTCCTCGCCGCGTCGTAAGCGCTGTAGGCCTCGAACACGTCGTCGTCGTCGTTACTGGCTCCGGCGTCGCTCGCGGCCTCTTGGTCGTCGTCCGCCGCGTTGGCGCCCTCTTCGAATTCCTCATCCGAGATGTCGTCCTCGTCGCCGCTACTGTTGTCCTCGACCTGGTTCGCCTTTCCGCCGCGCCGGTTCTGCCACTTGTGCTTGTGGGTGCTGGTCGGCGCGTTCCGTCTCTCCTTCTCGTGCAGGTCGTGGAAGTTGACTCTCAACGTGTGCTGGAACATCTCCAGGTTGTACTCCGAGTTGCTGTTGAGAACGATGTTGCGCTTCTGCTCGTCCGTGAGGTTTGCGCCGTCCAGCAGGAAGTACGCCATCAAATCGTCCGAAAGCGTGGCGTTCTCGTCGCGCTCCTGCAAGTCCTCCCACAGCTTCTCCTTATTCGAGAGGTACTCGCCCATGTCGGTGCCTCGCTTCCGAAAACTCCGCTTGAAGAAACTGTCGAACGCCATGCCCTTCTTGACTATGGCCTCTTTGTCCAGCGTCGCAAGCGCCTCGAAGATCCGCTTCTCGCCGCCATCCGCTCGTACATCCGCGGTCTCCTGTGCGAGGTGTTCCGCGCGTCGCCACGCCCGACCGTGTAGTCCGTCGAGCAGCTTCACCCTGAATCTGCGCTTCTTCTTCTCGAGGTTGGTCGCGATCGCTTCTTCGTCATCTCCGCTGCCTTCCAATCGCGCCAGCGCCAGCATGACTCTCTTCTTGTACTCCTTGAGCAGATAGGGGTTTTGGCCGGTGTAGTGAGGCAGCCCATCTCTGTCCACAACTATCTCATCATCACGGTAGTAAGACCGTCCAGCTCCTTGATCATTCATCTTGCTGCTCTCGCTGTTCTTGGGCTCTGTGTCGGTCCTGGTGAGCGTTCGGCCACGCCCACAATCTCGGAACCACCAGCTCCGCAATACCAGTCTGAAAGCGTATGGTAGATGTCAATGATAAACTTGTTTATCGCATCCACGGCCCCGCGCGGGCCACAAGCTATCTGCGGGGGCGCCAGGCGCCCAGTACAAAAAGCTCTAAGGCCGGCCTGCGGGCCGAGACGGGCAGCGGGCAACGGGTGAGGAGGCAGAGGCAGGTGCACTCAGAGGGGCAAGTAGACAAGGTACTGGTAGGAGAGGGTCAGGGCTAGGCGGGCTCCAGGGGGGTCCTCGGGTACACCTCCAGGGAATCTCAGACTGAGACTCATGATGGTGGTGGTGGTGATGGTGATGATGAAGACTACGACGACGACGAAGACGACAGCGATGACGCATGATGATGACGACGATGAGGATGATGATGGTGATGAGGAGGAGGAGGAGACGAGGAGGAGGAGGAGGAGGAGGAGGAGGACGAGGTCTCAAAAGGACGTAGCACTACGTCTAGTAGGGAATGGCCGAACCACATAGAGCTCGAATGATGGACGCAGGAACCTACCCCCATGCTGTCATTGGGTGAATCAGATTTGCGACGAACTAGAAGGGCTGTCCTGTGCCGGCCGGGCCGGGGTGCCTACCTCCCAACAGACGCCCGAAATGGCAAGCCAACGAGGAGGAGGAGGCGGAGGAGGAGGAGGAGGAGGAGGAGGAGGAGGAGGAGAGGGAGGAGGAGGAGGAAAAGGAGGAGGAGGAGGAGGAGGAGAAGGAGGAGGAGAAGAGGCCGAGCTGCAGTGTGCTCCTCTTTTGCAGTATGCCACCGCGGCGTGGGAGCTATGGCACCCACGAGCGATGCTGGAGCAAGGATTGCGAGACGCTGTTGTCAGGCTCACTGGTCACGGCAATCCTTGGGCCAGCATCCGTGGCCCTTTCTCTGCGTGTGCTGCCACAGCTTTGCGTCTGGGCATCAGCATGCAAGGCTTTGTGTGGTCTCATCCTCGGCAAGGCGAGGTCTCTGTCGTGCAGTCAGGGCCTCGCACCGTCCGCAAGTGGCTCCACCAAGTGGTGCTGCAGTGGCTCTGGGAAAAAGTGGCCTCGAGAGAAGGTGTTCCTGAGCTTTCTCTTGGGTGCAATCTTCAGCCTCTGCAGTCCCTTTTAGCCTCTAATGGTCTCAGTCACGATGAGAAGGCCTACCTCAGGAGTGTTGTTGCTGGGGGGCAGTGGCCTCAGCATCGTCAGTGGCTTGCGCAGTACACCGCCGACCCCCTTTGCCGTTTGTGTCAGCAGGCCCCTGGCACGCTCCTGCATCGTCATGCGTGTTGTGCGGGCCACGATGACCTCATGGCACAGGAGGTCCCGCCTGAGTTTTTGGCCTCGGTTGTCAGAGCGTGCGTGGATCCTCTTCCTCTCCTCTTTGCCGAGAGGCTCCTCGTCCCCGAGGCCCCCCTTCCTCCTGCGCATCCCCTCCCTGATCGGTGGTTCGGCGGAGGACCCACCGAGATGGCAGGCCACATCTTTCTCGATGCCAGCTGGATGGACCAACATCTGCCGCCAGCGTCACAGGCTGTTGGGTGGGCCATTGTCAGCGTGCAGCCGCACCATCCGCACAAAGTCATTTCGGTGATGTGCGGCACTCTCCAATCGGCGTGCCGAGATGTTGACTGTGCAGAGCTGTTCGCCTTCAACCGTGCGTTGCAGCATAGCGCTCCTGGCAGTATTTTTTACACCGACTCTGCGTTCGTCCACGATGGTGTTTACCAGCGTGGCAAGGTGTACTGTTGTTCCTCGCGTGCTGCCTGGTCTGAGCTATGGGTTCAGGTCTGGCGCCGCATCGAAGACTGGGGCGGCATCGAGTGTGTCGACCTGCGCAAAGTCAAAGGCCATTGCACCGAAGCTCGCATCCAGTCTGGACTTTCGACTCGTTTTGAAAAAGAGGGTAACGCGCATGCTGATGAATGGGCTCAGTGGGTGGCCTCGAGAGCCCGCATAGACCCTGAGCTCCGCCGTGTTCGCAAAGCCAAGGCCCTCGTGCTCTCTCAGTGGGCCTCCTGGGTTGCGCGCATTGGGCCTCGTATGTGTGATGCTGATTGTGAGCATGTCCCTCGGCGGCAGCGCAAGGCTCGTGGCTCAGGCGCAGTGGACTGCCCTGTGCCAAGGGTGGTGGTGGAGCCCCCGCCGCCAATCACGCCGCGCAGCTTGTCGAGAGCAGACCTGGCTTCTGTACGGGTGCAGCTTGCGGATGAGAGACCGCATGTTATGCACCCCTTCGCCGTTATTGGGGACGGTGGGCGGAGGCTGTGGTGTACTGTGTGTGTGTTGTGTGCGGGTTGGGAGGAGTCAAGATCTCTGCGAATTTATCACAGGGTTGTCGAGGCCCTCCCGCATCTGGCACGTGGGATGCTCGAGTCCTCTCGGGCCTCACGCGTGCGCCTGCACGTTTCCAGGTCAATCGAGTGTGGCGGTACCTCGTGGATCCGCTGCGCACGGCCTCCCTGATCCGTGCAGGAGTGGTGCAGCCGCTCTCCAGCAGCGCTGCGCAGTGATGCGCGGCCTCCAGTCTGCCAGCCTGTGTGCTGGCCTCGCCTTTCATTTCTGGGCACTGTTCGGGAGGCGCCACCCGCCTCTGGCTCTTGCCATGCGGTGGCGTAAGTGGCATGTGGCGCGGACAACCTTGTTCGCGTTCAGGCTGAGTCGAGGAGGAGAAGAGGGAACAGGAGCAGGAGGAGTAGGAGGGCGATGCGGGCCTGCAGGGGGGCCCACCTCCTCCCCCCTAATCCCTCGCCCATTCACCTCCTCTATACTCCTTCCTCCCCTCCCCCCCTCTTCTATACTCCTCCTCCTACTCCTCCTCCTCCTCCTCCTCCTCCTCCTCCTCCTCCTCCTCCATTGCCCCTCCTCCCTCGTCACTCC
>CAUYUJ010003850.1:0-45000 GCA_963575745.1 Prorocentrum cordatum | reverse complement strand
GTCCTCGCCTACCCTGCCTGCCCCAAGGCCCCTCGGCGAGAGGAGCATGGGCAGCGGGGGGCGGCACTCCTGCTTCGAGGACGTCGCTGTTGCCGACGAGCAGCAATAGCGGAGCGCGGGCGCACTCTCTCGGGCGCGCTCTACGAGCATGGGGCACAGGCGTGAGTGGAGGGAAGGGGCGAGGCGCAGCAGAAGCACCAGCAGGGATCAGGAGGGACGGACAGAGAGGGGGAGGAGTCCGAGCGGTAACGTGAGGCGGTGACATATTGGGCGAGAGGGCGCAGGCTCACAGCTGCTCAGAAGACGGGAATAGCAGATCACACCGTCGTCGCAGTCGGATCCGCAAGGCGAGGCGGGAGCAGTAGAGGCCAACCCGGTCGGCGGCGAGGAGGAAGCCGAAGACGAAACGATAGGGGTAAGACGAGAACTGCGGCGGTGACGGGAAGAGCGTTCACGCGGTTCCGTTCTTGGTAGGGCGTCAGCCCGGTCGGTGCCAATCTTTGCAATATTTATCATGGTGCCACCTTGGACGCTTGGGGGGGGTCGGGAGGCCGTCTTGGTGTCCCTTGGGGGTGCGGCTCGCTGTGCTGGTCTGTTGCGTCTTGCTGTGCTGTGTGGCTGTCTGCGTCGTCGCTGCTGTTGGTTGCGTTGGGGCCGTCGCCAGGTGCTTCGTTGGTCGCGCCGTCGTCCGCGCCGCGTTGGCTATTGCGAGGGATTGTGCTGTGAATAGCACGTCGCCATGTCATTCTGATGGCCATGCGGAACGTGCGTCGTTGCGTTCGTCGCAGGCGTTGCCGGAGAGGTTCCGCGAGCGTCCAGGTCTCTCCTTCGCGCAGTGACGTCGGGGTTACAGTGCTATTGAAACGTCGAAGCCTGCGCGCCAACGGGTAGTGCTTGCTGGTCAACTCCTGTGTGCACGAGGTGAATGATGTCCATCTGGCTCTCGTGTGGTGGTGGATATCTGTCTCCATCGCGTCGCGGAAGCTGATGAGTTGACACAAATAGTTGGTGCTGCCCTCGTGTGACAAGATGTTTATGTCCATGCCCTCAAAGCGCGCCGCGCGCGAGCTCGCCCTGCCGGTCCGTCTCGCCGGGCAGCTCAGTGCCTTGGTTTTGGGACGGTGCAGCTCGAGTCCACGCGATTGCGCTGCGCGCAATATCTTCGAGCATCGTGGCGAGTCGCGAACGAGTCTGGCTGGGTAAAAGCACGTCGTCGGCGACGCGAAGGTTGGCGAGCGTGGTGGCGGTGGGCCCCAGCTCAACGCCCTTGCCCTTCTTTGTCATCCGGTGATCAGCGGTTTGAGAATGCGTTGTAGCAGAGCGTTCGAGAGAAGGGAAATGAGTGGCCCCCCTTGTTTCGCGCCCTATGAGAGGCTGAAGGGCCGGCTGGTTACGTCCGTCTCGACTCCGGCTTCCTGCTGGAGTAGAGAGAGATGTATCCCGGCTGGACACCTTGCGCCAAGAGTGCTGCCCATATGCTCTCGTGGTCGACCGCGTCGAAAGCCTTTCTGAAGCCGAGCGCTGCAACCCGCGGGTTCTGGCTCCATTCGCGCGCGCGCTCTCGAAGAGTGTGACATGGCAAAAGGTGGTCGGTGGGCGGGTGTCCTGGTCTGAAGCCTGCTTGGTCAGCTGTCTGTCGAGAGTCGAGTGCTGCTTGGAGTCGGTTGAATAATAGCCTGCTGAAAAGTTTTAAAGCAGCGGCGCGCTTGAGGAAGCGTGAGACCCCCACTTTTTGGAATTGCCATGACAACCGCGCTCTTCCAGCTGGCCGGTGGAGGAGCACTGGATTGCAGGATCGCGCTGTAGAGGCGCAGCAATGCCTCTTTGATTTCTTCCGCGCCTTCCGTCAGCATCTCTGCTCGGAGGCCCTTGGTGTCGGGGGCTTTGACGAGGCGAAGCCCTCTGCTCGCCTTTTCTAACTCTTTTCGTGTGAAAGGTGGGAGGTCGTCGTCAGGTCGCTCCGGCTGCGTCGTCTCTGCCGTTGAGTCGTAAAGGTGCTCGTAGAATCCCGCGAAAACGTTAGCAGCGTCTTGTCTAGTCGCGCGTTTGGCGCCGTCTTCGTCTGTCATGCGCGCGATGGGAGTCTGCTTTCTGCGTGTTCTGGTGCACGTGATGCTCTGTCTCTGAACCCGTCGGGTACGTAACTTATACGAGCTCATCGTTTCCTCCGCTTCTGCGCGCGGATCGCCTGCTGCAAAAGTTTGCTCGACTGCTCGCGTGCTTGACGATCGTTATTCGGTGTCTGGTGACGCTGCTCTAGTACGGAGTGCAATCGCTCTTCTCGCGTGTCAGGCGGGCGGTCTCCTAGTGGCTCCCCAGTAGTGCGAGCTAGCAGCAACGGCCTCGATGATATCGTTTAGGATGTGGTCGCTCAGTGCTTGTGGGTCGGATGGTAGTTCCTTTGGGTGTAGTCGTGGACGGTTGGGTTCGGTGCTGCTTGTGGCGCCGCTGGTCGGTGGTCGGCGTAGGTCGGCGGAGCGTGCTGGTCGGGCAGGGTCGGCGCTGCTTGCAATGGTGCTGCTGGTCGGTGCTGGTTGGCGAGTGTTGTCTGGCGGCGTTGGTCGGTTGGGGTCGGTGCTGCCTGTGGTGCTGCTGGTCAGTGGTCGGCGTTGGCCGGTGGAGTGCGCTGGTCGGGCGGGGTCGGCACTGCTTGCGGTGGTGCTGCTGGTCTGGTCGGTGCTGGTCGGTGGCGAGTGGCGCTGGGAGTTGCTGGTCGGTTGGAGTCGGCGCTGCTTGTGTTGGTGCTGCTGGTCGACGCCTGTCGATGGATGTTACTGCTGGTCGGGTGGGGTCGCTGCTGCTGCTGGTCGGCGCTGGTCGGTGGCGAGAGCTGTCTGGCGGCGTTGATCGGTTGGGGTCGGTGCTGATTTTGACGCCGCTGGTCGGCGGTCGGCGTTGGTCGGTGGAGCGTGCTGCTCGGGCGGGGGCGGCGCTGTTAATGGCGCTGCTGGTCGGTGGTCAGCGTTGGTCGGTGGGGCGTGCTGGTTGGGCGAGGTCGGCGCTGCTTGCGGTGGCGTTGCTCGGCGGCGCTGGTGCTGCGTCTGCTGGTTGTCGGTCGCCGCTGCCCGCGGCAGTGCTGAGCGGTGGAAAATGCGCTTCAGTAGGTCGCCGTCTGCGCGCGCGCAGTACCTGCCGCCCCCGGCGCGGAGCGCCGACGTCGTGGGCGCGATTGGCCGCGAAGCCGGAGTCGACGCTGCGTGTCCTGAGGGGGCTGTTCCTGTAGGAGGGGGTTAAACGATGAAATCATCGATTACGTCTCGCGTCTTATTCTGGGAGCATAGGGCGGGGGCAGGAGGGGGGAACAAAGGGGAATCGAATGCCCATCTGGACGAACTCGGGGGAGGGGTGAAACGCAAACATACGCATTGGGGCGCGCTGGATTCGCGCGCTTGGCGGCCGCCCCTGTCGCTGGCCCCTGTCCGCGGGCGGGTCCGCTGGCACCTGTTTCTCCGCATTTTTTTGGCTGCCGCCGTGGTGGTCCAAATCCATTATTTGCTGTGCCGCCCAATTGGTCGTCTCCCAAGAGGGCCAACTTCTTGGGCCACAAAATTCTTGATCTCGATGTATTTGCCCTTGTTGTCGGCGCGTTCGCGGTGCGCGGTGTAGCCGAGGCGTTTGTCCTGCCCCTGCCCCCTGATCATCAAATTGTCCTCGAACACCTTGCTTTTGATCATCGGATCGTCCTTATGATTGCGGCATTTTCTGTAGATTTCCACTTTGGCGGGGATCGAAGGGGAACTGATGATGCCCATTTTCGCATGGCCGGTCCGGGTAGACACTTTACTACCATTGTGGCCATCGCCAAATACTTTAACATATATACTTTCGATATCCTCTATGATCTTTTTAGCTGCTAGACGCTCCTGAAATCCAAATACCACGATTGCCTCGTGCGCGCTTCTGCGTCGAAGTGTCCGGTGGTGGGGAGGTCGTGGTTGTGATTGTTCTCGATGGCGTTGATCTTCGCGCCCCTGATGTCGACGTGCTGGTTGGCCTTCTCGATGTCGCGCTCCACTCCCGCGATGCCGATTTGCGCGGCGAGCGCGGATTGTTGGGCTGATGTTGCAGAGGCGCGGGCCTCCTGAGCGACCCTGACGCTCTCGTCGACCTTCGTCGTCAACCCTCCAATTGGCGCCTTGAGCTCGTTGAACATCTGCTCCCGGCGGCCCAGTGCAGGTTCGACTTTCTGGTGCTTCTGATTGTCGGGGGAAGATCCAGGCCCTCCTTTGCGCTTGCCTGGGGGCGCTGTCGCAGTCTGCGAGTTGCGGGTCGGGAGAAAGCGAAGTATAAAGGAACAAAATAAACTTCAGCGGGCAGACGCGGGCAGACTTGAGCCACCTCGGCAGACTTGAATCAAGGGCGCGAAACAGGCCTCGGACGAAAGCCTCGGACGAAAGGCCTGACGTCCATCATCAGTGGGTCGAGCAGGTCGAGCGAGGTTCCTAGGACGAACACCAGCAAGGGCACAAGAGTAACTCTGAATAGAATTGAGAGGCCAACCATCAATCAACATAGCTGAGTTGCACGTCGCGCGCGCCGCCGCGAGGACACTCAAGGGCGGCAGAGTTGGTTGAACAAGATCCCATCGAGCAAAAACAGGAAGATGAAAACGACGGGCAAGGGCAGAAAACATAGCGACATGCAAGGGGCGGCAGCGGCAGTAGTGGCGGGGTGAATCGAGAGCATCGCCACAACCAAACGCACGGCACCGTAGTCCTGCCGAGCGCGCGATCCTCGCCGACGTCGCCCATCCGTCAGCCCACGTGCGCAACGACGCCCGCGCCCATGAACGTGGTCAGCGCACAAGCGTAGATCCAACCTCCCGTCAGTCCATCTGGGATATGGCAAATGCGCGGCGCGGGAGAAGCTTCGACAGCCTCCCGACCAGGAGCCGCTGGAGTAGGGCAGCTTGCTGAATGCGAAGCAGAAGAGCGCGACGCGCAGCGAGCTGAGGGCGAGGGCGTCGGCCGCGGGCAGCAGCAAGCTCCCCGCGAATGGCTTGCACCGCAGTCCGTCCCAGATGATCGCCAGACGTTGACGCAGCGCGGGAAAGCGTCTCAACAGAAGACTCGGACTGCCAGAACCCAGGATTAAGTGCGCGCGTCGCCAGCATCGCGAGGGCGTGCCACTCAGGGTGGGCATTAACAAAGTCGCGCGGGTGGCCCAAAATAGCCCCATGCTCCAGAAAGGTCGCGGGCGCCGACCCCGCCGGGGTCGCGGCGCTTAAAAGGCCCCATCTCACCGCGCGAGGGCCGCCCCAGAGCTCCAGCTAAGACCAGGCCGCAAAGGGGGGGCCGCCGAGGGCGATGCGGAGTGCTTGAGCGAGGACAGGAAGCCCCAGACGACGCATGTCGGGGGGCAGCTGCTTGAACTGGGCAGCGTGCGATACCGCGGTGGCCACGCGCGTGCAATACAGACGAGCAGAGACGCTAGGGGGCCCCGCGCCGCTGCCCATCGCTCGAGCCCGAAGGCAAGGAGGTGCTGCAGGGCCCAGAGGGAAGAACCCCCAACAGTTGGACGTCTTGAATACGAGGTTGGCATAGAGCTCTGCAAGACCCATCGCGCGGGCCACCGGTGCGAGGTCGGCAGCGCTCGAGACAGCGCCGCCGACGTCGTCGGCGCGCGCTCCGACGAGGCCGCGCCGGGCCCTCCATGCACTCCGAAAGATCCCACAAGAAGACCGCAGACACGATGGCGCACGGGAAGCCCAAAAGGCCGCAACCCTGGATCATGCCGCTGCGAACCCAAAATCATAGGCCGCGCCTCAATGGCCGCGCAGAGAAAGTCGACGAACAACTGGAACTCGAGAGGCGCCCCCTGCGCCGCCAGGACAAACCTGACAAACTGCCGATTCAGAGACGGGGGGGCCTGGCCGAATACCAGGGAGAACAGGAGAGGGATGCCCCGAGAGGACGGCGGCGCCGGCGACAGCTGTCTGGCACGCGCGTCCAACTCCAAGATGTTGAAGGCAAACTTTCGAGAAAGCACATATCCCCGCTGACGCGGCGGGGCCGCCGTCCGAAGGATGGGCGCGATCGCGCGATTCATCGCCGATGAGGGGACCATAATGTCCGCGCTGCGCAACCCCAGCGCGCGGACCTTGTCGGCAGGACGAGCGTACTCACCACGAGCAAGCTCCTGATCAGCCACCGCATTCGGGAGGAAAACCGGCAGGGCCACCGATGCGTTAGCAAAGAGGGCCTGCCCAGAACAGATCCAGTCCAGCGCGCCCATCAGGACACTCTCCCCGAACTTATCCACGACCCAGGCCGCATGGGGGGTGCCATCAACCCCAGGAAGGAGCAGAGCCCCTTGCGCCCAGTAAGGAGCGACGTAACAAACGCAGAGAGGGCGGCGGAAGATGAAGGTCATCAATCGACGGCAGCCAATAGGGAACGCATTAGAAAGTGAGGTCGCGATCCCAAGGCTGGCGAGAGAAGACCAGGCGCCTGCGTTGAGATACGGCATCAAGACGGCGACGCGGAACAGCTGCAACGCGATCGTCACCGCGTCGGACCGAAGACATGGACATGCGCTTCCCGATCGGAGACCAAAACTGAGTTTTCCTGTCGAGTGCACGAAGCTGGGCTCTGAGATGAGAAGCGGCCTCAGCCTGCGATTGACGATACTAGAGCTCCAACTTCTGGGCCAATAGAGACCCCCGCTGGACCTTGCAGACCCGCTGCTCGGACGACGGCGGGCGCCCCGGGCGGGCCCCGGGCCCGGGGAGCTGCAAGAAGTCCGAAACCACGTGGTGGGATTCGGGCAATCGCCTAGCGAGCTTCGCATCTTGTCTCCAAACCACGCGGGCCAACATGCGGGCCGCCTGCAGCGACGCCTTGGGGCGGTGGGGCTCGCCCCGGAACAGGGCGCCACAGGCCCCCGCCCCCGCGATTCCCAAGAGCTCCTCATGCCGCTCGAATCGCAAGGGGAGGGGCGCGCCCGACCAGTCAACCGAACCCACGAGGCCACGAAGACGAGCTCGAAAGAGAGGGCCCCGGCATGAGTCTCTCGGAACGGGGTGGGGCGCCCAGACGGGGGGCGTGGAGCGAGAAGGGCAAGAGGGGCGACGGCAGCAGCGCGGTCTGAGATCCTTGCGTCGGACACCTCGGCGGCCGCCCCCGCTGTCGTCGAGGAGATCCGAAGCTGGCTGACTTGCCAGCTCGTGGGAGACAGGTAGACCCTGTCAGTGATGTTCGCACAGTCACTGGCGCGCTCGCAGCGGGTCGGCCCCCTGCCCTCAATCTCGACGAGGTTGTGAAGCACGCACATCCAAAGAGCAACGCGACCGCGACGACGGCGGGGGGCGCGAGCATAGGCCGCCGTCGGAGACTCGTCGCCAGAGAAGTCGAAGTCGCCTCTGACCACGACCAGCCGCTCAGACGGCGAGGCAGAGGCGCAAGCAACCTCCGCGGCGGTGGCCGAAGTGGCACACCCAATCTCGCGCTGGGCGAGATCATGGTCGCGCGCGCACACAACGCAGAGAGACAGCGGCCCCGCGGACAGACGAAGGAGACTAACGCGACCAGGAACCAGAGAAACAGGATCAACACGAACGGGATCATCAGCAGCAGGAGGGGGACGCGGGAGAAGGATGGCGACGCCGCCGATGATTCGATCAGCACGATCATCCCCGGACGAAGGGAATCGAGAAACCGACGAAGCTGAGATCAGTCATGATGAACTTCTTGGAGCGATACGATGGCACCATGCGGGCGAAGACGCGCGAGATCACCCCGCTTCGCGCTAGCCTTCCCACTCGGAGCCTGAAGCGAAGCGCGACAATTCCACGCGACGCCGCTGACGCGACGACGAGAGAACCCGAAGAGGTCGGCAACACCAAAGACACCAATTGGCGGTCTCCTGAGGCGCAGCGACGGGGGCGGCGAGCTGGGCCATGGCGCCCTTGGGGAGGCTACGCTTCCGGAAGCGATCCGGGTCCCAAAAGAGGGTGGGCGCCGCGTCGCCCGGAGCCACCTCGACGTGGAATGCCGTCCTTTTTGAGGGCGGCGAGGGCGCGGGCAACCTTCCTGCTGTCAGCCGCCGCCATGCCAATCAACTTGATCGCGAAGCGTTTCGCGGGCACCTATCAACGAGCCTCAGTCTTGCATTTGTCGGGAAAGAAGCCGATCTCGGAGAGGAGGTCGGAGGACGTCTTAGCGATGGCCTCCAGTGTCGCGGCGCGCTGGGCGACGGCCACCGCCAGAGTTGCGTCAGGGCCCCGAGCGAAACCTTCAGGGACCAGCACGGGGGCGGGAGGACGCTGTTCGGCAACTGCAAGAATGCGACGGACATCTGCCATCTCAGCTCGAACGCGCTCCATCTCCGAGCCCCGTGCGCCCGTTCGGGAAGCGCGCTGGCGAAGAAGGGCGCCATTGGAGCCGAGCTGGGCCTGAAGACGACGGGCGAGGCCGTCGACCTGGGGGCGGACCACGTCATGCATCTGCTGGGCGATGTTGCGCGCTTGGTTCGAGACCTGCTGCTTTAGGTTGTCGATGGCAGCGAGGAGGGCGTCAGGGTTGGCCGCGACCGCCCTCCCCACCGCAGCGCCCAGTCTCGGTGAGGGAGGGGCGCGTGGCCTCGAACTCGTCCCTGCATCGTTGGCGAAGGTAAGCATCGTCCGTCCACATGTCATCATCGGAGTCAGCCGCTTGTTCTTCAGCGGCGCTAGCAGGAGCAGCACGCTTCCGAGGAGGGACAGGGCTCTTGCCGCCCTTGCCGCTCCTGCCGCGCCCATTGTCAAGAGGCGCGACGGCGGCTGACTGGCTGGACATCCACACTACCAGGGCCAGCAACCGGAAAAACCTCAGTTCGCCCGTCCCTGCGAGGCCTGTCCTCGAAGGGAAAGCGCGGAGTCGCCCCCTCGGTTGCGAGCAAGCTCGAGGCGCCAGGGGAGCGTTTCGAAATTGAGCCAAAAATGGCCACGGAGGAGGAGGAGGTTCGACGCCCATAAAGGGAAGTCCAGAGAAGGGGGGGGGTGGCGGGAAAGGGAAAAACGGGGTGGGGTGCCCATCGAAGGAGACCTATGAGCACCCAACCGAAGGTTACATCCCCACGGTCCTGGGCCCAGCCGACAAGGCACCCCACCCCCCGCAACGCTAGTCGAGGTCCCTCCTCGAGCTGCGCTGCTTTGCGAGCTTGGGTTGCAGCATGGGCCTCAACGGCTCTACGTCCAAAATCTTCAGCGACATCTGCGCATTCGAAGCCGAACGCTTCGAGCACAAGCTCCACACTCGGCACCGCGGGGGCCCGAGGGCCCGAAAAAAGGTCAAGGCGAGGCGGCGGCCTGGACTCCTCTTCTGCCACACCGAAATGCGCCGCCCACTTCTCACGGGTGGCCACAGAGGGGACCTGGGGCTCGTCTAAAGAAACTCCAGGATCAGTGGGGTGGATGTGGTCCCTCAGGCGCTTTCGGAAGGAGGAAGAGCAGGAGGAGGAGGAGGAGGAGGAGGAGGAGGAGGAGGAGGGGATGAGTATAGAGGGGCGAAAAACGGCATACACATAAACTGTCGCCGGTCCTCGCGGATGTTTCCGATCCGCGCTGGAACCCTCTCCCTGGCGCGCGGAGCAAGCCAGGGGCGGAGCCGGAGGCGCCACCAGGGGGGGCCAGCGCAGATCCGAGAAATCCGCGCGGAACTCCGAAAGTTTGTGTGTTCTGCCGTGTTATGTTCTTCGAGAGTAGGAGGGGCCACGAAGGAGGGGGAGGGCCCCTCTAATTTGTGAATGCTGCTCGGTCAGGCCTGCCTCTCTGCCCTGCAGTTTTTCTTCTTTCTCAGGAAGCAACGTTCACCGAACCTCATGTCTGACCAACGTCAAAATCGGGGCACCGGAGGAGCAGGAGCCTCGTCGGCGCTGACGTTGATGTTTTTCCACTCCTTGGCCATGTCCGGGTCGGCCAGGCGCAGCTCGAGGTCGCGCTCGGTGATGCACCCCCAGTCGTCCCCGCCCTTGCACTTGTGGAAGAGCGCGATGATCTGGTCCGTCAGGAACGTCTCCTCCTCGGGTCGAGGAGGAGGAGGAGGAGGAGGAGGCGGAGGAGGAGGAGGAGGAGGAGAGGAGGAGGAGGAGGAGGAGGAGATGAGAAAGAGGAGGAGGAGGCGGAGGCGGAGGCGGAGGAGAGGGAGGAGGAGGAGGAGGAGGAGGAGGAGGAGGAGAGGAGGAGGAGGAGGAGGAGGAGGGAGGAGGAGGGGAGGAGGAGGAGGGGGGAGGAGGAGAGGGAGGAGGAGGAGGAGAGAGGAGGAGGAGGAGGGAGGAGGAGGAGGAGGAGGAGGAGGAGGAGGAGGAGGAGGCCCCTTCGTGTTCGACCCCGTGCCCGCCTCCCCGCCCCCCCTCCCCCATGGTTCGAAGTTAGGTCGGGGCCTCGCGGAGGCCCCCTGAGAGTTCCACTCTGTGCTGTCCTATCACGCCTGCGCTGCCGAACGCCTGGAGCCTACTTCGAATCTGGGGGAAGGGGGGGGGCGGAGTCAAAGGTTCCGCTTCTTTGTCCATTTACGTTCCCCCCCCCGCCCTTCCTTGCCTCGGCTACAGTCGAACCCAGGCCAGAAGAACATCCCTCAACAACATGAGACCCTCCGACGGCCAAACCACGCAGCACATGCAAGGGTGGCCTCCCCAGGATGCGTAAAAACACCCAACAAACAAACAGAGCATTAGGGTACCCTCCCCGAACCGACCTCCATCTTTTGCCTCGGCCCAACTGTACACGCAAGAGAGACCCCACGCAAGAATCAACCCAGGCAAGAGTGCCGCGGCTTCTGGGGGGGGGGGGGGGGGGCGACGGGGCCCAAACCGAGCGCGCCCGCCGCTGCTGTCACAGAACCCTGCGGCGATCGGGGGGTGCCCCGTGGGCCTGCACCAGGGGTCGCTCTGGCGAGGGGCCACTCCCTGCACGCAGTCGATTGCCTGGGGGCCCCAGAACGGTGCGACGACAGACCGTGCGGGGACCTGGGCCCCCCCTCCCCCCCTTCGAAGGGGGGTGAGATTTTCGACCCCCCCCCCTCCCCCTCTTGAGGGGGGGGGGGCGCCGGGCAACATGAAAAAGCACGGACGGAACCCTTACCTCCCCCCCCCCTCAGCCCGAACTTCGGGTCTTCGGGTCGGGTCGGGGTGGTCTGGTAGGCAGTCAAGAGGAGCGCTGTGCCACCCGATGCCGCCGTCGCCGCCGTCGTCGCCGCCGTCGTCGTCGTCGTCGCCGTGGGCAGGCACTGCGTCCCCGCTGGGCCACTGCACCCTCGAGTTCCCCGAAGCACTCCCTGCACGGGCCCCAGTCCCCCGAGACGGCCTCGGCGAGAGCGGTCCCAGCCTCGCCAAACCGTCCGGCCACCCCGAATGCCCTCCTGATACTGCTCCCGCTCCTGCTCCCGCTCCTGCTCCTGCTCCTGCTCCTGCTCCTGCTCCTGCTCCTGCTCCTCCTGCTGCTGCTGCTGTTCCTCCTCCTTCCATCCATTCCTTTTCCTTACAAATCACTTCTCCCTGTCGCACCCCGAGGCCAGTTTCAGGGCGGGCAGGGCGTGTCACCTGAGACCTCCTCACCATTCTGACCCTGAAGCTTCAAAAATGGCAACAGCTTCGCAGATGGAGGGAGGGCCGTTTCCAAAATGTGACTCGCCTGAGCGCCGCACACATACGGATTGAAAGCGAATCGTTTTCAAAATGTGGCTCTCGCCTTAGCGCCGTGCACATGCGTTAAAAAACGCAAGAGTTTCACGGGTTGAGGGCGGCTCCTGTTCAAAATGTGGCTCTCGCCCTAGCGCTGCATACATTCGTATCTTAATTAACAAAAAGCAAATATCCCGGCAAAGCAACCTAACAGCGATGTATGTAAGCATATCTGGAAGCATTCCCCTTAAGATTCACCTTGTCTAAGCTTCGGCCTGCCTCGGCCTCATCCTCAGCCTCAGCCTCAGCCTGTCTCGGCCTGAGCCTGCCTCGGCCTCAGCCTCAGCCTGCCTCAGCCTCAGCCTGCCTCAGCCTCAGCCTCAGCCTGTCTCAGCCTCAGCCTGCCTCAGCATCAACCTGCCTCAGCCTCAGTGCCTCTCAGCCTCAGGCCTCAGCCTCAGCCTGCCTCAGCCTCAGCCTCTCAGCCTCAGCCTTGCCTCAGCCTCAGCCTCGGCCTCAGCCTCAGCCTCAGCCTCAGCCTCACCTGCCTCGGCCTCAGCCCTCAGCAGCTTCAGGCCTCAGCCTCAGCCTGCCTCAGCCTCAGCCTCAGCCTCAGCCTCAGCCTCAGCCTGCCTGCCTCAGCCTCAGCCTGCCTTCAGCCTCAGCCTGCCTGCCTCGGCCTTCAGCCTCAGCTCAGCCTCAGCCTCAGCCTGCCTCCTCAGCCTCAGCCTCAGCCTCAGCCTCAGCCTCAGCCTGCCTCAGCCTCAGCCTCACATCAGCCTGCTTCAGCCTCAGCCTCAGCCTCAGCCTCGCCTCAGCCTCAGCCTCAGCCTGCCTCAGCCTCAGCCTGCATCAGCCTCAGCCTCAGCCTCAGCCTGCCTCAGCCTCAGCCTCAGCTCCTCAGCCTCAGCCTCAGCCTCAGCCTCAGCCTCAGCCTCAGCCTCAGCCTGCAGCAGCCTCAGAGCCTCAGCCTCAGCCTCAGCCTGCCTCAGCCTCAGCCTCAGCCTGCCTCAGCCTCAGCCTCAGCCTGCCTCGGCCTCAGCCTGCCTCAGCCTCAGCTTCAGCCTGCCTCAGCCTCAGCCTGCCTCAGCCTCAGCCGCAGCCTGCCTCGGCGTGCCTCAGCCTCAGCCTCAGCCTGCATCGGCCTCAGCTTGCCTCAGCCGCCTCAGCCTCAGCCACAGCCTCAGCCTCAGCCTCAGCCTGCCTCAGCTTCAGCCTCAGCCTCCGCCTGCCTCGGCTTGCCTCAGCCTCAGCCTGCCTCGGCCTCAGCCTCAGCCTCAGCCTGCCCCGGCTTGCCTCAGCCTGCCTCGGCTTCAGCCTGCCTCAGCTCGGGCATTCAAAATATGGCACAGGACTGGTGTTCTGGGAACACGAAGATCAGGAAGTGGCCCACAGTTGGCTCCCGGCAATCAAAATTTGGTACAGGAATGGAGTTCTGGGAACACGAAGATCACGAAGTGGCCTACAGGTGGCTCCGGGCATTCAAAATGTGGCCTGGGAATGGTGTTCTGGGAACACGAAGAACACGAAGTGGCCTAGAGGTGGCTCCGGGCATTCAAAATATGGCCTGGGATGGCCTGGGAATGATGTTCTGGGAAGACGAAGAACACGAAGTGGCCTACAGGTGGCTCCGGGCATTCAAAATGTGGCCTGGGAATGGTGTTCTGGGAACACGAAGAACACGAAGTGGCCTATAATTGGCTCCGGGCATTCAGAATGTGGCCTGGGAATGGTGTTCTGGGAATGGATTCCTAAGGATTCCTGAGAATTCCTAAGGATTCCGGGGGCTGACCCTTTTGTCCGGTTTTGTCCGGATCCCGCCCAGACCCCCTGGGGCGTCACGATGCTCTCTTTTGACACCACTAAAAACCTATCAGTCTTCGCTGTTAGGTAAAAATTCAAGAGTTTCACGGATTCCCATGATCAGCGTACCAGAAACGGTGCTTTGGAAGGATTCAGGATTATGGGGGTGCAACAATTATATTGATTCGCGGTGTTGAAGTCCCAGGAATGGAGTTCTGGTACGAATCAGGACCGTCAAGACGCAACAGTCAAGTTGATCCGTGGCGTTGGAATCCCGAGAACACTGTTTTGGCATGCTTCAGGGTTTTCAAACGGCTGTCTTTCAGCGAGGCGGTTCACTCAGTGGAACTGAACCGTTGTAGGGGCCTATGAAGCGGGAGCTTGGAGGGAGGGTTTCTCCTGGGTTTGCACTGGTCGTCCTCCTCCTCTTCCTCCTCCTCCTCCTCCTCCTCCTCCTCCTCTTCCCCCCCACTGGCTCACCATGCGCGGCCAGTCTGGGGGAAAAGGTCCGGACCTCCGGGGGCTCACGTTGTGACAAGATCGCTTCGCCGGAGGTCTGGGAGACCCCGCTGCGCCCACCGCGCCGTCCCTGCTGCTCCTCCTCCTCCTCCTCCTCCTCCTCCTCCTCCCCTCCTCCTCCCCTCCTCCTCCTCCTCCTCCCCCTCCTCCTCCTCCTCTTCCACCGCTCCCCACCTCCTCCTCCTCCTCTCCTCCTCCTCCTGCTCGTTCCACCGCGCCGTCCTTGCTCCTCCTCCTCCTCCTCTTCTTCCTCCTCCTCCTCCTCCTCCTCCACTTCCTCTTCCTCCACTTCCTCCTCCTCCACCTCCTCCGCTCCCTCCTCCTCTCCTCTTCTCCTCCTTGCCCTCCCCCTCCTCACGCTCCTCCCTCCTGCCCCCGCCCCTCTCCTCCTGCTCGGCGCTGTGGAGCGCCGTCTGGACGAAGACGCCCGTGACCTCAGTTCTCTGAAGCACAGTGCGGACTTGCTGTCCCTCCAAGGATGAAGCCAGGACTGGGACAAAATGGGACTGGGACAAATAGGGGATCCCTGAGATGACATGCGCCGATTCTGGATGTATCGGGCGTCGCGGCCGTTTCAGAACGCTCTGAGAGCGTTTCGGCACGGAGGCTTGGAACTGGACACCAACACCAGAACAGGGGGTGAGTCCATCGGGGGAGGATGATCCTGGATTTGGTTGTTCGTGGTAATCTTTCGGCCACCAAGGAAGCCCGAATATTACCACCACCACCGAGATCGGGATCATGTTCTCTCGGTGAGGGCACATCGCCGATCTGAGTGTTGGTGCCAACTTCTGGGCCTCCGCGATGTGTCCTGGGCCTGGGACCGCCCGACTCCTCCTCCTCCTCCTCCTCCTCCTCCCTCCTCCTCCTCCTCCTCCTCCTCCTCCTCCTGCTCCTCCTCCTCCTCCTCGTCGAGGACGGAAGTCGGGTGGAACTTGTGACACGGGAGGCAAGGCAGACGGCTGACCGCGACGCGAGTATGGGAGAGAAGGCGACGGGTAAGCAAGAGAGGCAGCTCCAGAAGGGGCAGAGGCGGCCGGTCAAGTTCCGCATGCGAAGCACAGGGCGCGCCCGCACACGGGCACCGTCTGGGGTGCTGCAGGTGTGACGTAGAGAGCGCCCGAAAATGAGGCCCGAACACTCAAGTTCTGAGAGAACTGACGTACACATATCCCCTCGCGTTGTGAAAACAAATCCGCCGATCCAGCGTGTGAGTTCACAAAGGCTACAGCCTGAGCTTCAGCTCTGCGGGGGGGGGTGCCGGGGTGGCTTTGCCGGGGAAAGGGGGGAGGGAAAGGGGGGTCTACCCTTTCCAGGGGGCTCGTTCGGGCCGAGGAGAACGCCAACACGGGCCAAAAGGACCCCTAATAGGCTCCCAAGAAGGCCCCCGAGGGCACCGAGTCGTCAAACAATCGGTCCAAGACGCCAGAACTGGGTTCCATAGCGCCCAAGGAGCTTCCAAGACTCCCGAAGAAGCTTCCAAGAGAGCTCCCAAGAGGGCCCCAACAATGAAACATTGCCACACTCACTACGGATAATAACTTACGTGTTCCGCACATTCGCCTCTTGGGCTTTCACAGCGTCGAAGGCAGCCCAGGAGGCCCTCATGATCGCTCCAAGACGGACCAAGAGGCCCCCAAGAGAGCTACAAGACGGCCCAAGAAGGCCACACCACGGCACAACAACCCAAAGACGGCCCAAGGGGGCCCTAGGACGGGCCCAAGAGGGGGCCCAGAGGGGGAACAAACATAATCCCACCAGCCCTCCGGGCGTCGGTGGTTTAAGGCGTTTCCTCTTCCAACCCCCTTTTTCCCCCCTTCGGAGAAGGGTTTATCACTGTTCCCTATTAATAAACACCCCTCCAACTGGCGACTGGTAGCCAACCAGGAACCATGAGGGCCCCCACCCCATCATTTTGTTAAACACACACACATACATACATACATACATACATACATACATACATACATACATACATACATACATACATACATACATACATACATACATACATACCTACACACATACATGCATACACACATACACACATACACACATACACACATACACACATACACACATACATACATACATACATACATACATACATACATACATACAGACTCTGCCTCCAAATTCGGAACATGCGCAGCCAACCCGATGCGGCCTCCCCCCACCATCCCTGTCCAAAAACACTACAAAGTACACTTGGCGGCGGCGGCGGCGGCTGCGGCGGCGGCGGCGACGGTGGCGGCAGCGGCTGCGGCGGCAGCGGCTGCGGCGGCGGCGATTTGGCAGCGGGGGCGGCGGCGGCAGCGGCGGGCGGCGGGCGGCGGCGGCGGCGGCGGCGGAGGCGGCGGATTGGCCCCCAGTAGCTGCCCATCCAAAGACGATTGCTGAATATGCCGAGGCTCGGGCCAGATTCGGGTGCTCCGTATGTGTTGGGAGGGCGGGTGGGAGTGAGCGAGACGGTTTGCGGGCGGGGAGGGAATCTGAATCCCTCCCCATACCCCCTCCCCTGGATCTGGACGGGGAGGTCGCGAGGGGTTGGAGCGTCCAAGATGAGTTCCAAGATGGCTCAAGATTGCCTCGGATGCCTCAATCTGGCTCCGAATATACCCCAAGAAGCCTCAATACCGCCCCAGGGCGGCTCCAAGAGGCCAAAGAGCTCCCCAAAGAGGCCTCCAAGATGCCAACGTCCTTCAAACACCTAGGGAACCAATGATGTGTGTTTTCTCGTTTTTTCGCTTCCGATGGCCATTCGACGCCTCAAAATGGCTCCAAGATGACCCAAGAGGGCCACTGGAGTGCCCCAATAGAGCCACATGACGGCCCCAAGAGCGCCCAAGAGCGCTCCAAAACCGCCTCAAGAGGGGTCCAAAAGGCTACTTCTGGGGCTCCCGAAGGGGGGGCATGCTTGAAACTCTGTTTGTTTTCTCGATCTCCTCCAAAGTGGCCCCAAGAGGCGCCCAGGAGGCCCCAAGAGGCCCCAAGATGGCCCCATGACGGCCCCGAGAGGCGCCCCCAAAAGGCTCCCAAGAGACCCCCAAGAAACCTCAAAAGGATCCCCGACATGCATTTAAGAAGTTTATGGCTCTTCGGTTCGCCGTCCTCCTCTTCCTCATCCACCTCTTCCTCCTCCTCCCTCCTCCCCCCCCCTCCTCCTCCCCTCCTCCCCCTCCTTTTCCTCCTTTTCCTCCCTCTCATCCTTCTCGTCCTCCTCGTCCTCGCCCTACTCAATATCCTCCTCCTCATTATCCTCATTCTCCTCCTTCTCCTCCTCCTCCCTCCTCCTCCTCCCCCTCCTCCTCCTCCTCACCATCATCTTCGTCCTCCTCCTCCGACGACGACGATTCCTCCCCCAGCATCCCCCTCTTGGAGTATATGACAGTTTCCCCCGCCCTTTGTTCTTCTGCATGCTCCCCCGCTTCCCTGATCATCTCAACTCCCCTGGGCATCGTTTCATGAGGGGCTGGTGGGGATACCCTTTCCGTCGCAGCAGCAAGCGAAAGCGCATGCAGCGTCAGAGGTCAGCCCGGGCCACGGGCGAAGCCTAATTGCCCAGCGGACGCCCACGGTTGCCGAGGCTGCCGCCGAGGGAAGCTGGGGGAGCGCCGGGGGCTGCAAGCAGACTGCGAAGGGCTGGTGGGGATACTTTTTACGTCGCGGCCGCAGACGAAGGCGCCAGCAGAGTTAGCTCGGGCTACGAGTAACCTAATTGCCCGCGCGCGCCGAGCAAGGCAAGCCCCACCGCCGGGGGAAGCAGCTGCTCCGGGGCTGAGCTGCGCCGAGGGGGGGGCTGCAAGCTGCGGGGGCGGCCAGGAAGCTGCAACATGCGTGTAGCATGGGAGCTGAATCACCAGGCGCGTGAATTGAACCTTGTCGCCACAGGGCACCAGAGGTCGGGGCAGCGGACCGACAGGTGCCACGCCGGGCTTTTCAAGGAGGCTGAACTACTCCTGAGTGAACTGGCGGACCCGTATCCCATAGGTGACGCTGGGTTCCAGCTTCACCTCCCGCATCTCGCTCAGCAGCGCCAGCGCCCGCTGCCACTGCTCGCCCTCCTCGCACGCGCTGATCCCAGCACTGTAGCTGACTAGGGTATACCCGTGGATTAAATCCACGGTGTGCTGAACCCCGATCGCGCACACCGAGAGTGGGAGCCGCTGCGGCCGAACGGAAACAGCTGGTCGGACGTCTCCTGCGGCGTGAGGAGGTGGAGGGAGGCGGGTGAAGCGGAAGCGCAGATAGCGGGTCTGGCGCGCAAGACGACGGGTTCCCTCGTACCGCACACGGCGATGGCGACGGCGACGGCGAAGGCAACGGCGGCGACGGTGACTGCAGAGGCTGCCGGCGCGCGCGCGCGCGCGAGCTGGCGGGCTCGCGCGACTCGGCCCACCCGAACGACGACGACGACGACGACGACGACGTCGCCGCTGCCATCGAGGTGGCTTTCCATTGGTGTTTCCCGTTGGCCCCCCCCGTAACCATCAGAATCGCATGGTTTTGCTATAGTTCACATATGACGCTTATCGGAAGCGTTCAATGCAAAGCCGCCCGCGCAACGCCCGCAGCGTAAATATGTTGAAATGTTCATGGGTTTGATATCAATCGGGGGGGGGCCGCACGACTAAAACGCAGTAGAAAAAACGACGAAGGCGGAGGAGGAGGAGGAGGAGGAAGAAGAGGAGGATGGTCAATCGAATTCAGTCGTGGAGCCGGAGGATTAGGACGGAGGAGGAGGAGAAGGGAGAGGAGGAGGAAGAGGAGGAGGAGGAGGAGTTGGAGCAGCAGCAGCAGCAGCAGTCCAGGAGGAGGGCTCGGTCCTGGGGGGGCTATAGAAACGCCGCCCGCCCCTCTCCGAGGCGCTCGACTACGGAAGCGCTCCGATCCTTCCCCCGAGGCGCTCGGTGTGACAGGGTTGCCCCTACTCGACTCATTGTAAGTAGGTCTTGTGGTCGTCTATAAAGAGATGGAGGTATGAGTAGAAATCCAGAAGAAACGCGTCGGTGGGGCATCGATGTCCATCAGGGTTCGGACAAGGTTCCTCGGCAGCGCGTGCTGGCCGCGGAGTCTGGCAATGAAGCGGGATCGATGGAGAGGGTCCCAGGGAACCTGCGGCCCGAAAAAACAATCGTCGGCTAATATACAATAGGAGCTCGACCACAAGAAACCTCCAACAAGAAACCCACCCCTGAGACCCCAGGACGTCACTTGATGTTTGGTGTGGGAGCGCCCCGCTTTCCACAGCAAAAGCATCGAAACCAAGGAAACCCAGGGCGCCCTGGAGGCAAGCAGGGTGTTGCGCGACATCAGCTTCCACTGCAGGGCCCCGATCGCAGAACCCAGAGTGCCTGGGCGGGGGAGGGCTGTCGGGCCCCATCTCGGCGATCAATGGGCGATTGAAGGTCGCTGCCCCCCCCCCCCGAGAACCTCCGAGTCACTGGGTGTTTTCGGGCCATAACTCTCGGGGGCGCGCAAACATGGATTGGCGATCCATGGATTTGGCGCGCCGCCGCCAAATCCACGGATCGGGGGAGGTGCCCTCCCCAGAATGCGGCTGGTGCCGCCTCGCTCGGCGGCGGAAATCCGCGATGAGCCATGGCAACGGGACGCGTCGCTAATCCACGCCCCCTTGATCCATGCCTGCGGTCGCCTGAACCTCGGGCCTGCGGCGGCCGGCGGGGAGGATCCGCGCACCCCCCGGAACGCTCGCGGCGAGGCGCGGCTGCTGGAGAGCAGCCTGCGACCGAGAGGCCGCCGAGAACGGGCGCGAACGCCCGAAAGCCGCCGAAGAGCCACAGAACCCGCTGTCGCTTTCTCAGTGAGAGAGCCGCCGAGGATGGACGAGAGAGCGCCCGAACACCTTGCACGTCGAGCCCGTCGTCCCCCCTGGCCAAGTCCCCGATTCCCCCCGGCTGCTGCCCATGAGTCTGAGTCGGCGGCAACGTTCATCAGCGCTAGGATGGCGAAGGCGATGAAGGCGGCGAACGCCACGCCGAGCAGAGGCTCGACCTCTGGGGAGGAGGATGACATCAGGGAGCTGGCATTTTTGCCCTGATGGTGGCGGTGATAGTGAGAGTGGAGGAACGACAATGCGCGGAGGAGGGCGGCGGCGGAGACGCCACCGGGATGAGTGGGGGGAGGGGGGGGGGGTCGAAGATTCCTTGTGTATAGCCCTGTGCATTGCGTGTGTCCTATTCTTCTGCCCCGAACGGGGTCAGCGGATTCCCACGCGCGCGTATCATAGCCATCTGGGACTTAGCAGGCACAACAGGAAAGCTCCCATCATGGTATTGCGGAGCGAGGCTGAGCCCAATCGCTAACATCGCCAGCCATGGAGCAAGCGGTGCAACAGTTGCAGCAGCAGCTGCAAGAGCTGAGCGGTCAGTTCCAGCAGTACCAGCAAGACACGCAGGCGCGAGAGCGGGCGCTCGAGAATCAGTTCATTCAGGTGCAGCAGCAGTCACTTGGTCAGTTGGCGGCTCAACACGCAAAGCTTCTCCGAACCTGAGGAACAGGGACAGAGTCCAGCTTGTGGACACCAAGAACATTGGACGGCCTGTTGCCTTCGATGAAACGGAAAAGAAGTTTTTACCCTGGAAGGTGAAAATCGAAAACTTCATCACCAGTACTTTCCCTGACTTGGAGCCTGTGTTGAAGTGGGCCGAAGAGCACGCGGGACAGATCGACGAGGCCGATGTCACCGTGGCTTTCGGGGGCCGGCAAGATTCCGAGTTCGTTCCGGACTTGCGGAACGAGGAGCATTGTCCAGCAGCTTTGCGAAAAGGAGCCGTTCGACATAGTGAGCAGCTTTGGTCGAGGCAACGGGCTTGAAGTCTGGAGGCGCCTGAACAGGCGCTACGACCCCTCCACCGGCGGCAGGAAGAAAACTCTGCTGAAGCACGTCCTCAATGGTGACGTTGGATGAGCTATCCAGGGCAATTGAGAAGTGGACCGACAGTGTCCGCATGTACGAGCGACGAAAGGATAAGAACGGCGACTGGAGTACCATTCTGGATGACATCAAGATTTCTGCCTTGGACGCTTTGGTGCCGAAAGAGCTCGAAAAACACATGCTTCTCAACAGCGACCAGTTTGAAACGTTCGCCAGAGCCATGGAGGGGATCGGCACGTACATCAACGCCCGCACAGGAACGAAGCTGAAGGTAGTCGACCACAGCAGCAACTAGGAGGAAAACAAACCTACCTCGCTTTTGACCACCCTCGCTTCCAAGAGATACCAAACGATGCCAAATTGCAGCCTGTACTGGTCAGGCCGCTTGACGAGGAGGCGCGTGGTATGGCTTGGTTTTGCCTGGAAGCGAAAGCGGGGGAGGTAATTCACGCTCTGAGCAACAGGAATCCAGACGACATGGATGTCGGAAGTTGTGTCAGGGGCAGACCGAAAGGGGGGCCGAAACGAAAGGTCCCAAAGGCAGCGGCAAGGGCAAGCACGCCCGGATGCCCGCCTGGACGAGCTTCGACGGCAACTGCGACAACTGTTAAGTCGGGCGTGTCCCCCTACAGGGGGATTCTCGACGAGCCAAACAAAAATACTCAGTAGGTATCCCCAAATAGTCAAACAAATATTCAAGAAATCGTCCCCTGACTATTTCTTATACTATTTTTGAATATTCCTCCTGTAGAGGGACGTGCCCGACTTAAGACAACTGCGGAAAGAAAGGTCACGATCGGGCGTTGGCAGAATTGGGTTTTGTGGAACCTGGTTTAGTGAGTCGTGCCGGGGGCGCCCCCCCCCGTCCCATTTCCACCAACCGGAACTGCCGCCGCCCGAAAAAGCCCCAGCTGCAGCAAACCTGGCTTAGTGATTCTGGCCATATTCAGGGGCTCCTGGGCTCTAACCCGGAGGAGGAGCAGGAGGAGGAGGAGGAGGAGGAGAGGAGGAGGAGGAGGAGGAGGAGGAGGAGGAGGAGGAGGGGGAGGAGGGGGAGGGGGAGGAGGAGGGTCTCCGGGGCCCTACCACTGACCGGGTCCCCCTCACCTGGGGCCCTGGCCACACCCGACACACGCAGAAGCACTGCCGGCGCCCCGGCGGGGGCGCGCACCCGCCGGACGCCACGGCCAGGCCCAAGGCCGGGCCCGAAGGGCCCCGAGGGCGGCGGCAGGGGCAGGGGGCGGCAGGGGCCCCCAAGAGGGCGGAAGAGGGGGGGGAGGACGAGGAGGGGGGGGGGAGGACGAGGAGGAGGGGGAGGAGGAGGAGGGGGAGGGGGAGGAGGAGGAGGAGGAGGAGGAGGAGGAGGAGGAGGAGGAGGAGGAGGAGGAGGAGGAGGAGGAGGAGGAGGAGGAGGAGGAGGAGGTAGCCGACCAGAGCTGCCTCTCCCCGAGTCCGCTGGAAGAGGCCGTGCGGGCTGCCCGAGGAGCCCGCGCCGGGTGCTCTTCGCCCAGCGCGGGTCGGCGGGAAGGGGTGCAGAAGCCAGGCAGCGCGGTGCTGGCGCCAGACTGCAGAGAGGCATCTCGGCCGCGAGCTCGCTCCGGATGCATCGTGAAGTGGAGTTCACTCTCCAGGGCACGCATTCGGGCAGGATCCGCTAGATCAGCGCGGCTAAAGAGATGGCCGAGGACGAGGACGATGTCCAGGAGCTCCCGAGGCAGAAGGCTGAGGCTCAGGTCGAGGAGAAGCGCGACTCGGTGAAGGCCACAGCGAAAGCTGACAACCAGCAGCGGCGCAAGCAGCCTGAGAGCTCTGTGGACCCGAGGCTGGATCAGAGCCACCACGACAGCAGGTAACGCAAGGTCAGCGAGAAAGGCATGCCTCACCACAAGGGGTGGCACCACGAGAAGAAGCGCAGGCGTGCTGCCGAGGACAGGAAGAGGGGCGTGCCGGATCGGGCGGCCGAAAGGGAGAAGCTCGAGGACGAATGGCACGCGAAGTTCGACTCCACCGCAGTCAAGGAGGAGGAGTACCTGACGACCGACCAGGTGCTCGACGGGATGGACGGCGAGGTGATTGCCCCGGGCATCGAAGGGAAGATGCGCGTACACGGCGGCAACCTCACGGCGGCGAGCGCTGCCGACAGAGAGGTGGACGGTCGGACGCCGTGCTAAAGAAAGAGGACGTCAAGCTCTACAGGCCGCTCTCCCGGGAGGAGCTTCACTCCTTCCGACAGGAGGACCCGAACAAGGCCGAGAAGATCCTCGACGAGAAGGCCCAGCAGAAGGTGGAAAGACAGCGCGACGGCGCAACGCAACCCTCTGCTTTTCGGAGGACTGGACCGCAGGCTCGAGAGACGCACGCACAACCGGAAGCAGCTTGCGAAACGAATTGCTGCCAAGCCCTGCTACACGAAGATGTTCAATGGCGCGTGCGGTCGGGATAACTGCCCGCTTTCTCACGACCTGTGCGACAAATGCAAAGTGTTCTGCGAGCACTTCGAGAAGGGAAGGTGCAAATGGGGACTTTGACCCACGACGACGACCACAGGAACTGGTTCCTAGACGAGCTGGACGCCAAGCGTCGCCAGAGGCAGGACGCGTGGGAGGCGGCGGAAGCCGCCGCACAAGACCAAAGACTTGCCAGAGTACCTTGGCGAGAACAACCAGGCAAAAGCCATCATCTTCATCACCATGACCTTACTCCATCATCGTCTTCTCCTTCGGCCTCATCGTGGGGGAGAAAGAGAGAGGACAAGGAATCTGTGTCACCTGGGCCCTGGTGCCGCAAAGAAGCGCGGAGTGGAAGGGAGAGACTCTGTACTGCAACGGTGTAAAGATGGAGCGTCACGAGGTCAATTTCGACACCGGGGCGGCCATCACGGCCTTTCCGAAAAAGTTCGCAAAAAACTGCCCCAAGAACGACCCGACCGTCCGAAGATACAAAACAGCCAATGCCGAAGAAATACGTGACGAAGGCGGAACGAACATTTACAGCACGGATGCCAACCGCAATCCGTGCTCGCTTGAGGGTCGCGTGGCAGACGTTCACAGAGTCCTTGTCTCTGCTGTGAAGATGTGTGAAAACAGGGACGTGTGGTTATGGAACGATGGTGGTCATGCATCCCCCCGTAAAAGCAGATGTGCCATTGAGATGCCTCGAAAAGCTGAGGAAAAAGTGCTGTGAGGAGGAGTTGGTTCCAATCTACATAACGAAGGGCGTGCTTGTTGTCGATGCCGACCTCGAAGCACCACCAAATATTGAGCAGGGCGAGCCCATCGACCCGCTAGAGGACAGCGCTGGGCCCGAGGGCCCGGCGTCGGGAAACAGCCAGCACTCCAAGAGGTAAGACTGGACGAGGAGAAGGAGGAAGTAGGAGAAAAACAACGGAGCGCTGAAGTGCCTAAAAGGCCAAAGGCGCCAACCGCAAGGGAAAGACAGGAACACGAGGCTGCCGGACACGTGGTGCACCGAAACTGGTGTCATCATTGCGTGTCTTCCCGGGCAGTAAACAACCCTAACTGTCCAGCTCCCGAGGAGCCAGAAAACGCTGTCCCTACTGTCATGTTGGACTACGTGTTCATGGGGCAGACTGATGAGGGCACAATGCCAATGTTGGCAATCAAGGACAAGAAGACAAAACGTCCTTGGTGCACGGTGAGCGAAGGAAGGGCGACAACCCTTTCGCGATTAGATTCCTGGCGGACGCGATCTGGGAGACAGGGTACAAGCGCATCACCTTGAAGTCAGATGATGAATCAGCCAAACTTAACCCTAAAGACGAAAGCCAGGGAGCAGCCGACGGACGTAGAAGTCGTCATGCAGGAAGCTCCCACGGGCGACCACCAAGCGAATGGTGAGATAGAGGTCATGGTGCGCGAGCTGAAGCGCACAAGACGTGCCCTGAGGAGTAGCACCGAAGAGAAACTGAGAGTGAAGCTGAAGGGCACAGATCCTCTGCTCGCTTGGATACCGAGACACGCGGCGTTCTTGATGTCTCGATTCCGCGTAGGTGAGGACGGGAAGACCCCCTACGAGCGGGCCACCGGCAAGCGATGGCGACGTCCTCAGGTACTGTTTGGGAAGCGCTTGTTTTTCAGACCTGTGAAAACCAGTAGCCGCAAGCACGACTTCGAGTCGAAGGTCGCCGTCGGTAGCTACGTCGGCACGCACGGCAGAAATGCCGATGTTATGGTCATGACCGAAGAAAGAGTCGTGAAGGGGACAAGTATCTACAGGAAGCCGGAACCGGACTGGTGGGACAACACCGTGCTGTGGAAACTGAAGGGACTGCCGTGGAAGGTGCGGCCCAAGGAGCGCGAAGTCATGGCAGCGCCCATGCCCGTTGAGGTGCCAGCCGTGGCGGCACCCGCCGTCGCAGCTCCACTGGCCCCTGTGACACGAAAGGATGTGGCCAAAACTCTGTACGTTAAGCGTGCAGACATCGACGAGTTCGGCATGTAGCCGTCTTGCATGGGGTGCACGTCCCTGGCGACAGGCGTGCACCAGCAGGCCCATTCGATCGCATGTGGTGTCCGGGTCCAGGAGGAGCTGATGAAGACTGCCGCTGGGAGACAGCGCGTTGAAGAGGCGAAGAAGAGGAAGAGGCCTGAAGAGGCCTCTGAACCTGGAGCAGAGGCGAGGCCAGATCCCCTAGATAGGGGTCGTAGCGACCAACGAGGCGCCAGGAGCGCCGATGGGCGTAGAGAAGGAAAGCCAGAGGGAAGGAGGAGGAGGAGGAGGAGGAGGAGGAGGGTGAGGGTGAGGGGGAGGGGCGAGGGGAAGAACAAAAAAAAAGGGAAGAGAGAGGGAAGGAGGAGAACAAAAAAAGGAGAGGCGCCAGAAGCGCCGATGGCTGCAAACGCGGCAAACGCAGCGGGCGGGGCAGTGGCTCCGGGTGTCTCGCCAGGGGCCGTGGCGCAACCACAGAACCCCGCGCAAGGAGGAGGCGAGTCAGGCTCGGCAGGGCCAGGCCAGAAAGAGCCCCATCGCGACGTCGAGATGGGACAGGCTTTGGACGCAGGTGGCCTGTGCAGCCTGGAAGGGGCGGTGGCCGAGGCGTGTCGCAGAGCGAGTTTGAGCGTCAGCTATTCAGGCTATTCAGGCTCGGCAGGACCAGGCCGGAATGGGCCCCATCGCGACGTCGAGACGGGACGGGCTTTGGACGTACAGTCATCGGCCTGACCTAAGGAACGATAAGTAAGGAACGAAGCCCCTTTTTTCTAAGGGGTAACGCGCAAGGAAGGGAACGATCTATAATGCATAACGCATAAGGAGCGACAAATAACGCATGCGAGCCTGAGGAACGACAGAGCCCCTTTTGAAAAGTAAGTGTTCCTTGTTCAAGCCGTTCACTGTAGGTGGCCTGTGCAGCCTGGAAGAGGCGGTGACCGAGGCTTGTCACAGAGCGAGTTTGAGCGTCAGCACAGCTGATGTCTCTAGCATGTGCGGTGTCCTGAACAGTTTGGGGCATGGCAGCTTTGATACTACTGGCATCGTGAATCCTCCTTCCGTGTCTATGAACGGGAACGACGTTCAGTCAGGCACTTTCGGTCTGAGGCCAAGTTTCGCGCTGGACACTGCCGTCTGCGACGTTCTCCAGAAGGAGAGCAAAGCCATAGTGTGGGATTTGCCCGACCAGGGGCATTGTGCTTGAGCTTCAGGCGGCGGCAAATGAAGAAGATCCACAAGTCTTGGTGTTGAGACCTCCACTGGAAGCGTTCGCTGGAGTAGTGAGCGGCTCTGGCGCGCCCGGTGCGGGGCGGGCAAAGCGTGCCATGGAGGTGGCGGTTTATTTGTGTCTTGAAAGGCGTGGCCAAGGAAGGCACTACCTGCAGGAGAGACCAACTGGCATGCCCGGCTGGGCGGAGCAGGAATTCCAGAGGCAGGAGGAAGAGGAGGAGGAGGCGGAGGAGGAGGAGGAGGAGGAGAAGGAGGAGGAGGAGAGGGAGGCGGAGGAGAAGGAGGAGGAGGAAGAGGAGGAGGAGGCGGAGGAGGAGGAGGAGGAAGAGGAACATGAGGAGGAGGAGGAGGAGGAGGAGGAGGAGGGCGGTATCCAGAGTGAAGGGCCGAAGTGCCGTTGGCGCATTCGGGGTCGAACCGAGGGCTCCGGCATGCGAAGGGACTCTGCGTGGGTGACTGACTGCGGCCACCTGCCCGAGAGCATCCATGGGATGCGCAAAGACGTACTAGTACTATATGTCATCCTTGGACGCGCGCGTCCGACCCGAACATATAGTATACCCATCTTGTAGTATATCGTTTCCCGAGCGGTGTGGCCAGAATGCGCCCGCCACAACGCACATACTATAAGATTCCTCGGTGCGCGCGTCGCCCCTGGGAGGGCGACGCACATATAGTATAAGTATGTTGGGGTGTTGCCGAATCCAGGAAGAAGAGTCTCGGCGGAGGCTGGGTGCAGCCTGGCACAAGCGCGCAGATGAGGTCGACGGTAGGCTGATAGACATTGGCCGGAAGCCTTGGGCGATCCAGGTCGCCATCCTCAGCGCGACGTTGTGTGCTGCCGAGGAGAAGTAGACGAGCGCATTCCACTACTCGCAAAGTCACTACTCGCAAATGGCCTGGATCCCCCGCGGTGGATGAACAATACATTACATCAAAGCAGACATGTGTTATTCTGACTCTTTCGAGTAGGCACTTTGCGAATAGTGGAATGCGCTCGGTGAAGAATCGGGAGCGGCCAAGAGGGGGGTGTCCAAGAGGGGGGGGTGCAAATCATGACCGGCGGCATGTGCGCAGCCCAGCGGGGAGGCCAGGGACGTAATGAAATAAGAAGAGGCGCCACGAAATCTGGGGAGATATCATGGCCCACGCCATGATATCCCCCCCCCCCTAGTCATCACCCCCCTCTTTTCCGCCCCCGAAAGAAGGGTGAAGTATGCTCTTTTGGACAGGCTTCGGGCGCAGGGGCCGTGCCGGATGAGGGCATCGAGCTAGACGAAAGAGCCCAGACTCTGCCTCGACGACGTCAATACTAGGGCTCCCAACTTCGCGCTTCGCGCTGCGCGAAGCGCGAATAACTTCGCGCCCTCGCGCCGCCCCCCCAAAGGGAGAAAAGGAGGACGAGGAGGAGGAGGAGAAGGAACGAGGACCGCGAAGCGCGAAGCGCGAATAACTTCGCGCCCTCGAGGGAGCCCTTGTCAACGGGGCAGAGCTGAAGCCCGAGAAGGTGAAGGCAGCCAGAGAGACTGCACCGGACTGGATCCGCAAGCAAAAGGTCTACGTGAAGGTCCGCATCCAACAGTGCTGGGACCAAACGGGCCGAGGCCCGACCGCCCTGAGATTGGTGGGCACGAACAAAAAAGGACGACGTCGAGAGAAAATACCGCAGCAGGCTTGTAGCCCGGGAGATAAGAAGAACGGGAAGAGAGCACTACCGGACCACGAACAGTTTAGCTCGATGCCTCCACTAGAATCGCCGAAGATGTTGTGCTCCATGCTGACCACGGCCAGGGTCAGTAGAGGCCGGAGGAAAGATCTGAAGCTGAAGCTGTTCGACATTTCCCGTGCCCATTCCATGGGGTGCAAAGAGGAAGGTGTACAGTCGTGGCGTTGACCGAAGGAACCCTAAATAAGGAACGAGGCCCCTATTTTCCATAAGTTGAACTTCGATTTCCTATCGAAAACCTAAGGAAAATCCGAGGCAAGCTGCGAAACACCTAAGGAACGCGGAGCCCCTCCCCAACGAAAAGGGTTCCTTCTTCAGGGCCCGACTGTATATGCCACTCCCGGAGGGAGACCAGCAGGAGGGCCGTTGTGCGCTGCTGCGGGGCCCAATGTACGGGACGCAGGACGCGTCTGCCACCTGGCAGGACGACTGCGACGACGACGACGACGACGACGGCGACGACGACGACGACGACGACGACGACGACGACGGCGGCGGCGGCGGCGACGACGACGACGACAGCGATCACCAGGACGCGTTTGCCATCTGGGAGGACGACTACTCCTCCTCCTCCTCCTCTTCCTCCTCCTCCTCCTCCTCCCGAGGGGGGGAAGGAGGAGCCTCCTGGGACAGAACAGCTTCAAGCGCGGACGCGCCGGCACGGCGGTGTTCTACAGCGCAGTGGAGGACGTCAGGATCCTGGTGCACGGCGTCGACCTCGTCGTCTTGGCTGGCGAAGAGGGACAACAGAAGGTAGAAGCATTGCTCCGCGCACGGTGCGCCAGAGGCCCCCGACGGCACGGAAATGTGCGTACTGAACAGAACGATCAGGTACAAGAAGGAGACCCGTGTGGTGGAATACGAGGCGGACCAATGCCACGCTGAGCTGATCATAAAAGCGCTAGGACTAGAGAAGGCGAAGGTCGTTACGACGCCAGCCGAGAAGAAGACGGCAACTGCCGTGTCGGCGGCACTGTCGTTGCCAAAGGTGGATGATAAGCGAAAGAGGTTCTATAGGTCTTTAATCATGAGGGCACCCTACCTGGTGCAAGATAGGGCTGATTTGTGCGAGTGCGCCAAGTCACTCGATCGAAAGATGATTGGACCGACCGAAGCTGATTTCGCAGACCCTTAGCGTCTGGCAGGCTCGTGGTAGTCTTACGCTTCGAACTACAGAGGATGTACAGGGCCATCACCATCTACTGAATCTCGGACCACGCAGGGTGTCTTGTAACACGACGAAGCACCACAGGCACAGCTGTGCTGATAGGCAGACACTGTGTGAAGGCATCATTTTCACTCCAGAGCACCATCGCTCTCTCGAGCGGCGAGAACGATATCTACGGCATTGTCAAAGCTGCTTCTACTGGCTTGCAACAACAGGCGCTGCTAGCCGATTGGGGCTACAAGGTCACTGTGGTAATGCTCATAGACAGTAGTGCTGCACGTAGGACGTGCTCCCGGCGAGGGCTGGGGAAGCTGCGGCATGTGCAGGCTCGCTACTTGTTAGTCCAGGAGAGAGTTGCGAGGAGCGAGATCACAGTTGCACAGGTTGGTACCAAGAACAACATCGCAGACATGTGCACGAAACCTGTCAACGGAGATTCCCTTACGAAGTTCATGAAGCTATCAAGCCGTTCTTTTCTGAGCGGTAGGGCGGCGACGGCAAAGCACCTAGCGAGAGTGTAGGTAGAGTAGTAGCGCACTCGGTTCAGGTCAGCAGAACCTCCAGCGAGGAGGAGTGCTCGAAGATCCCTTGTGTATGGCACTTTGTATTGCATTTGGCTTATTCTTCAACCCCGAATGGGGTCAGCGGATTCCCACGCGAGCGTACCATAGCCATCTGGCGCTTAGCAGGCATAGCAGGTAAGTTCTCATCAGGGGGAGAAGGAGGAAAAGGAGGAGGAGGAAGAGGAGGAGGAGGAGGAAGAGGAGGAGGAGGGGAGTGGGAGGAGGATGAGGCTCAGGATAAAGATGATGAGGAGGAATATCACGAGGAGGAGGAGAAGGAGAAGTCAGAGGCGGTGCAGGGCAGTGCTTCTCAGAAGGACTGATGCCCGCAGCTACGAGGTTGATGATGAGGAGGATGCGGAAGAAGAAAAGGAGGAGGGCGACGAACAGCCTGTGCTGAAAGTTGGGGAGGAGGAGGAGGAGGAGGAAGAGGAGGAGGAGGAGGAGGACGCGGCCCTGGCGGTGGAGTGGAGGAAGGAATGAGGGAGAGACGACGAAAAGCGGAGGGACGAGGAGGGCCAAGTGGGGAGACAGGGAAGAGGAGGAGGAGCAGGAGCAGGAGGAGGAGCAGGAGGAGGAGCAGGAGGAGGAGCAGGAGGAGGAAGAGTAGGTGCTTCACGTTACACATCCAAAAGCGTCGGCGTCAGGAGGGGCAGATGAACCAGGGGGAGGAGGACGAGGAGGAGGAGGGATAACTACAGGTGAGTGGTAGGATGGGCCATGATGATCATCTCGTCACGCCTTCTCCTCCTCATTATCATGCTCCTCCTCCTCCTCCTCCTCCTCCTCCAGCTCCTCGTTCTGTATCCTCGTCGTCGCTCCTCGATCATCGATCCTCCTCCTCCTCCTCCTCCTCCTCCTCCTCCTCTCCCTCCTCCTCCTCCTCCTCCTCCTTTTCCTCCTCCTCATCCTCCTCCTGCGACCTCCCCCGCCCTCCCCCTCGACCTTCGATCCCGCACCGTCGGCGGAGAGGGGCCAGAGGGGAGACGGGGCCTCGCTCATGAGCGGGTCGGCCACATCTCCCCAGTCGACGCCGCCGGAGAGTGCCTGCCGCGGTCGTCGTCGTCGTCGTCTTCATCGTCGTAGTCGTCGGCAGCATCGTCCAAATCGAAATCGCAATCGCAATCGTAATCATAACCGTCGCCGTCGTCGGCAAAGTAGCTGCGGTCATCGTAATCGCAGTCGTCGTCATACTCGCCGTCATTGTCGTCGGGAACATAATCGCCGTTGTCTTGGTCGTCGTCCTCCTCATCCGTCTCCTCCTCTCCGTCTCCTCCTCTTCCTCCGCCTCTTCCTCCTCTTCCTCCTCCTCTTCCTCCTCCTCCTCCTCTTCCTCTTGCTCCTCCTCTTCTCATGCTCGAGCTTCGATGATCGAGGTGTTCGGACGTGTTTGGGCCTCGGGATGCCTGGTCGTCGTCGTGCTCCTCCTCCTCCTCCTCCTCCCTCCTCCTCCTCTTTCTCCCCTCATCCTCACGCGCGGGTGGGGCGAGAAAGGAGAAGGATGAGAAGGATGAGGAGGAGGAGACGGAGGATGAGGAAGGAAGCGGCGAAGAGAGAGAGAGAGAGAGGGAAAGAGAGGTTCAACGCCCATAAAGGGAGCCAAGGAGAGAAACAGGAATATTGGGGTGGGGCTCCCATCCGAAAAAAAGAGGAAGAGAGAGCGGAGGAGGAGGAGGACAAGGAGGAGGAGGAGGAGAAGAAGGAGGAGGAGGAGGGAGGAGGAGCATGATGAGGAGGAGGACCAGTGTAAAGTCAAGAGTCACCAGCGATGTTGGCATAAACCCTCCCTCCAAGCTCCCTCTTCATAGGCCGCTACAACGGTTCATTTCAATTACGGGAACTGCCTCGTTGAGAAACGACCGTTTGAAGACCCTGAAGCCTGCCAAAACATGGTTCTCGGGATTCCAACGCCACAAATCAACCTGACTGTTGCGTCTTGACGATCCTGAATCGTGCCAGAACGCCATCCCTGGGACTGCAACAACGCATCGAATCAACTTAACTGTGCACCCGCGTAATCCTGAATCCTTTCAAAACACCCTTTCTGGAACGTTGATGATGGGAATCCGTGGAATTCTTGCAAATGTTGCAAACGAATGTGCGCGGCGCTAAGGCGAGAGCCGCATGTTGAAAAAGAACCGCCCTCAACCCGTGAAAATATTGCACATGTTTATAACGAATGTGCGCCGCGCTAAAGCGAGAGCCACATTTTGAAAACGGGTCGCCCTCAATCTGTGAAGATCTTGCAAACTGTAAAAAACGGATGTGCACCGAGCTAAGGCGAGAGCCACATCTTGAAAACCACCCGCCCTCAATCCGTGAAACTCTTGTAAATTTGATACTATGCGCGGCGCGAAGGCGAGAGCCACATTTCGAAAACCACCCGCCCTCAATTCGTGAAGCTCTTGCATTGTTATTTTAACGAATGCGCGCCTCGCTAAAGCGGAAGCCTCATTTTGAAAACGGCCCGCCCTCCATCTGAGAAGCCGTTGTCAATTTTAAGCCTCATAATCATAAGTGGTGAGGAAGTCTCATGCCAAACGCCCGGCCCGCCCTAAAAAATGCCTCGGGGTGCGAGAGCCAAACATGATTTCTAAGGACAAGGAATGCAAGAGGAGAGTGAGGAGGAGGAGGAGGAGGAGGAGGAGGAGGAGGAGGAGGAGGAGGAGGAGGAGAGTGAGGAGGAGTGAGGAGGAGGAGGAGGAGGAGGGAGGAGGAGGAGGAGGAGGAGGAGGAGGAGTGAGGAGTGATGAGGAGGAGGAGCCGGGGGAGCCCATGGCCTCGGGCCGCCCATGGGCACCGAGGCAGCAGGCACTTGGCTGCTTGCTCGGGCGCGCGAGCTCCCCGAGCACACGCCGCCGAGGGAGCCCGCGCGCGCCTCCGAGGGCTCAACGGCGTGCGGCGGTGCCGGGCGGCGCGCCAGCGCTGCACCGCGCTGGGGCGCGCGCCCTGCCAGGCGCGCTCCGCTGACGGGCCCCGGGCGGCGCTGTAACTCTCCCGGCGACGCGAAGAAACGAAACTGAAAACGAAGAGGCCCCCCCCAGGTTAATTAGCTATAGCAGAGCGCATGACGACCGCGGCGGCCCGAAAGTGACCCAAGGTTAACAAGAGAACGCACAACCGAACAACAAATCCGGCAAAAAAAAATCCCAGACGTCCGGCGTCTCGGTTTTTTTTAAAGGCACGCGCCCCCGACCTCTCGACCACTTCCCGGGGACCAGTTTCTCATCCCGCGCGTAGCTTTTTGACGCTCCCGAGGCCCGGCGAGGGCCCCGAGAGGCCGAAAACGGCGAAAAACCTCCGTCTCGATGGTGTCGAGACGCCAGACGTCGGGGGAGGCCAGGGGCCCGCGCCTCGGAAAAATCGAGGCGCCCAGCGTCTGGGAGCAAGCGGGGTTTGAGCACCCAGATGGTCTGGTACCGGAAATTTTCGGTAGCGATTTCGACGCACCCCGAATTTCGGTAGCGACCGGATCTTCGTTTGAGGGCGTTGAAATAGCGGATTTCAGAACGGTCTGATACCAGTATTGGGCGCTACATTTCGGTATTTCGGTAGCGACCGATCTCTGCGGAGCGCTACCGGAAATTTTCGGTAGCGGACCATCAGGGCAGGGACCGACCGTCCCGGCACTCCTGTAGGCCTACCACGGCATGTTCTCGGAACCCGAGAGTGTTCCGAGAACAGAAACAGTGTTCTCAGAACAGAGACCTGATGCGCTAACACAATGCAGTCTCGGCCAGAGAAAATGTTCTAAGAGCACTTCGTGCAGACCACAAGAGGCTCTTAGACCCTTTTCTGGTGGGCTTATCGCAGATCCCCGGCGGCGTGATTTTTTTCACAGCGTCGACCCCCCGAGGTCTGCACTCCTTTTCCCCAGGACCGGCTTTTCAGCCTGAATCGGTTTTTGACGGTCCCGGGGCCCAGTGAGGGCCCCCAGAGGCCGAAAATGACGAAAAACCTCCCTCAGTGATTTTTCACATCGCGAGGAGGCATGGGGAAGGTCCTCAGAACATCTTCTGGTGGCCTATACGGGCAGGCCAGGACGCTGCGCCACTGCTCGAGGCGTGGCCGCTGCGCGGCGCAGGCGAGGCCCGCGAGGGCGCGGCCAGCCGTGGGGCACGGCCTGGGGGCGCTGTGGGCGGCGGCGCGGGGCGACCAGCGCCCTCTCTAGGCCTGCGGAGCCACGGCAATGGACACCCTAACGGTCCGATCATCGAATGAAGCATGTGCTTAAAAGGTCGGAGCATGTTATCGACATGTTGCAAGCATGCTTTTACAAATTCGAAACATGTTGGAACCATGTTTTAGACATCTGGAAACTATTTGGCAGCATGCTTTCTCTCCGCTGACCGTCCTCCACAACTCTAGGCCGACTATACGCGCCATACCCCAGACGTCTGGCGTCTGGAAAAAATCGAGACGAATGTTCGTCTTTCCGCTTTCGACCTCTCGGGGCCCCCGCTGGGCCTCGGGAGCGTCCACAAAACTACGCGCGGGATGAGACACCGGTCCCGGGGAAACGGTCGAGAGGTCGGGGGCGCGTGTCCCGACAAAATCAAGATGCCAAGTGTCTGGAATGCTGGATACAAGGCGCGTCCTCTCCTGGTGCCAGTTGAGGCTGGTGTACATGACGCGCCGTTGACGGCATCACCTACCACAGCATTTTGTTTCTTCCGGTACTTCGCCGCCGGGTTCCTGTCCAAGGCGTTCCTTTGCATGCACATCGTCTTCGGCACCGCCTGATTCCGGGGCTTTGCCCCCTCCTGGCCCTGACGTGAGGCCCCTCCTTCTGCCCCCCCTCTTTGTTAATTCAAGCTGTGCGCGGCCCGCTTAGCTTCGACCGGAAGAGATGCGCTCTCGACCCGCGAATCAAATTATTCACTGCGTGGGGATCCCCATATGTGCATCTCCTTGCTGGCGCTCCCTTGGTGGTGGGACTCGGTGAGGACGAATCTGGATTTAAGTGTGACTGAGCTGCCTCTCTCTCTGCTCTCTCTGCTCTCTCTGTCTCTCTCTCTCTCTGCCCTCTCTCTGTCTCTGCCTCTCTTTCCCTGCCTCTCTCTCTCTCTCTGCCTCTCTCTCTGCCTCTCTCTCTCTCTCTCTCTCTCTCTGCCTCTCTCTCTGTGCCTCTCTCTCTCTGCCTCTATCTCTGCCTCTCTCTCTCTCTCTCTCTCTCTCCTCTCTCTCTTCTCTCTATTCTCTCTCTGCTCTCTCCTCTCTCTCTCACTCTCCTCTCTCTCTCTCTCGCTCTCTCTCTCTCTTCTTCTCTTCTCTCTCTCTCTCTCTATATCTCTCTCTCTCTCTCTCTCTCTCTCTCTCTCTCTCTCTCTCTTTCGCTCTCTCGCTCTCTCTTGCTCTCTCTCGCTCTCTGTCGCTCTCTCTCGCTCTCTCTCTCTCTCTCTCGCTCTCACTCGCTCTCTCTCGCTCTCTCTCGCTCTCCCTCGCTCTCTCCCGCTATCTCTCTCTCTCTCTGCTCTCTCTCTCTCTCTCGCTCTCTCCCGCTCTCTCTCTCTCTCTCTCTCTCTCTCTCTCTCTCTCTCTCTCTCTCTCTCTCCTCTCTCTCTCTTCTCTCTCTCTCTCCCCCCCCTCCTCTCTCCACTTTCTCTCTCTCTCTCTCTTCTCTCTCTCTCTCTCTCTCTTTCTCTCCTCTCTTCTTCTCTTATCTCCTCTCTCTCTCCTCTCTCTCTACTCTTCTCTCTCTCTCTCTCCTCTCTCTCTCTCTCTCTCTCTCTATCTCTATCTCTCTCTCTCTTCTCTCTTCTCTCTTCTCTCTCTCTCTCTCTCTCTCTCTTCTCTCTTCTCTCTTTCTCTCGCCTGTCTCCTCTCTCAACTCCCCCTCTCTTTCTCTCTCTCTCTCTCCGCTCTCTCTCTCTCTCTCTCTCCTCTCCCTCTCTCTCGCTTCCTCTCTCTCTCTCTCTTGCTCTCTCTCTCTCTCGTCACGGGCTCGTGAGATCAGCCAGGGTGGCTCCCCCTTGGGGCTCCCAAATGATGCCCCTGGCAGCGTTTTGTGACCACGAGGCTCTCAAGGGATACATGTTGGGGAGGCCAAACGGCAATTCTAGCTGAGGCGTCCCACCAAAATCGGCGCGAACGGGCTCGTGAGATCAGCCAGGGTGGCCCCCCCTTGGGGCTCCCAAGCGATGCCCCTGGCAGCGTTTTGTGACCATGAGGCTCTCAAGAGAGACATGTTGGGGAGGCCAAACGGCAATTTTAGCTGAGACGTCCCACCAAAATCGGCGCGAACGGGCTCGTGAGATCAGCCAGGGTGGCTCCCCCCTGGGGCTCCCAAGTGATGCCCCTGGCAGCGTTTTGTGACCATGAGGCTCTCAAGAGATACATGTTGGGGACGCCAAACGGCAATTCTAGCTGAGGCGTCCCACCAAAATCGGCGCGAACGGGCTCGTGAGATCAGCCAGGGTGGCTCCCCCTTGGGGCTCCCAAATGATGCCCCTGGCAGCGTTTTGCGACCATGGGGCTCTCAAGAGATACATGTTGGGGGCGCCAAACGGCAATTCTAGCTGAGACGTCCCACCAAAATCGGCGCGAACGGGCTCGTGAGATCAGCCAGGGTGGCTCCCCCTTGGGGCTCACAAATGATGCCCCTGGCAGCGTTTTGTGATCATGAGAGAGTGTGAGTGTGAGCTTAACTTATCTTATCTTATCTTGAAATCTCTTCTTATCATATCTTGTGCTATCTTATCTTATCTTGTAATATCTTATCTTGTCTTGTCTTATCTGGTGATTATCATTGGGAGGAGGGAGGCGCGAGCGGGAGGAAGAAGGAGGAGGAGGAGTGGGAGGCGTCAGAGTAATAACAAGAACCCCAATCCTTAGGATATGGGGAAAAAAAAGTCTGGGATACTGCTCGTCTCGGCCGGCGCCCGGGTGAGCCATGCAGCTGCTGCAGGCCACGGCCGTCGCAACTCCTCGCCCCCTCCCCGGACCCCCTCGAGCCGTGAGGAAATCACGACGGGGGGTCTGCTTTCCCCCCCCGATCCCCGCCTCGGGCACCAGAAACACAAGGCAACGCTCGAAAACGAAAGCGCGGGTGAAACACGGCTGACGCGCAAGACGAGGGCTAAGCAGCGCCAAAGGAGCAGGAGGAGGAGGAGGAGGACCAATGTAAACCCAAGAGCCATCAACGATGTTGGAATACACCCTCCCTCCAAGCTCCCTCTGTATATGCCCCTACAACGGTTCATTTCCATTGAGGGATCTACCTTGTTGGAAGACAACCGTTTGAAGACCCTGAAGCATGCCAAAACATTGTCCTCGGGATTCCAATGCCGCGGATCAACCTGACTGTTGCGTCTTGACGATCCTGGATCATGCCATTCGTGGGATCTCAACACCGCGAATCGACGTAACTGTTGCACCCGCCGAATCCTGAACCCTTCGAAAGCATTGCTTCTGGTACGTTGATCGTGGAAACCCGTGGAACTCTTGCAACTGTTATGAACGAACGTCCGCGGCGCTTAGGCGAGAGCCACATTTTGAAAAAGAACTACCCTCAATCCGCGAAACTCTGGCAATATTTTACAACGGATACGCGCGGCTCTAAGGCGAGAGCCAAATTTTGAAAACGGGTTATCATCAATCCGTAAAGCTCTTGCAAATGTTTAAAATGAATGTACGCGGCGCTAAGACGATAACCACATTTTGAAAGCGGGTCATTCTCAATCCGTGAGACGCTTGTATTTTTTAGAACGAATGTGCGCGGCGCTAACGCGAAGAGCCACATTTTGAAACCACCCCGCCTCGTCTGTAAGGTGTGGCCCGTGGAAGCTTCAGAAATCACACATGGTGAGGAAGTTCAGGCGAAACGCCCGGCCCCCCTAAAATTTGGCATCGGGGTGCGAGGGCGCGACAGGGGAAAGTTATTGTAAGGCAAAGTGATGGAGGAGGAGGAGAGAACGGAGGAAGTTCTTTTTTTTTGGTTTTTTTTTTTTTTTTTTTTTTTTTTTTTTTTTTTTTTTTTTTTTGTTGTGTTGGTGGGGGGGAAAGGTTCTCTTTTTTTTTTTTTTTTTTTTTTTTTGTTTTGGGTGTTGTGTGTGGGGTTTTTTTTTTTTTTTTTGGATGTATACAGGGGTTGTTCTTCCTTGTTGTTTTTCTTTTGGGGGAGGAGGAGGAGATGGAGGAGGAGGAGGAGGAGGAGGAGGAGGAGGAGGAAGAGGAGGAGGAGGAGGAGGTAGAGCAGGAGGAGGCGGAGGAGGCGGAGGAGGCGGAGGAGGAGGAGGACGAGGACGCCAGCACCTTTGCAAAAGGATGTGGCAACTCATGCGCTGCCTGCTGCCAGCACGGGGGGACCCTGGCGGTGGGAGAGGGCCTCTGTGGCTCCCTGCAGCTCAGCCAAGGGCACCGCCTGTTTCAGGCATGGGCCCATGGCCCATGGCCCATCGAGACTGAGTTGCGGATGATTGGGTGGCGACGTCCCAGCCCCACCCACCCCCACCAACCATCGATTCTCCCGAATCGATAAAACGCGGGGGTAGGGTTCGGATTTCGCCAGATGTTCGACGGATTCCAAACCCGAGCTGTCGGCCCTACATCCAGTCCCCCCGCCCGAATTGTCGACGATCCCCCCGCAGTCCATCGAGTTGCCGGAATCGTTGATCGGCGAGGGTAGGGTTCGGATTTCGGCACCGACTGATGCCGAGAGGCGCTCCTCTCTAGAGGCCCCTCTGGAGGCCTTCAGAGGCCTCCGGCGGCCCCCCAAGGCCAGACAAAAAAAACACACTACATTATCAAACAGCTTGGTCCTCGAACTGCGAGGAGGGGGAGGAAGAGAAGGAGGAGAAGGAGGAGGAGGCGAAGGAGGAGGAGGACGAGGAGAGGAGGAGGAGGAGGGGAGGAGGAGGAGGAGGGGGAGGAGGATGAGGAGGCGGAGGAGGAGGAGGAGGAGGAGAAGGAGGAGAGGAGGAGGAGGAGGAGGAGGGGGAGGAGATGGAGGAGGAGAGGAAGAGGAGGAGGAGGAGGAGGAGGAGGAGGAGGAGGACGAGGAGGAGTGAGGAGGAGGAGGAGGAGATGGAGGAAGGAGGAGAGGGGAGGAGGAGGAGGGAGGAGGAGGCGGAGGATGAGGAGGAGGAGGAGGAGGAGGAGAGGGAGGAGGACGAGGAGGAGGAGGAGGAGGAGGAATATAATGAAGAGGATGGGGGGCATGAGGAATGAGGACCCAGAACTCTAACGTTTTTTTGTCGCAGCCTGCACCCCCAGAGACGTGGTCCCCTTACCCGGAAACGATCTCTCATCCCGAGCCGTTTTTGACAGCCCCAGGGCCTGGTGAGGACCCGCCGACGCCGCGAACTGTCTTTAAACCGGTCGTCGTGATTTGTTCACGGCGAAAAAATGAGGGATGGGAGGATGAGAGAGGAGGAGCAGGAGGAAGAGGAGGACGAGGAGGAGAGCGACGACGATGTCCCAAATTAGGCCCCTCCATCCCGACGGGCCTCTCGAGCTGCGCACGGCCGTGGCCGTAAGGATCCCCCCCCGAGGAGGAGGAGGAGGAGGAGGAGGAGGAGGAGGAGGAGGAAGAGGAGACGAGGACAAGGAGGACAAGGAGGAGGAGGAGGAGGAGGACAAGGAGACAAGGAGGACACTGAGGAGGAGGAGGGGGAGGAGGAGAGGAGGAGGAGGAGGAGGAGGAGGAGGAGGAGAGGAAAAGGAAGATCCGACCTGCACATCGCTCCCCTCTCCGCCGTGGTCTCCTCCATCGTCGTCCTCCGCATTCTAGTCACTGCAGCTATCCTCCTGATCCTCCTACTCTTCCTCCTCCTCCTTTTCCTGCCTCATCCCCTTCTCTTAGGCACCTCCTCCTCATTTTGCCTCCTGCTTATCTCGTCCTCCTCATCCTCCTTCAGACCTCCTGCTCCTCCACGGCCTCCTCCTCCTCCCCCTCCTCCTGCTCCCCCTCCCCATCCCCCATCTCAGTTCCTTATAACTATATCCTCCCTGTCTTTGTCCTCCCCGGACGTGTCGGGAGGGTGGGCCGGGCGTTTCCATGGGTTTCAAGATGTTGCTGTCGCCACTGCGGAACGCCATGTGTCTTAACAGTGTGTAGCAGTTTCACGGATGGGGGGAGGGCCGTTTTCAACAGGTGATTCTCGTATGAGCGCCGCGAACATGTGTTAACATATCGCAGCAGCCCCACGGATGGAGGGCAACTCGTTTCCAACATGTGGTTCTCTCTTGTACGCCGCGCGCCATTGTCTTAAAAGTTAGCAGCAGCTTCGCGGATGGAGGACCGTTCAATCAAGAAGGTGTCTCCCGCCTGCGCACGTTCGCCTTGAAATCTTGCAACCGTTTGAAAGGGCTTGTATGGTCGAAGTCCGAAGGATGGTGTTCTGGCGAGATTAAGGGCTCTCAGGATGCAGCCGGCACGTTGATTCGCGGTGCTGGAGTCCCACTGCTGATGTTCTGCCACGATTAAGGATTGTCAGGACGCAACAGTCACGTTGGTCCGCGGCGCTGAAGTCCCAAGAATGGTTTTCTGGTACGGTTGGGGTTTGGGGATCTATGGGCCACTTCCCGCAATGAAGACCAATTCTTGTATGGACCTCTGAGGAAGGAACTTGGAGGGAGGTCTTTCTACAACATTGTTTGTGCGTCTTGGGTTTAGAGGGGTCCTCCTCCTCCTTGGCGGAGTCGCAAAGCGATCAGGACGCTTTTCACTCTCCAGCTCGCCGCACCAGAGTTCTCATCAGCCGCCCGCCGGGCGGAAGACCGTAAATTGGTCAAGGGCCCTGCGGGGCCCGCAGAGCCAAACGGCGGCGGGCAGTGGACCTCCAGAAGGTTCTCTAGAGGTCCTCAAGTACACAGGCCCAGGCCGGGCCTCGTCACATGGCCCCTGGCGGGCCAGTATAAAAAGAGGCAGCCCCTGGTAGGCTGGCAAAATATATGTAGGCGCCTCGGCCAACATCTCAGGAAGTCTCAGGAACTCATAAGAGGACGTACGCGTCGGGCGGCGGATGGGAGATGGTAGGAACGTACGCACCCCGTCAGCTCCTCCTTCCTGTCGGATGCCGTCTGGAGCTCGAAAGGGTAAAAACCAGCGATCATCGACTGAGTCGCTCGCTGCAACATGGAAATATGGAATGGCTTCATGAAGTCGAACCGGTCGCCAGAAGCGCACTCAAATATGAAAAGAAGAACCTTGACTCACTGAGATAGCCAGCGTGGCCTTAGCCTTCTCCGCGCTGCAGAACGTCCCATCGCATCCTCAATCGTCCGCCAATGGACTGTGGGTCCATGTAGCAGCCAATGCCACTGGCCATCTTGTTCGCCTCGCCCTTGGTGATCTGCCTGCCCTCGGGACTATAGTGCCTCATCACGCGCTCCGACACCTTGATCACATAGGGAATGCCCTCGAGACCGGCCTTCAGCAGCTTCGTCTTGCTGCCCGCGAAATCAAAGTCCTGCGGTACCGTCTTGATCTCCACCTTTCTAGCCGGACGACACCTGGGGTCACGTGCAGCTTCGTCGCCAATCGTCTTTACCGTCTTGGCCATCCTCTGCCTCGTGATCTGGACTGGTTCCTCCGGATATGGCACTGCCGCGCTCGATCTCCATAGGCTCGGGCTCCTCACTTTCAACCTTCTTGGGCGTCCTCGTTCTTGTAGCGGCGCCTGTCGCCGTTGTCGGAGTCGGGCCTCGGGCGCGATCATCGCCTTCGTGAACCAGCCGCGGCATTCTCTCGATCTCCTGGGACTGTCGGATCAATGCCCTGATCTCCCTCGTCTGCCACATGAGTTATATCACGGCCATCGTCATCGCGAACAGGATGGCCAGCATAATGTAGATCACTGTATTATCAGATTCCTCAGTATGTGGCGTGGTAGATGTTGCCCTTGCCGCGGCCATAGATGATATCAACGCGGCATTGCGAAGTCCGAGGCATGGACTCGCCCTGCCCACCGTTGGGTCCGTCAACAATGATGTTCCGCCTGGTGTGGTACCCGATCCACTCGCGGTTGATCTGCCACACATGGTGCCCGATCCTCTCGCGGTTGATCTGCCACGCGTGGTGCCCGATCCACTCGCGGTTGATCTCCTCAGCGTGGTGCCCGATCCCCTCGTGGTCGGTCTTCTTGTCGATGAAATCAGGACTGTTGTTGGCTTCGCGGCCGGTCGCTTCCTCTGCGGAGGTGGAATCTCGAACTTCTTGGAAGCAAAGAAGGCAACCATAATCGCAATGCACGCCAAACTCTTAGTCAGGCCGTCAGCTACCATTGCTTCAGTCCTCGTCCAAATTAACGTAGTATTCTCTCGCGAACACGCTCACGAAGCATGGAAACAACGATGCGTAGTCTTTTGTCCGCAACTGAAACACTATCCTTATTCACAGTGACCTTCAGATTGTTGCTGTCCGTCGCGGCCAGAATCGGCCATGATGTACATAATCTCTCAACATCCTTCGGCTTGGCGCTGGCTGGCATATATATATATATATATATATACATATATATATATATATGTATACTAGAACCACGCGCGCTTCGCGCGCGCTTAGGTCCCAGCTAGGAGGCGAGCTTGAGTCAACGAAAGTCGCAGGGAAGGGGGCAGGGGGAAGAAGGCCAGAGAGCGCTGAAGGATACAAATACTGGAACCGAACCCTCTTGTGATTTTGTGGGGGGCCTCGTCCGGCCGCTCGCTGGGAGTTTGACGTAGCTTCTCGGGGGCCTTTGAACCTGTCGGGGGCCTCCCGGAAGCAGGTTCGAAGCATTTTGGGGGCCGAGTTGGGGCTTCTCGGGGCCTCCTTTGGGCCCTCTTGGGGTTCTCCTGGGGCCTCTTGATGGGCCTCCTTTGGGCCTCCTGGCGGCCTCTTGGGGCGGAAGGCTCGAGCTTGCGGTTCGTGGTCCCCCTCTGGGCCCCTCTTGGGCCCGTCTTGGGGCCCTCTTGGGCCATCTTGGGCGCCTCTTGGGCCGTCTTGGGGCCCTCTTGGGCTGTCCTGGGGCCCTCTTGGAAGCTTCTTGGGCCGTCTTGGGGCGGTCTTGGGCGCCTCTTGGGCCGTCTTGGACGCGGTGAAAGCCCAAGAGGCGAACATGCGAAACATATACGTTTTCCAATAGGAATGGCACGATTTTTGCTTCTTGGGCCTCTCTTGGTCTGCCTCTCGGAGCGTCTTGGAGGCTTCTGGGACCTTCTTGGTGTCATGACAGGCGTCTTGGAAGGCATCTGGAGCCATCGGAGCGCGTTCCGAAGCCGCCTGCGAACGATCTTGGACGGCGTCCGGCGGTCCGACGAGCCTCCGGGCCCCCGGGGCCCACATTTGTGGTCGGGGTCCCGGCCCCGGGCCCCCGGACCCGGTGCGCCCGTTTATTATATCTATATAACATATATATATAGATATATATATATATATAATATATATATAATTATATATATCCAGGAAAGAAGCTGTGTAGGATAGAAACTGGCCGTGCTCCATAGCCTCGCTGATGCTGTATGCCTCCGCAACTAACGTGGATCTCACAACTCGCCTGACTCGGAAACTTGCCCACACCAAGGGCACCTGCTTGTCAAAGCGTCCGCCCACAACTTCTCGAGGCGCGCAGGTGAGGCACAGCACTACTCGAGCCTGGCTCTTCTCACCCGGCATGTTCGCGAACGAGGAGTCACCGCAGGCCAGGGCGCACGCTGCGTTGATGTCCGCGACGCCCCTGCGAAAGTGCAGGCCGCACTTGATGTTCTGCTTGACGTAGTCCACGAGCTTGTTGGCATCGATGAGGTCCTGGACCTTCAGCTCTGACGTCCTCTGCGCAAGCCTGTCCGGATCAAAGGCTATGTCGGACCTCGAGCGATGTGACAGCCACTGTAGTTACCCGTTCGTGTTGCGAAACATGCTCAGCTCCCCCATGATTGCTTGTCCGTCTGGAACCCTCTTCCTGTCCAGGGCGATGGGGATATACTCCGCGGCCTTGACCGCCTTAGCCTGCGTGGCGTAGATCCCTGCCTCGCCGTGCCTGATGTACTCCGCAGTACTCAAACACCCCGTCGCGCCCCTCCAGACGTAGAAACTCAGCCATGTCTCCAAGCATCTTGTCGACCGACCGTGGGGCTTGCGGCCTTCCTGGCAACCGGCAAGTCGTCAACGTGGCTGCGCATTGCCATCTGGAGCCCCCCGTCGTATAATAATACCTGTAGACCCCGCGTTCCAGCTTGGGCTCGTATATATGCTTCCTTTCGAGGTAGGCCTTCAGATGCTCATGCCAGGCCCTCCCCGCGTCCTTGGTGCCGCAGATGGAGCCCTGCGAGTAGCACACCTTGCCCGGGTCCGCGGGGTGCCTCTTGGGCATCCTGATGAGTAGCAACCTGTCGATGCCCTCTGCCTGAAGGTAGGCCGACATCGCGTCGTAGGAGCATCCTGCCCAACCCTTCTGCGTCATGAACCCGAGGGTGACCACCAGAGCATCCACTGAACCGAAAGAGGCGTCGCGCCTGATGTAGGTGGAACTCTCCTGGCAGCCCTGAACTACCAGTCGAGACTTGTACTTGGACCTCTTCCTCTTCTGCAGCGTGACCACCCAGCGCATGCCCACGAACTTGGTGCCGCTGGCGAGATGCTGCTTGAGCTCGTGGTCTGGACATCTTCGCGCAGCTCCGAACGCCATCCACTTCTCCCACTCGTCTTTCATGGATGCCATGGGCCCCCTGATATCTGCGCCTGAGACGGCGTCCAAGTCGGCCTCCTTGGGCCTCGCAGCCTTGGTCAAATAACATCCCCGAACTCTCTCGACCTGAAGGGCCAGTGCATGCCGCGCTTGCTTTTCTTCTGGCTGTCCCGGCTGTCCTCTCGGAGGCCTGTTCTCGTGCTTTACCTCGCTCTGCCTTCGGCGTTGCTCCAGGGTCCTCTTGATAGAGATCGGAACGTCGTCGAGGTGGTCGTATGTCTGTCTCGGGGCCGTGCGTGCAGGCTTGCATGGCGTAGAATATGGCGTGGGTCCCGAACTTGATGCCGCTCCTCCATGATCCCGAGTCCCTTCGCGCAGTGGTAGGTCCTCCTCAACGTCGCAAAACTCGTCGGCAGCGTCGGCGCCCATCTCCAACTCGG
>CAUYUJ010003849.1:0-75112 GCA_963575745.1 Prorocentrum cordatum | reverse complement strand
GCTCCTTGTGGGCCCCCACCACGAGCTCTCTCGGGCTCCTTGTGGGCCCCCACAAGGAGCCCGAGAGAGCTCCTTGTGGGCGCCCACAACGAGCTCTCCCGAGCCTTGTCGGCTCCCACAACAAGCTTCCCAGGCCTCCTTCTGGGCTCCCACTGGAGTTCCCACAACGAGCTTCCCGGAGCTCCTTGTGGGCACCCACAACGAGCTCACCCGAGCTCCTTGTGGGCCCCCACAACACGCTCTCCAGGAGTCCTTCTGGGCTCCCGCAAACAAGCTCTCCCAGGCTCCTTGTGGGCTCCCACAACGAGCTTCCCGGAGCTCCTTGTGGGCGCTCACAACGAGCTCTCCCGGGCTCCTTGTGGGCTCCCACAACAAGCTCCCCAGGACTCCTTCTGGGCTCCCGCAAACAAGCTCACCCAGACTCCTTGTGGGCTCCCACAGCGAGCTCCCTGGAGCTCCTTCTGGGCAAGGATCTTCCCGGGTCCTTCTGGGCAAGGATCTTCCCGGGCGTCCGGCTCGAGCGCCGGCCCGGGTGCCGGAATCGGCCCGGAAGGGTTCCCGAGCGCCGGGAGCAAAAAATCAATATCTTCGAAAGCAAAATGTGTATTGGAGTGGCCTTTTTTGGCAGCGCCTAGGAATTCAATTTCCGGCGCCGGCTGGCGCCGGCGCCGGCGCCGGATCTGGCCCGGGCGCCGGCCCGGGCCATCCAGATCGAGCGCCGGCCCAGGGTCTGCTGGAATCGCTCGGAAGGGTTTGGGCGCGGGAGTAGAATAGAAAAAATCAATATTTTCGAAAGCAAAATGTGACTTGGAGTGGCCTATTTTCGGCACCGCCTCGGAATTCAATTTCCGGCGCCGGAACCGGCCCAGGCGCCAGCTAGTGCGCCCGGGCGTCCGGCTCGAGCGCCGGCCCAGGGGCCGGAATCGGCTCGGAAGGGTTCCCGGGCGCCGGGAGCAGAAAATCAATATTTTCGAAAGCAAAATGTGCATTGGAGTAGCCTTTTTTTCGGCACCGCCTCGGAATTCAATTTCCGGCGCCTTTGGCGCTTGCGCCAGAGCCGGCCCAGGCGCGAGCATCCAGCGGACTTTGGCCGGCGGACGCGCACAACCTTTGGACCATTGGATTTACGCTTTCGAAAATAAAATTTGCCTCAGCGCGCTGTTCCAGAGAACCAAAGCGTTCTGGAGTTTTGGCCAAATCCGTAAGTTTTTAAGTGCCTGCATCGGTGTCAGAGAAGCCGCATGCGAACGCGACAAGGGATACCAGCGCGGCGGCAGGCAAACCCAAGCGTTAATTTTACAATTTCGGCTATCTAAGCGCCGACGAGCCCCACAAGCAGCCTCCTTGCGCTTCTGGTCTCCCACAACGAGCTCCCTCCGGGCTCCTTGCGGGCTCCCGCAACGAGCTAGAAAAGCTAATGCGCGCAACTAGTCACCCGCGCGGATCGAGGTCTCCCGGGCCAGCGCTCGAGCCGGACGCCCGGGGCGGCGCCCGAGCTGGCGCCCAGGCTATCCGAGGCGGTGCCGAAAAAGCGCACTCCAAGAGACTTTTTTTCTTTCGAAAATATTGATTTTCTGTTCCTGGCGCCCAGGAAGCGTTCTGGGCCGATTCTGCACCTGGGCCGGCGCTCGAGCCGGATGCCCGGGCCGGCGCCCGGGCCGGAATTCCGAGGCGGTGCCGAAAAAAAGGCCACTCCAATACACATTTTGCTTTCGAAAATATTGATTTTCTGCTCCCGGCGCTCGGGAACCCTTCCAGGCCGTTTCTGGCACCCGGGCCGGCGCTCGAGCCGGACGCCCGGGCCGGTGCTCGAGCTGGCGCCCGGGCCGGTTCCGGCGCCGGAAATTGAATTCCAGGGCGGTGCCGAAAAAAAAGCCATTCCAAGACACATTTTTCTTTCGAAAATATTGATTTTCTGCTCCCGGCGCCCAGGAACCCTTCCGGGCCGATTCCGGCACCTGGGCAGGCGCCGGAAATTGAATTCCGAGGCGGTGCCGAAAAAAAGGATCTCCAATACACATTTTGCTTTCGAAAATATTGATTTTCTGCTCCCGGCGCGCGGGGCCCTTCCGAGCCGATTCCGGCACCCGGGCCGGCGCTCGAGCCGGACGCCCGGGCCGGCGCCCGAGCTGGCGCCCGGGCCGGTTCCGGCGCCGGAAATTGAATTCCGAGGCGGTGCCGAAAAAAGGCCACTCCAAGAAACATTTCTCTTTTGAAAATATTGATTTTGCGTCCCGGCGCCCAGGAACCCTTCTGGGCCGATTTGGCACCTGGGCCGGCGCTCGAGCCGGATAAGAAGACTCAATTCAGAAGACGCAAAAGGCTCATAAGACTCAGAAGACTCGTAAAGCCACTCACTCTTGCCGACGCCTGCACACTTCCCCCCTTGCTAGGGGGGAGCGAGGGGGGTAGACCCCCCTAAACCCTAAAAGCAATGACTCTGGGCGGATGGGGCGGGACTCAACGCACCCATCCATCCCCCCCTACACCCTGGTGAGGGGGGGATAGGATGGTTCTGCTCGGAAGCCCTAAGCTGCAAGCCACGGGCGGTGCATCGTCAGAAGCCCGTGGCGCCTGGCCGAGCGATCAGCGAGTCCGCCCATGCGCGCACGCCGCACCGACGAAGCGCGTAGCGCTGAGGAGGATGCGCTCCCCCGCGGGGATGCCTCGTGAGTTCTGAGAGATGAATAGAACCCTTAACCCTAGGCGCAGCCGTTGGCTTCGCTGCGCGCGCCTACATCCCCTGGGGCTCCAAACCTATGAAATTACAGCATGCGGCGCTCTTTCGGCCGTCCGTGGGGCCGCAAACCATATGAAAATACAGTATGCGGCGTCCTTTCGGCTGGCGCACGTCCCAGGCGCTCCCAGGCGCTCCCAGGCGCTCCCAGGCGCTCCTAGGCGCTCCCCAGCGCTCCCAGGCGCTCCCAGGCGCTCACAAGCGCTCCCAGGCGCTTCCAGGCGCTCCCAAGCGTTCCCAAGCGCTCCCCAGCGCTTCCAAGCGTTCCCAGGCGCTCCCAAGCGCTTCCCGGTGCTTTCGGCACGCTCCAAGGCGCTCCCAATGCACCCAGGCGCATGGCGCTCCCAGGCGCTCTCAGGCGCTTCCGGCAAGCTCCCAGGCGCTCCCCGGCGCTCCCTGGCGCTCCCAAGCGCTCCCAGGTACTCCGAAGCGCTCCCTGCGCGCTCCCAGGCGCTCCCAGCCTGCTCAGGCGCTCCCTCCGCGCTCCCATGCGCTTCCTGGCGCCTCCGAGCGCTCCAGGGCGCTCCGAAGCACTCCCAGGCGCTCCGGCGCGCTCCCAGGCGCGCCCGGCACGCTCCCAGCACGCTCCCAAGCGCTCCCCGGCGTTCCAAGGCGCCCCCAAGCTCCCACAGGTGGTCCCAAGCGCTCCCTGGCGTTCCCAAGCGCGCTTCAGCAGTCCAAGCGGTCCCATGGCGCCCCCAAGCGCTTTCATGCTTTCGCAAGCACTCGGCAGCGCTCCCTGGCGGCGCTTCCCGGCGCTCCCCCGCAATGCAGGTGCTGCCGCAGCCATGCGCGCGCATCGTAGCGAGGGGGTGCCAGACCCACCCCCTCGCGCTCCGTCTCCAGCCATGCGACATTCGCGCCGATGGCGGCTGCGTCGACAATGCACTCGCTTCAGCGGGGGCGACGCCAACGGTCCTGCCCAATGGACAACCCACGGCCCGCGCTCGCGGTGCACTCTGCGTGTCCTGTCACGCTTCCAGACGCTCCCACGTGCTTCCATGCTGGGGAAACCTCGACGCGCTCTCTCAGCGCTCCCAGAAAGCTCTCCCAAGGTATTCCAAGAACTCTGTCATGGAGGTGCTGCAGCAGCCATGCACGCGAATCGTAGCGAGGGGGTGCCACACCCACCCCCTCGCGCTCCCCATTCCAGCCACGCGAAATTCGCGCCGAGGGCGGCAGCGTCGACAATGCAATCGCTTCCGCGGGGGTGACGCCAACGGTCAAGCCCAACGGGCAATTCACGGCTCGCGCTCGCGGTGCACTCTGCGTGTCCTGTCGCGCTCCCAGACGCTCCCACGTGCTTCCATACTGGGGAAAGGTCGAGGCGCTCCCCCAGCGCTCCCAGAGAGCTCCCCCAAGGCATTCCAGGGGGTCTGCCATGGACGTGCTGCCGCAGCCATGCGCGCGCATCGTAGCGAGGGGGTGCCACACCCACCCCCTCGCGCTCCTCCTCCTGCCTGCTGCCGCAGCCATGCGCGCGCAGCGTAGCGAGGGGGTGCCAGACCCACCCCCTCGCGCTCCCTCTCCAGCCTGCGACATTCGCGCCGAAGGCGGCTGCGTCGACAATGCAATCGCTTCAGCGGGGGCGACGCCAACGGTCCTGCCCAATGACAACCCACGGCCCGCACTCGCGGTGCACTCTGCGTGTCCTGTCACGCTCCCAGACGCTCCCGCGTGCTTCCATCCTGGGAAACCTCGAGGCGCTCTCTCAGCGCTCCCAGAAAGCTCCCCCAAGGCATTCCAAGATCTGCCATGGAGGTGCTGCAGCAGCCATGCTCGCGCATCGTAGCGAGGGGGTGCCACACCCACCGCCTCGCGCTCCCTCTTCCAGCCATGCGAAATTCGCGCCGAAGGCGGCTGCGTCGACACTGCAATCGCTCTTCAGCAGGGGCGACGCCAACGGTCTTGCCCAGCGGGCAATTCACGGCTCGCGCTCGCGGTGCACTTTGCGTGTCCTGTCGCGCTCCCAGACGCTCCCACGCGCCTCCATCCTGGGGAAAGGTCGAGGCGCTCCCCCAGCGCTCCCAGAGAGCTCCCCCAAGGCATTCCAGGGGGTCTGCCATGGACGTGCTGCCGCCGCCATGCGCGCGCATCGTATCGAGGGGGTGCCAGACCCACCCCCTCGCGCTCCTCCTTCCGCCTTCCGAAGCCCGCGTCGACAGCGTCTGCGTCGATGATTGCAAGCGCTTCTGCGGGGGCGACATCAAAGCAAAACCCAAAGCCGCGGGCGAATACACTGCCGTGCGCGTCGCCGTCAGCGAGGAGCCCGACGGCGCGGCTCCTCGCTCGAGGCCATCGGGGGCCCATGGGGTTGCCGCGCCAGCGCCCTCGCAGTGCTGCTTTCCAACGCCGAAGCACATGCGGACCCCTGTGGATGTGCTGCGCCAGCGGCAGCCGTCTACGACGGCGGCTTCAAGGGCAGCCAGGCCAACGGCAAAAGCCAATGCAGGAGGCCAGCTGGAACCAGGGGCAATGCTGCGTCTGCGACAGGCCAACGCCGTAACTCAAAACCTCATGCGGCGACGCCTGGCCTTGAGGCCTCTCCTGTGCCTGCTGATTGCAATGAACACCCGCAGGAGAAGAATCCGTACTTCGGCAAAGCCATGCGCCAACTGGAGCCAGCCGAATGCAGCTAAACCCACGGCAAAGATTGTTGGCCATGCGACGACGCTGGCTCTTGCGCCTGCGCAAAGCGCTTTGCGCGCGTACCAAGAACGCAATGCCAAAACCGCGTCGTCGTGCTCCCCGCGGAATATTCGCATTCGCACGCAACACGAAAGCCCCCCTTGATAGGGGGGTTGGGGGGAGAAACCCTAAACCCTAAAGGGCTTTACTGTGGGTGGTCTGGGCGGGAGTGCAAGTTCATAGCGCGCGCGGCTTGGGCAGCGATCCCCCCCAACAACCTTGATGTGGGGGGGATCGCAGCCAGCGCGCGCATGCGCCACTGCAGGCCCTAAACCCTAAACCCTAAACCCTAAACCCTAAACCCTAAACCCTAAACCCTAAACCCTAAACCCTAAACCCTAAACCCTAAACCCTAAACCCTAAACCCTAAACTGCAAGCCACGGGCGGTGAATCGTCAGAAGCCCGTGGCGCCTGGCCGAGCGATCAGCGAGTCCGCCCATGCGCGCACGCCGCACCGACGAAGCGCGTAGCGCTGAGGAGGATGCGCTCCCCCGCGGGGATGCCTCGTGAGTTCTGAGAGATGAAAAGAACCCTTAACCCAAAACCCAGCCGTTGGGTTCGTCGCGCGCGCCTACATCCCCTGGGGCTCCAAACCTATGAAAATACAGCATGCGGCGCCCTTTCGGCCGTCCGTGGAGCCGCAAACCATATGAAAATACATCATGCGGCGTCCTTTCGGCTGGCGCACGTCCCAGGTGCTCCCAAGCGCTCCCAAGCGCTCCCAGGCGCTCCCGGCACGCTCCCAGGCGCTCCCAAGCGCCCCAAGCGTTCCCAGGCGCTCCCAGGCGCTCCCAAGCGTTCCCAGGCGCTCCCCAGCGCTCCCAAGCGTTTCCAGGCGCTCCCAAGCGCTCCCCGGCGCTTTCGGCACGCTCCCAAGCGCCCCCAAGCGCTCCCAGGCGCACGGCGCTCCCAGGCGCTCTCAGGCGCTCCCGGCACGCTCCCAAGCGCTCCCAGGCGCTCCCTGGCGCTCCCAAGCGCTCCCAGGTACTCCCAAGCGCTCCCTGCACGCTCCCAAGCGCTCCCAACCTGCTCAGGCGCTCCCTGCGCCTTCCCACGCGCTCCCTGCGCGCTCCCACGCGCTCCCTAGCGCCTCCGAGCGCTCCGGGGCGCTCCGAAGCACTCCCAAGCGTTCCCAAGCGCTCCCAAGCGCTCCCAGCACGCTCCCAGCACGCTCCCAAGCGCTCCCAGGCGTTCCCATGCGCTCCCAAGCTCCCGCAGGTGGTCCCAAGCGCTCCCCGGCGTTCCCAAGCGCGCTTAAGCAGTCCAAGCGGCCCCATGGCGCTCCCTAGCGTTTTCATGCATTCGCAATCACTCAGCAGCGCTCCCTGGCGGCGCTTCCCGGCGCTTCCCCGCAATGCAGGTGCTGCCGCAGCCGTGCGCGCGCATCGTAGCGAGGGGGTGCCCGACCCACCCCCTCGCGCTCCCTCTCCAGCCATGCGACATTCGCGCCGAAGGCGGCTGCGTCGACAATGCAATCGCTTCAGCGGGGGCGACGCCAACGGTCCTGCCCAATGGACAACCCACGGCCCGCACTCGCGGTGCACTCTGCGTGTCCTGTCACGCTCCCAGACGCTCCCACGTGCTTCCATCCTGGGGAAACCTCGAGGCGCTTTTCAGCGCTCCAAGGCATTCCAAGAGGTCTGCCATGGAGGTGCTGCAGCAGCCATGCACGCGCATCGTAGCGAGGGGGTGCCAGACCCACCCCCTCGCGCTCCCCCTTCCAGCCATGCGAAATTCGCGCCGAAGGCGGCTGCGTCGACAATGCAATCGCTTCAGCGGGGGCGACGCAAACGGTCAAGCCCAACGGCCAGCATGCGGCGTCCTTTCGGCTGGCGCACGCTCCAAGTGCTCCCTAGCGCTCCCAGGCGCTCCCAGGCGCTCCCAAGCGTTCCCAAGTGCTCCCAGGCGCTCCCAGGCGCCCCAAGCGCTCCCAGGCGCTCCCAAGCGCTCCCAAGCGTTCTCAGGCGCTCCCCAGCGCTCCCAAGCGTTCCCAGGCGCTCCCAAGCGCTCCCCGGCGCTTTCGGCACGCTCCCAAGGGCTCCCAAGCGCTCCCAGGCGCACGGCGCTCCCAGGCGCTCTCAGGCGCTCCCGGCACGCCCCCAGGCGCTCCCAAGCGCTCCCTGGCGCTCCCAAGCGCTCCCAAGTACTCCCAACCGCTCCCTGCACGCTCCCACGCGCTCCCAGCCTGCTCAGGCGCTCCCTGCGCGCTCCCACGCGCTCCCTGCGCGCTCCCACGCGCTCCCTGGCCCCCCGAGCGCTCCGGGGCGCTCCGAAGCACTCCCAAGCGCTCCGGCGCGCTCCCAGGCGCTCCCGGCACGCTCCCAGCACGCTCCCAAGCGCTCCCAGGCGTTCCCATGCGCTCCCAAGGACTCCCAAGCTCCCACAGGTGGTCCCAAACGCTCCCCTGGCGCTCCCTAGCGTTGTCATGCATTCGCAAGCACTCGGCAGCGCTCCCTGGCGGCGCTTCCCGGCGCTTCCCCGCAATGCAAGTGCTGCCGCAGCCATGCGCGCGCATCGTAGCGAGGGGGTGCCAGACCCACCCCCTCGCGCTCCCTCTCCAGCAATGCGACATTCGCGCCGAAGGCGGCTGCGTCGACAATGCAATCGCTTCAGCGGGGGCGACGCCAACGGTCCTGCCCAATGGACAACCCACGGCCCGCACTCGCGGTGCACTCTGCGTGTCCTGTCACGCTCCCAGACGCTCCCACGTGCTTCCATCCTGGGAAAACCTCGAGGCGCTCTCTCAGCGCTCCCAGAGAGCTCTCCCAAGGCATTCCAAGAAGTCTGCCATGGAGGTGCTGCAGCAGCCATGCACGCGCATCGTAGCGAGGGGGTGCCTGACCCACCCCCTCGCGCTCCCCCTTCCAGCCATGCGAAATTCGCGCCGAAGGCGGCTGCGTCGACAATGCAATCGCTTCAGCGGGGGCGACGCCAACGGTCATGCCCAACGGGCATTTCACGGCTCGCGCTCGCGGTGCACTCTGCGTGTCCTGTCGCGCTCCCAGACGCTCCCACGTGCTTCCATCCTGGGGAAAGGTCGAGGCGCTCCCCCAGCGCTCCCGGAGAGCTCCCCCAAGGCATTCCAGGGGGTCTGCCATGGACGTGCTGCCGCAGCCATGCGCGCGCATCGTAGCGAGGGGGTGCCAGACCCACCCCCTCGCGCTCCTCCTCCCGCCTTCCGAAGCTCGCGTCGACAGCGTCTGCGTCGATGACTGCAATCGCTTCAGCGGGGGCGACCTCAAAGCAAAACCCAAAGCCGCGGGCGAATGCAACTGCCGTGCGCGTCGCCGTCAGCGAGGAGCCCGACGGCGCGGCTACTCGCTCGAGGCCCACGGGAGCCCATGGGATTGCCGGGCCAGCGCCATCGCAGTGCTGCTTTCCAACAACGAAGGCAAATGCGGACCCCTGTGGATGTGCTGCGCCAGCGGCAGCCGTGTACGACGGCGGCTGCAAGGGCAGCCAGGCCAACGGCAAAAGCCAATGCAGGAGGCCTACTGGAACGAGGGGCAATGCTGCGTCTGCGACAGGCCAACGCCGTAATTCAAAACCTCATGCGGCGACGCCTGGCCTTGAGGCCTCTCCTGTGCCTTCTGATTGCAATGCACACCCGCAGGAGAAGAATCCGTCCTTCGGCAAAGCCATGCGTCAACTGGGAGCCAGCCGAATGCAGCTAAACCCACGGCAAAGAGTGTTGGCCATGCGACGACGCTGGCTCTTGCGCCTGCGCAAAGCGCTTTGCGCGCGTACCAAGAACGCAATGCCAAAACCGCGGTGTCGTGCTCCCCGCGGAATGTTCGCATTCGCGCACAACACGAAAGCCCCCCTTGATAGGGGGGTTGGGGGGAGAAACCCTAAACCCTAAAGGGCTTTACTGTGGGTGGTCTGGGGCGGGAGTGCAAGTTCATAGCGCGCGCGGATTGGGCAGCGATCCCCCCCAACAACCTTGATGTGGGGGGATCGCAGCCAGCGCGCGCATGCGCCCATGCAGGCCCTAAACCCTAAACCCTAAACCCTAAACCCTAAACCCTAAACCCTAAACCCTAAACCCTAAACCCTAAACTCGCCCAGGGCCGCTTGGCCCGTATCCACCCACCCATTTAGGCGGCAAGAGCCCTAACTGGCACCTCGCAGTCAGACTACCTCACGGCCGTACGTGAATCACAGGTCTGCCCAGGTGAGTCTCGGTTGCCGTCAGGCAGGGCCCGCGAGGGCCTTATCTCATTATCAATGATGCGGCTTACGCGCAAGCGATTATCCTGTGCCCGCCTGGGCGATCGTCAAAGAGACTTATAACCCCAAAACATCAACCGAATTCACCGTGAGGTTGGTCTGGCCCCTCCTGGATCGTCAACATAAAATCGCTAAAAAAGCATGATTTGCCACTGGCAATTTTTTTTTCGACCTCGAATCCTAGAGTTTTCCCGAGTGGATGGACCCGATCGCCTGGCTGGAAAAGACGTTCCCTGGCGATTCGGGCTTCCCTGGGGAGGGGGCTCCCAAGGCCCCCGAGACCAACCTCACGGTGAATTGCCGATCGCCCTAGGGCCCAGGGCCCCCCTGATGCGAAAATACGTCTCCTGGCGACTCGGGCCCTCCGGGGGGATCCCAGGGCCCCCCAGACCAACCTCACGGTGAATTGCAGATCGCCCAAGGGCCCAGGGCCTCCCTAGGGACGAAAAAAAAAGTATCCTGGCGACTCGGGCCTCCCTGGGGGGCTCCCAGGGCTCCCCCAGACCAACCTCACGGTGAATCGCCGATCGCCCAGGAACCCAGGGCCCTCCTAGGGGCAAAAAGACGTATCCTGGCGACTCGGGCCTCCCTGGGAGGCTCCCAGGGCCCCCGAGACCAACCTCACGGTGAATTGCCGATCGCCCAAGGGCCCAGGGCCTCCCTCGGGGCGAAAAGACGTCTACTGGCGACTCGGGCCTCCCTGGGTAGGTCTCCCAGGGCACCCCAGACCAACCTCACGGTGAATTGCCGACCGCCCAGGAGCCCAGGGCCCTCCTAGGGATGAAAAAACGTTTCCTGGCGACTCGGGCCTCCCTGGGGGGCTCCCAAGGCCCTGGGGGGCTCCCAGCGCCCCCCAGACCAACCTCACGGTGAATTGCCGATCGCCCAAGGGCTTAGGGCCCTCCTAGGGCCCGAAAAGACGTCTCCTGGCGACTCGGGCCTCCCTCCCAGGGCTTCCCGGACCAACCTCACGGTGAATTGCCGATCGCCCAGGGGCCCAGGGCGCTCCTGGGGGCGAACAATCGTTTCCTGGCGACTCGGGCTTCCCAGGGGGGCTCCCAGTCGCCCAGGAACCCAAACCCCTCCTAGGTGCGAAAAGACGTCTCCTCGCGACTCGGGCCTCTCTGGGGGAGGGGGCTCCCAGGGCATCCCAGACCAACGTCACGGTGAATTGCCGATCGCCCAGGGGCCCAGGGCCCCCTAGGGGCGAAAAGACGCCTCCTGGCGACTCGGGCCCCCTGGGATGCTCCCAGAGCCCTGGGGAACTCTCAGGGCCCCCCAGACCAACCTCACGGTGAATTGCCGATCGCCCAGGGACCCAGGGCCGTCCTGGGCACGAAAAGACGTCTCCTGGCGACTCGGGCCTCCCTGGGGGGCTCCCAGGGCCCCCGGACCAACCTCGCGGTGAATTGCCGATCGCCCAGGGGCCCAGGGCGCTCATAGGGGTGAAAAGGTGTCTCCTGGCGACAGCTGCCCAGGGCCCAGGGCGCACCTGAACCCTCACCAGGGCCCTCACAGGGCCCTCCCAAGGCCCTCACAGGGCACCCCAAGCGCACATCACGGTGAATTGGCAGCCGCCCAGGGCCCAGGGCGCACCTGAACCCTCCCCAGGGCCCTCCCAGGGCACCCCAGGCGCACAACACGGTGAATTGGCAGCCGCCCAAAGCCCAGGGCGCACCTGAACCCTCCCCAGGGCCCTCCCAGGGCTTTCCCAGGGCACCCCAGGCGCACATCACGGTGTATTGGCAGCCGCCCAGGGCCCAGGGCGCACCACGCCAGGCCAGGCCCGCTCGTGACACCCCTACCCGCTCAGCCCGGGGAGAGCGCTGGGCAGCGCCTGCGAGCGCCTGGGAGCGCCAAGCCAGGCTCGTGACAGAAGGCACTCGGGAGGTTCCTGCGGGAGCCCTCCTAGGATCTTTCCAGGAGCCCACCAGGAACCCCCCAGGAGCCCCACAGGGCCCCCCCAGGGCGCACGCCACGGTAATTTGCTCCCGCCCGAAGCCCTCCAGGAGCTCCCCCAGGAGCTCCCCGGGAGCCCACCAGGAGCCCCCAGGACCCCCAGAACCCTTCAGGGGCTCCCAAGGCCCTGGGGGGCTCCCAGCGCCCCCCAGACCAACCTCACGGTGAATTGCCGATCGCCCAAGGGCTTAGGGCCCTCCTCGGGCCCGAAAAGACGTTTCCTGGCGACTCGGGCCTCCCTCCCAGGGCCTCCCGGACCAACCTCACGGTGAATTGCCGATCGCCCAGGGGCCCAGGGCGCTCCTGGGGGCGAAAAATCGTTTCCTGGCGACTCGGGCATCCCAGGAGGGCTCCCAAGACGTTTCCTGGCGATTCGGGACCCCGCGGGAAGCGTTTGGTGGGCTCGCCACGGTGAATTAGCTCCCGCCCAAGAGCCCTGCGCCCCCCTGGTGGCCCAAATACGTCTCCTGGCGACTCGGGCCTCCCTGGGGGGCTCCCAGGGCACCCCAGACCAACCTCATTGTGAATTGCCGATCGCCCAGGAACCATCCAGGAGTTCCCCAGGAGCCCCCCAGGAGCCTGTCAGAAGCCCCCCTGAGGGCTTTCCAGGGCCCTCCCCAAGTTCTCCAAGGCACCCCAGGCGCCCTTCACGGTGAATCAGCTACCGCCCAGGGCCCAGGGCGCCCCTGGGCGCGCCAGCTGGAGTTCGTAGTTCCAGAGGAGCGGTATCGGCGGAGCGAGCGAAGCGAGCGGAGCCGGCGCCGCAAGCGCACAATCAAACGCCCGCGCGGCGTTTCACCCCAAACCCTTCCCCCCGACGTAAAGCGTGAACCCTAAACCCAGGATTGCGCATATCTTAAAACCTAGGAGGGTATCTGTGTACGTGTGATACACAAAGCACTGTATGTCGAACCCATGAACAAGATCGCCAAAACGATTGGAATCGTGGAGCCCTAAGAGAAAGAGAGCCCCGATTACCGAATGAACCCTAAACCCTAATAGAGAAAGCCGTGGGTGGTTCGCCGCCCTAACGGGCGCGGGGTGGGAATGTGAAAAGGAGAGCTGGCCCCGTAGCCGAAACAGGATTCTGCTAAACATGATATCACCTCAACACGATTACCCCACCCCCACTCCATTTTATGGGTGGGGGTGATCTTACACGATTGATGATCAGCAAGCGCTGACAGAGGACACCCTAAACCCTAAACCCTAAACCCTAAACCCTAAACCCTAAACCCTAAACCCTAAAACCCTAAACCCTAAACCCTAAACCCTAAACTGCAGGCGCGGCCCTGGGGGCGCGCATCGCCACGCCTGTAAGGATCTGCAAGTGAGAGCGAGCTGCCAGTCGAGCTCACCGCCACAATCGGCCTGCCGGACTGAGGCTGTGTCTCGCTCAGAAACACATAACCCCTAACCCGGGGCCGGATGCTCCCAAATCGCGGCCGGCCCTGGTGAGTTTAGGGTATTGGGCCGCGGGTTTAGGCTTTCCCTTAAAAACCCTTGGATTTCCTTAGAAACTGCCCCAGAACGCCTGGCTTCGCTACGGAAGCGCGCTGCGGCGCTTAGATAGCCGAAATCGTAAAAATAGCGCTTGGGTTTGCCCGCCGCCGCGCTGGTCCCCCTTGTCGCGCTCGCATGCAGCCTCTCTGATATCCAAGCACTTGTATCGGCGCTTAAAAACCTCCGGATTTGCTTAAAACTGACCCCAGAACGCTTGGTTTCTCTGGAAGAGCGCGCGGGGGCAGGTTTTATTGCCGAAGGCGTAAATCCAATGGTCCAAAGGTTCTGTGCGTCCGCCGGCCAAAATCCTCCCTGATGCCGGCCGGCATCACGGAGGATTCTGGGGGGTACCCACAACGAGCTCCCCCGGGCTCCTTGGCTCCTTGTGAGCTCCCATAACGAGCTCCCCCAGGCTCCTTGTGGGCGCCCACAACGAGAGCCCCCGGGCTCCTTGTGGGCTCCCACAACGAGCTTCCCCCGGCTCCTTGTAGGCCTTCACAACGAGCGTCCCCGGGCTCCCGGTGGGCTTCCACAACGAGCTCCCCACGGCTCCTTATGGGCTCCCAAAACGAGCTCCCCCGGCCTCCTTGGGGGCCTCTACAACAAGCTCACCCCGGCTCCTTGCGAACCCCCACAACGAGCTCCCCCCGGCTCCTTGTGGGCCCCCACCACGAGCTCTCTCGGGCTCCTTGTGGGCACCCACAAGGAGCCCGAGAGAGCTCCTTGTGGGCGCCCACAACGAGCTCTCCCGAGCCTTGTCGGCTCCCACAACAAGCTTCCCAGGCCTCCTTCTGGGCTCCCACTGGAGTTCCCACAACGAGCTTCCCGGAGCTCCTTGTGGGCACCCACAACGAGCTCACCCGAGCTCCTGGTGGGCCCCCACAACAAGCTCTCCAGGAGTCCTTCTGGGCTCCCGCAAACAAGCTCTCCCAGGCTCCTTGTGGGCTCCCACAACGAGCTTCCCGGAGCTCCTTGTGGGCGCTCACAACGAGCTCTCCCGGGATCCTTGTGGGCACCCACAACAAGCTCCCCAGGACTCCTTCTGGGCTCCCGCAAACAAGCTCACCCAGACTCCTTGTGGGCTCCCACAGCGAGCTCCCTGGAGCTCCTTCTGGGCAAGGATCTTCCCGGGCGTCCGGCTCGAGCGCCGGCCCGGGTGCCGGAATCGGCCCGGAAGGGTTCCGAGCGCCGGGAGCAAAAAATCAATATCTTCGAAAGCAAAATGTGTATTGGAGTGGCCTTTTTTGGCAGCGCATCGGAATTCAATTTCCGGCGCCGGCTGGCGCCGGCGCCGGCGCCGGATCCGGCCCGGGCGCCGGCCCGGGCATCCAGCTCGAGCGCCGGCCCAGGTGCCGGAATCAGCCCGGAAGGGTTCTGGGCGCCGGGAGTAGAAAATCAATATTTTCGAAAGCAAAATGTGTCTTGGAGTGGCCTTTTTTCGGCACCGCCTCGGAATTCAATTTCCGGCGCCGGAACCGGCCCAGGCGCCAGCTAGTGCGCCCGGGCGTCCGGCTCGAGCGCCGGCCCAGGTGCCGGAATCGGCTCGGAAGGGTTCCCGGGCGCCGGGAGCAGAAAATCAATATTTTCGAAAGCAAAATGTGCATTGGAGTAGCCTTTTTTCGGCACCGCCTCGGAATTCAATTTCCGGCGCCTTTGGCGCTTGCGCCAGATCCGGCCCAGGCGCGAGCATCCAGCGGACTTTGGCCGGCGGACGCGCACAACCTTTGGACCATTGGATTTACGCTTTCGAAAATAAAATTTGCCTCAGCGCGCTGTTCCAGAGAACCAAAGCGTTCTGGAGTTTTGGCCAAATCCGTAAGTTTTTAAGTGCCGATACAAGTGCATCGGTGTCAGAGAAGCCGCATGCGAACGCGACAAGGGATACCAGCGCGGCGGCAGGCAAACCCAAGCGCTAATTTTACAATTTCGGCTATCTAAGCGCCGACGAGCCCCACAAGCAGCCTCCTTGCGCTTCTGGTCTCCCACAACGAGCTCCCTCAGGGCTCCTTGCGGGCTCCCGCAACGAGCTAGAAAAGCTAATGCGCGCAACTAGTCACCCGCGCGGATCGAGGTCTCCCGGGCCAGCGCTCGAGCCGGACGCCCGGGGCGGCGCCCGAGCTGGCGCCCAGGCTATCCGGCGCTGGAATTTGAATTCCGAGGCGGTGCCGAAAAAGCGCACTCCAAGAGACATTTTTTCTTTCGATAATATTGATTTTCTGTTCCTGGCGCCCAGGAAGCGTTCTGGGCCGATTCTGCACCTGGGCCGGCGCTCGAGCCGGATGCCCGGGCCGGCGCCCGGGCCGGAATTCCGAGGCGGTGCCGAAAAAAGGCCACTCCAATACACATTTTGCTTTCGAAAATATTGATTTTCTGCTACCGGCGCTCGGGAACCCTTCCAGGCCGATTCTGGCACCCGGGCCGGCGCTCGAGCCGGACGCCCGGGCCGGTGCTCGAGCTGGCGCCCGGGCCGGTTCCGGCGCCGGAAATTGAATTCCAGGGCGGTGCCGAAAAAAAGCCATTCCAAGACACATTTTTCTTTCGAAAATATTGATTTTCTGCTCCCGGCGCCCAGGAACCCTTCCGGGCCGATTCGGGCACCTGGGCAGGCGCGGAAATTGAATTCTTCCTAAGGTGTGAGTTGCCGAAAAAAAGGGGGCAAGTATACACATTGTGCTTTTCGAAAATATTGATTTTTGCTCCCGGCGCGCAGCGTGGCTGCAACCAAGCGAATTCGGCACCCGGGCCGGCGCTCGAGCCGGACGCCCGGGCCGGCGCCCGAGCTGGCGCCCGGGCCGGTTCCGGCGCCGGAAATTGAATTCCGAGGCGGTGCCGAAAAAAGGCCACTCCAATAAAACATTTCTCTTTTGAAAATATTGATTTTCCGTCCCGGCGCCCAGGAACCCTTCTGGGCCGATTTGGCACCTGGGCCGGCGCTCGAGCCGGATAAGAAGACTCAATTCAGAAGACGCAAAAGGCTCATAAGACTCAGAAGACTCCATTCATCCCTGGTACGCGGCCACTCACTCTTGCCGACGCCTGCACACTTCCCCCCTTGCTAGGGGGGAGCGAGGGGGGTAGACCACCCTAAACCCTAAAGCAATGACTCTGGGCGGATGGGGCGGGACTCAACGCACCCATCCATCCCCCCCTACACCCTGGTGAGGGGGGGATAGGATGGTTCTGCTCGGAAACCCTAAACCCTAAACCCTAAACCCTAAACCCTAAACTGATGCGCGACCCCTCGACGGGTCGCGCACCGATGTCGAACCTTTTCCGCTCTGACAGCGAGCGATAGTCGAGCGCCCAGATCGTTATCGGGCCGGCGCACGCGCTGAGCTTCTGCCTCAGAGATAACCCTGAACCCTTTCAAGATTAGTGTAACTAAAAAAACGCCTTTTACGGGCTCAGGCTCGGCGGCCCCCCTTGGCCCCTGGGAGGAGGGATTTAAACTCACCTGGGAGCGCTCCCCAAGCGCTCCCAAGCGCTCCAGGCGCTCCCCCGGCGCTCCCAGGCGCGCCAAGCGTTCCCAGCGCTCCCAAAGCGCTCCCAGGCGTCCTCCCAGGCTCCCAAGCGCTCAGGCGATCCCAGGGCGCTGCCAGCGATCACAGGGGCCCTCGGCGCTCCTACGGGCGAAGTCGACATATGATCGGTAGGCTTCTCCCCTCCTCCCGTCCTTGACTGTCTATCTGACTATCTCTATTTTCCGTCACGAGCGCGAAAGCGCTCGCAAGCGCTCCCAGGCATTGTCAAGCGCTCCCAAGCGCTCCCAGGCGCTCCCAGGCGCTCCCACGCGCCCCCAGGCGCTCCCACGCGATCCCAAGCGCACCCTAGCGTTCTCAAGCGCTCCCACCCGCGTCCAAGCGCCCCCAGGCGCTCCCAAGCGCTCCCAAGCGCTCCCAAGCGCTCCCACGCTTGCGAAGGGGCGCCAAGCTCGCCCCCTCGCGCTCCCCCTCCGCGCCGGCGCTCCCAAGCGCTCCCAGGCGCTCCCAAGCGCTCCGGGGCGCTCCCTGGCGCCCGGGAGCGCTCCCCGGCGCTCCCAAGCCTCAGGCGTTCCCAAGCGCTCCCAAGCGCTTCCAGGCGCTCCCAAGCGCTCCCAAGCGCTCCCACGCGGTCCCAGACGCTCCCAAGCGCTCCCAAGCGTTCCCAGGCGTTGCCAAGCGCTTTCAAGCGCTCCCAGGCGCTGCCAAGCGCTCCCAAGCGCCCCCAAGCGCTCCCAGGCGGTGCCAGGCGCTCCCAGGCGCTCCCAAGCGCGCCCAAGCGCTCCCAGGCGTTCCCAAGCGCCCCCAAGCGCTCCCAAGAAACGCTCCCAGGCGCTCCCAGGCGCTCCCAGGCGCTGCCAAGCGCTGCCAAGCGCTCCCAAGCGCTCCCAAGCGCTCCAAGCGTTCCCAAGCGTTCCCAAGCGCTCCCAGGCGCTCCCAAGCGCTCCCAAGCGCTCCCAGGCGCTCCCAGGCGCTCCCAAGCGTTTCCAAACGCTCCCAAGCGCTCCCAGGCGCTCCCAAGCGCTCCCAAGCGCTCCAAGGAGCTCCCAGGCGCTTCCAGGCGCTGCTGCCCACTCAGCCCGGCGAAGGGCACCAGAGAAGTCCGTAGCGCACAATGGAATGCGAGGGGGCGCCAGACCCGCCCCCTCGCGCTCCCCCACCCGCCAAATCTTCGAGGGTGCCATGTGTGAGCTCCAGCCAAGATGCGCTCCGAGAGAGAGAGAGAGAGAGAGAGAGAGAGAGAGAGAGAGAGAGAGAGAGAGAGAGAGAGAGAGAGAGAGAGAGAGAGAGAGAGAGAGAAAAAGAGAGAGAGAAACAGTTAGTCCCCCCATGCGAAGGGGGGCGAAGGGGGGTAGATTGACAGCTGGTTGACGCCCGAAGATGATCCGCCACGAAGACCTTCCCCCCATGAGAAGGGGGGAGAGAGGGGGGTAGAAGAACCCTAAACCCTAAAGGGGTACTTTTGGGTGGGGGGTGGGAACGGGAACGAATGGCAGCCGACCCCCCCAACCTCTTGAAGGAGGGGGGGTCGAGCTGCTTCCGCCCAGCGAGGCCCTAAACCCTAAACCCTAAACCCTAAACCCTAAACCCTAAACCCTAAACCCTAACTGCAAGCCACGGGCGGTGCATCGTCAGAAGCCCGTGGCGCCTGGCCGAGCGATCAGCGAGTCCGCCCATGCGCGCACGCCGCACCGACGAAGCGCGTAGCGCTGAGGAGGATGCGCTCCCCCGCGGGGATGCCTCGTGAGTTCAGAGAGATGAATAGAACCCTTAACCCTAGGCCCAGCCAAAGGCTTCGCTACGATTGGTCCCATCCCCTGGGGCTCGAAACCTATGAAAATACAGCATGCGGCGCCCTTTCGGCCGTCCGTGGGGCCGCAAACCATATGAAAATACAGCATGCGGCGTCCTTAGGGCTGGCGCACGTCCCAAGCGCTCCCAAGCGCTCCCAGGCGCTCCCAGGCGCTGCCAGGCGCTGCCAAGCGCTCCCAGGCGCTCCCAAGCGCTCCGAAGCGCTCCCAGGCGCTCCCAGGCCCAGGCGCTCCCAAGCGTTCCCAGGCGCTCCCCAGCGCTCCCAAGCGTTCCCCGGCGCCCCCAAGCGCTCCCAAGCGTTCCCCGGCGCTCCCAAGCGCTCCCCGGCGCTTTCGGCACGCTCCCAAGCGCTCCCAAGCGCTCCCAGGCGCATGGCGCTCCCAGGCGCTCTCAGGCGCTCCCGGCACGCTCCCTGGCGCTCCCAAGCGCTTGCAGGTACTCCCAAACGATCCCTGCACGCTCCCAGGCGCTCCCAGCCTGCTCAGGCGCTCCCTGCGCGCTCCGAAGCGCTCCCTGGCGCCTCCGAGCGCTCCGGGGCGCTCCGAAGCACTCCCAGGCGCTCCGGCGCGCTCCCAGGCGCTCCCAGCACGCTCCCAAGCGCTCCCAGGCGCTCCCAGGCGCTCCCAAGCGTTCCCAGGCGCTCCCCAGCGCTCCCGAGCGTTCCCAGGTGCTCCCAAGCGTTCCCCGGCGCTTTCGGCAAGCTCCCAAGCGCTCCCAAGCGCTCCCAGGCGCATGGCGCTCCCAGGCGCTCTCAGGCGCTCCCGGCACGCCCCCAGGCGCTCATAAGCGCTCCCTGGCGCTCCCAAGCGCTCCCAGGTACTCCCAAGCGCTCCCTGCACGCTCCCAGGCGCTCCCAGCCTGCTCAGGCGCTCCCTGCTTGCTCCCAAGCGCTCCCTGGCGCCTCCGAGCGCTCCGGGGCGCTCCGAAGCACTCGCCGGCGCTCCGGCGCGCTCCAAGGCGCTCCCGGCACGCTTCCAGCACGCTCCCCAGCGCTCCTAGGCGTTCCCATGCGCTCCCAAGCGCTCCCACGCTCCCACAGGTGGTCCCAAGCGCTCCCCGGCGTTCCCAAGCGCGTTTAAGCAGTTCAAGCAGTCCCATGGCGCTCCCAAGCGTTTTTATGCATTCGCAAGCACTCGGCAGCGCTCCCTGGCGGCGCTTCCCGGCGCTCCCCCGCAATGCAGGTGCTGCCGCAGCAATGCGCGCGCATCGTAGCGAGGGGGTGCCAGACCCACCCCCTCGCGCTTCCTCTCCAGCCGTCCGAAGCTCGCGCCGAAGGCGGCTCGTCGACAATGCAGTCGCTTCAGCGGGGGCGAAGCCAACGGTCCTGCCCAATGGACAACCCACGGCCCGCACTCGCGGTGCACTCTGCGTGTCCTGTCACGCTCCCAGACGCTCCCACGTGCTTCCATCCTGGGGTGGCCTCGAGGCGCTCTCTCAGCGCTCCCAGAGAGCTCTCCCAAGGCATTCCAAGAGGTCCGCCATGGAGGTGCTGCAGCAGCCATGCACGCGCATCGTAGCGAGGGGGTGCCAGACCCACCCGCTCGCGCTTCCTCTCCAGCCATGCGACATTCGCGCCGAAGGCGGCTGCGTCGACAATGCAATCGCCTCAGCGGGGGCGACGCCAACGGTCAAGCCCAACGGGCAATTCACGGCTCGCGCTCGCGGTGCACTCTGCGTGTCCTCTCGCGCTCCCAGGCGCTCCCACGTGCTTCCATCCTTGGGAAAGGTCGAGGCGCTCCCCCAGCGCTCCCAGAGAGCTCACCCAAGGCATTCCAGGGGGTCTGCCATGGGCGTGCTGCCGCAGCCATGCGCGCGCATCGTAGCGAGGGGGTGCCAGACCCACCCCCTCGCGCCCCTCCTCCCGCCTTCCGAAGCTCGCGTCGACAGCGTCTGCGTCGATGCTTGCAATCGCTTCAGCGGGGGCGACCTCAAAGCAAAACCCAAAGCCGCGGGCGAATGCAACTGCCGTGCGCGTCGGCGTCAGCGAGGAGCCCGACGGCGCGGCTACTCGCTCGAGGCCCACGGGGGCCCATGGGATTGCCGCGCCAGCGCCCTCGCAGTGCTGCTTTCCAACGCCGAAGGCAAATTCGGACCCCTGTGGATGTGCTGCGCCAGCGGCAGCCGTCTACGACGGCGGCTGCAAGGGCAGCCAGGCCAACGGCAAAAGCCAATGCAGGAGGCCTACTTGAACCAGGGGCAATGATGCGTCTGCGACAGGCCAACGCCGTAATTCAAAACCTCATGCGGCGACGCCTGGCCTTGAGGCCTCTCCTGTGCCTTCTGATTGCAATGAACACCCGCAGGAGAAGAAGCCGTTCTTCGGCAAAGCCATGCGCCAAAAGCCCGCGATTTTAGTGTTGCAGCACCCGCGATGGCTGCGATCCCCCCCGTAGTGCCATGGTGCCATGGTGCCATGCGTACACAAGCAGTGTTCACGTCTGTGCCGCGCTCTTGCACGTGGCGCACACGGTCACCACGCGTGCGTTATACATGCGAATGCGCACGCGCACGCGCTAATACCCACGCTCGCCCTAAACATCCGACGCATCAACGCATGAAGGTTTTCCTAAACGCATCGAAAGAAACCGCTGAACAGTCGCTGCCCTCAAGCAATGCACGGCATGCCGATGCTGGCACAAAGGGCTTCGGGCCTCGGGGCCAGAGCGAGCATTCGCGCCCCGCCGAGCCACGATGTAATCACAGAACGCTGCTGCCGCTAAATCATGCAAACGCTGGAGTGAAGCTGCTGCGCTCTACATGGCCCCCAAGCATATAATCATCCGAGGTGGCCACGCGGCTGAGCGCAGTATATCCGGCAGCTGGCCTCGGCCATCCATCTAAGTATATTGTGATATGCGAAAATTCATCGCCCTGGACCTTATCTATCGTGCTAGCGTATCCTAAACGAATCGGAAAATATACAACATTATTCTTCTTGCGATCAGTCCAGCGGAAAATAGCGAGGCGGTGCCCCGTCTTTGTCTTCACGCGCAGGACGTCTTCGGCCTCGTGGTAGTTCTCGACCACGCATAACATACCATTCACGAAATCATCCTCTTTGCGAACGTTCTTCGTGAGGGAAATCTGCATGCCCTTGTAAATCGGCACAGCGCTCGGCAGGGGGCGGCGATCGGTGCGGAACTGCCCATGCTCGTAGTTCTCTGGGTTCAGTTCCACGTCGCCTGGAAGGACTGCGAGCGGGGACTTCCGACCATACAGAGCCTTCACTGCAGCTTCGTTCACTGCATTCGCTCCCTTCCGGGTACACGTGACGACGGTCGTCTCCGGGTGCGCGTCGTAGAGCTTCTTCAGATCCGTCGGCGTCGGATCGCCCATCTTCCAAGCTTTGTGCCCCCGACAGATCTTCGCCAACGTCTCCTTCGACGGCTTCGCCGTGCGGATCTCGTCGAGGATCTCCTGAAAGCGCTCCTCCTTGCATCTCCACGCATCGTGCAGCTTCACGTGATAACACGCTGGCCGTGACCAGGCGGCGCTCTCCCATGCGCGCGTCTCCCCGACGCCCGGAAGCTGATACTTGTCGCCCAGGAACACGAGCGCCGGGACCTTCTCTGCGACGCTCCACAACTTCACCATGCGCTCAAACTGCGGACAGTCAAGGAGCGACACCTCGTCCACGACGACCAGGTCGTACATGGTCATCAGCGGCAACGACTCCGTGACAGGCTCGTTCAACTTGAACGCTGCGTGACACGTGGCCACCTCCACGCCGTGCATGTCGTTGAGCGCGGCCCGCATGCGGCTCGCGAGCTGTGCCGTCGGGAGCGCGAAGAGCACTCGGGCGCCATTGTCCTGGGCACGCCGGATGCAAGCCTTCACCACGGTAGTCTTCCCCGTGCCTGGTTTGCCGAGGCAGATAATGGGCTTCCCCTTCTGCCATGCCTCCTCGCGCGCATCGTCTGCGTCCTCCCAATCATCCGAATGGTTCGCCCTGAGCGCACGGTCGACGCTCTCGTTGATCGCGGACTCGAACTGGAGCTGCTGATGGTTGAACCTCACGTCCGCCGCTCCCTCCGCGTCGTCTCGCGGACGTCTGCGATTCCCATCCGCGGCCGCCTCCGCCTCCGCCGCAGCGCTCTCGTCGCTCTTGTCAAGAACACCCGCCATATACATATTAATAAGCTTCCTTTGCCCCACGACCATGCTCAGAACGTTCTCGCTGAACTTCGTCGACTTCGCGGACGCCTTCATGTAGTCCACGAGAAGCTTGTCGTTGGTGAACAGGTCGCGATGCTCTGCGGCGACGCGACTTTGGTCCGAGCACAGCCGCAGCGCCGACGCCAGGTAGCGGTACTTCCTGGGGACACGCTGTTCTATGTCTTCGAATACTAACTCGTCCAGCGAACGGAACGGCACGTTCATGGAAGCCCACTGGCCGTAGTAGCGGTCATTCAGCTCGTACACGGTCTCGACGCTGACGACTTTCTCGCCCTGCATGCGGTACGCCCGCGCGAACTGCTCCAACTCGGGGAAATCCACCTCGTCGTCGCTCTTCTCCCGCCTATACCTCGCGGCGAGATACTCCACGAATGTCATCGGCGCCTCCTCGCTGTTCGGCTCGTCCTTGAACGCGGCGCGGAGGCTGCGCCAGTAAGCGTCGAGCGTCAGCGGCTCCTCCCCGTCGTCCATGGTCTTCCGATACCTTTGGTAGAGCGCCATCATGAGCTCCTGCTTGTGCTTGCGAACCAGCCAACCCGCGATGTTCCCGTCGTCGTTGGTCTTGCGCAACCACTCCAGCAGAGCCATTCCGTCGTGGCGCCACGCGCACTCGGCGTACTTCTGCACCCACTCCGGCACCACTGACATGCCCGCGTAGGGCGCCGAGACGGTTGCGGAACCCGCCACTGGCCGTAGAGATGTCGTACTGCCGGAACTGGGCGCCGCACAGCTGCAGAATCATCTCCGGCTCGTACGGGTGATACTCGAAGCACACGCGGCGCGCCACGCTGTCCGCGGAGGCGCTGTCGCTCATCCACTCGTCGTAGCTGCTGTCGGAGAATTTGGCTACGTACTTGGAGACATACTGCAGGAGCATGGCCTCGCCGTCGCTCTTCAGCCAATCCTGGTGGCATGGTTGCCCGTCCATGACGTCAGCGCAAAAGGCTCGCATGCCCGCGTCGTGGTCGTTCTCCGTGTGCTTCAGCTCCAGAATGCCATCGCTGTTGTGCACCCCTGACGGCCCGTGGTAGATCGGCCACTTGCTCTCTCCGCCGCCGTGCCTGTCCATCTGCGAGCCGTCCACGTAGCCCTTGAGGTGGTCTGGGAAGTCCTCGGGCTTCGTGGCAAACAGGTGATGCTCGAGCCCCATGTTCGCCATCGCCTCGTCGTCTGCGAAGAACAACACGTGCAAGTGCGGCCGCCCAGACCCGTCGTAGCGCTTCGTCCCCTCCTTGCGGCTCCCGTCTTGGAACTCCAAGCGCGTGAAGGACTGCGCGCGCGCCTGCTTCCCATCTGAGACTTTCGCCGAAAACACGTGCTTCGTCCACGACATACTCTCCCGATCCATGCGCTGCTGGTTGTTCCCCGCGAGGAGGCCACGGACAATCTCCATGAGCACGTGCGCGATGTGCAGCGTCTCTCCCACGGGCAGATACATGCGGGTCCTCAGAGTCTTCTCCATCTCATCCCGCAACCAGTCGTGGTACCTGAACGCTGGCTCCCACGGCGCAATGGTGAAGAACAGCTTGGGGAAGCCGATTTGGCGGACAAGGTCCACGAGCCCGTTGTGAACCTCCTTCCAGTACAGAGGTGAGAAGGTATGGCCCTTCATGAGCACCTGCATGGGAACGTTGTCCAGACCCAAGTTCTTCTTCCCGCCGAGCGTGGCCCACAGATTCAAGTCGTACACGAACTGCAACAAGTCGAAATTGGACCCGTACCCCAGGAGTGGTGATAAGCATTTCGTGATGAAGGACCGCTTGACGCTCGTGCGCTCGCTCCTCTCCTGGTCGCCGCTGCCGTCGTCTTCGTCCGAGTCGTCACTGCGGTAGCCGTACTCCGGCTTCTTCTTCGCCTCCTGCGCCTGTCGTCTGTCTTCGCGACGCGCATCCGACCACTGCTCCTTAGTCTCCGTCATCTCCGTGCACCAGTACAGGTGTGGCCACAGCGCGCGCTCCAGCCCGACCTCCTGCAAGAAGTGGTACGGCCGCTTGCGCTTCCTATCAGCGGCATCATCGCCGTTCTTGCGGAGGAACTTCTCATGCATGTCGTAGAAGTACTTGTACGAGGACTCCTCGCATGACAGCAGGTACTCCAGCGCCCTCTTCGCCCTGTGGCGCATCTCCTTGTCCTCGATCTCCTTGATCTTGTCACGCACATGCCAGCGAGAGAAATAAAAGGTGATCATCTTCACCTTCTTCCGATATCCGTTCGGCCGCCCGAACTTGTCGGTGGACCGCGTCTCGGGGCCGACATCAATGTCAATGGGCCTCAGCGCCTCGACGGCCTCCTCGGAGAGCCCGCGCAGCTTCTTCGGCACCTGCTCCGGCAGCGGCACGAACATCTTGCGGGAGGCGTTGCACCGACGGCAAGCGCTCTTCGAGATCTCCTCGCTGGCGTCCCGGAACATGTCGACCTCGTGCATCGGGCGCGGCTGCAGGACGCTGCACTCCTTGCACATCCCCCAGGAGCCGCGCAGAGCCCAGGACTCCAACCCCTTGGAGAGATCGCTGAAGCTCGCTGCCTCCAGCGGCGGGTCCAACTCCTCTCCCTTGGGGATCTCGTCGGCGCGCCCGCGGACTCTCCTCTCGGCCTTGTCCTTGAAGAACGAGTTCTCCACCTTCTTGTGGTTCTCCAGGGTGAGTCTCCGGAACTTCTTCCGCGCCTCCTTGTCGTCCGATGGATTCTGCATCTGCAGAGCGCGCCTCTTGAGCTTCTCTGGCCAATCGGTCCTCCCGCTGCGCCTCCGTGCTCTCTGAGCGCGAGCCGCCTGCTGATTCTGGCGAACCGTCTTCTTCCGCATCTGCGCCACGTAGTCGTCGCCGTAGACGCTCTTTAGGATTGCCTCGGCCTTGTCGAACACAGCCTCGTCCTTCTCGCGAAAGGCTTTCAATTGCTTCAGCAAGCCGCTGCGCTTGACGCCCTGCATGCCGCGCAGCCTCTGCGGGTCGCACCAGCTGCACAGGTGCTTGTCCTCCTTCAGCACGCGCGCTGGCTGACCCGGATTCGCTGTGCTGAACGGGCACGCGTGCTCTCCCGCCCCGCGGCAGCAATCGCGTGGAGTTACAAGAACCTTGTAGTCATGCAACGTCAGGTGCCTGCGGAGCCTCCCGAGCGCTTTCGCATGGAGAGCCGCGCTCGCCTGCTTGAACTTGTTCAGGTCGGCCATGACGTTCTTCTTCTTCATGAAATTCTGCGCCGCCTCCTTCATGCGCGCAGGCGTGCAGAACACACAATGACCGCCCGCGGCAAGGGCACGTTCGCCGGGCTCCGCTCTGGAGAAAGCGCACACGCCGCAGTCGCCTTTGCCCTTGAGCTTGCGCCCCATGGCGCGCCCGAGAGCGTACCCTTCGCACAAGCGCTTCCCTGTGCTCTCCACAGCAGGCGTTGGCGGCGGCAGCTCCGCTGCGTCCGGCGCGCCGCCGGGCACCTCCTCGACAAGCTCCATGACGACGTCGCCCTGGTCATCCACCGGATCCTGCGCTGGCGCCGCGGCCTGCTGGTTCTTTGCGACGATCTCCTTGGCACGGGAGATGAGCTCGTCTCCGCCCTCGCACATGGCCACCCTCTCCACGGCGATATCGTAGATGCCCGCGTCGAGCTTCTGAAGATTCGCCAGGCTGTGAGACGCCAGCTTGGAAAGCCGCTGCGTCTTGCAAATTGTCTGCATGCGCACTGGCGAACACCACTGGCGTTGCCCGTTGTACTTCGCCTGCGCGTGCTTGCCGGCGTCCCACGGGCTGAAGCAGCACTCCATCACGGCGCCGTCCCCCATGACGAATCCCTCGCATCGACGCGGCCCCATGGTGAGACTGCGCGACAAGTGCCGATGTCAAGAAACTGCACAGACTGATGGCGGCGGGTGCGCCTGCCAGACAATCGGGGAGCGTTGCAGATCTCTCCTGAGCCCAAATGGCAACGGCGGCGTGCCAGAGAACATGCTCCAGCATTTCTATGCGTCATCCCGCGATGCATCGCCGCTGCGTCGAGAGCCCTCCCAGGAGCGCAACCAGCATTCCACCATCTACCGCGGGCCATTGAGGCGCATCGCCAATGCATCGTGCATCTGGAAGAGGCCGCTGCCTGCTGCGCCTTTCAGGAAAGTGAGAGCCGCGACTCCAAGACAAATGTTCCGACGCTGTTCTTCCATGCGGGATTGCACCACATGCCTCCACCGCGACATGCTGGGACGCATCGCCAATGCATCTCGCACCCAAAGCTCGCAAATTGCATCCGCGCTCTCCTGCATTCGCTCACAGACGTTCGAACAACGGGGATAATCCTGCATGCCCGACGCCTGCCGTTGGCAACTGCACCGCCCATGCATCTCTCCGTCCATTTAAAACACCCCCTGCTCCGAATGACTACTGCAGCACATCGCCAATACATCTGTCTCTACTGTCCTCTGCGAAAGATGTGTTCGACAATGTCTCCTAGACCTGTGCGCGCGCAACTCGTCCCTGGCAACGCATGTTCATTTCAACAATGTGCGAGGGGGAGCCAGACCCTCCCCCTCGCTCTCCCCCTTCCAACCTGCGAACACGTGCGCGTGTCATGCCATAAAACGCACTCTCCAACACTGCCCGTGCGTCGCCTCTCCTCTTCCGAGTCTGTGAATGGCCAGGGCTGTGTGCAACTTCTCTTGCTCACACCGCATCGCCCGAGGCACGCCTTGCGTGGGCCGCGGCCGCAGCGAGCGCAAGGGCTACAGCGAAGGCGCCGACTGTGGCGTCCTTCAAAGATAGCTCGGAGATAGCGCTCACGAGCGCCCGAGGCACGCCTGGCGTGGGCGGCGGCCGCAGCGGGCGCAAAGGCTACAGCGAAGGCGCCGACTGTGGCGTCCTTCAAAGATAGCTCGGAGATAGCGCTCACGAGCGCCCGAGGCACGCCTGGCGTGGGCGGCGGCCGCAGCGGGCGCAAAGGCTACAGCGAAGGCGCCGACTGTGGCGTCCTTCAAAGATAGCTCGGAGATAGCGCTCACGAGCGCCCGAGGCACGCCTGGCGTGGGCGCGGCCGCAGCGGCGCAAAGGCTACAGCGAAGGCGCCGACTGTGGCGTCCTTCAAAGATAGCTCGGAGATAGCGCTCACGAGCGCCCGAGGCACGCCTGGCGTGGGCGGCGGCCGCAGCGGGCGCAAAGGCTACAGCGAAGGCGCCGACGGTGGCGTCCTTCAAAGATAGCTCGGAGATAGCGCTCACGAGCGCCCGAGGCACGCCTGGCGTGGGCCGCGGCCGCAGCGGGCGCAAAGGCTACAGCGAAGGCGCCGACTGTGGCGTCCTTCAAAGATAGCTCGGAGATAGCGCTCACGAGCGCCCGAGGCACGCCTGGCGTGGGCGGCGGCCGCAGCGGGCGCAAAGGCTACAGCGAAGGCGCCGACTGTGGCGTCCTTCAAAGATAGCTCGGAGATAGCGCTCACGAGCGCCCGAGGCACGCCTGGCGTGGGCGGCGGCCGCAGCGGGCGCAAAGGCTACAGCGAAGGCGCCGACTGTGGCGTCCTTCAAAGATAGCTCGGAGATAGCGCTCACGAGCGCCCGAGGCACGCCTGGCGTGGGCCGCGGCCGCAGCGGGCGCAAAGGCTACAGCGAAGGCGCCGACTGTGGCGTCCTTCAAAGATAGCTCGGAGATAGCGCTCACGAGCGCCCGAGGCACGCCTGGCGTGGGCGGCGGCCGCAGCGGGCGCAAAGGCTACAGCGAAGGCGCCGACTGTGGCGTCCTTCAAAGATAGCTCGGAGATAGCGCTCACGAGCGCCCGAGGCACGCCTGGCGTGGGCGGCGGCCGCAGCGGGCGCAAAGGCTACAGCGAGGCGCCGACTGTGGCGTCCTTCAAAGATAGCTCGGAGATAGCGCTCACGAGCGCCCGAGGCACGCCTGGCGTGGGCGGCGGCCGCAGCGGGCGCAAAGGCTACAGCGAAGGCGCCGACTGTGGCGTCCTTCAAAGATAGCTCGGAGATAGCGCTCACGAGCGCCCGAGGCACGCCTGGCGTGGGCGGCGGCCGCAGCGGGCGCAAAGGCTACAGCGAAGGCGCCGACTGTGGCGTCCTTCAAAGATAGCTCGGAGATAGCGCTCACGAGCGCCCGAGGCACGCCTGGCGTGGGCGGCGGCCGCAGCGGGCGCAAAGGCTACAGCGAAGGCGCCGACTGTGGCGTCCTTCAAAGATAGCTCGGAGATAGCGCTCACGAGCGCCCGAGGCACGCCTGGCGTGGGCGGCGGCCGCAGCGGGCGCAAAGGCTACAGCGAAGGCGCCGACTGTGGCGTCCTTCAAAGATAGCTCGGAGATAGCGCTCACGAGCGCCCGAGGCACGCCTGGCGTGGGCCGCGGCCGCAGCGGGCGCAAAGGCTACAGCGAAGGCGCCGACTGTGGCGTCCTTCAAAGATAGCTCGGAGATAGCGCTCACGAGCGCCCGAGGCACGCCTGGCGTGGGCGGCGGCCGCAGCGGCCGCAAAGGCTACAGCGAAGGCGCCGACTGTGGCGTCCTTCAAAGATAGCTCGGAGATAGCGCTCACGAGCGCCCGAGGCACGCCTGGCGTGGGCCGCGGCCGCAGCGGGCGCAAAAGGCTACAGCGAAGGCGCCGACTGTGGCGTCCTTCAAAGATAGCTCGGAGATAGCGCTCACGAGCGCCCGAGGCACGCCTGGCGTGGGCCGCGGCCGCAGCGGGCGCAAAGGCTACAGCGAAGGCGCCGACTGTGGCGTCCTTCAAAGATAGCTCGGAGATAGCGCTCACGAGCGCCCGAGGCACGCCTGGCGTGGGCGCGGCCGCAGCAAAGGCTACAGCGAAGGCGCCGAAAGATAGCTCTAGCGCTCACGAGCGCCCGAGGCACGCCTGGCGTGGGTTGCGGCCGCAGCGGGCGCAAAGGCTACAGCGAAGGCGCCGACTGTGGCGTCCTTCAAAGATAGCTCGGAGATAGCGCTCACGAGCGCCCGAGGCACGCCTGGCGTGGGCGGCGGCCGCAGCGGGCGCAAAGGCTACAGCGAAGGCGCCGACTGTGGCGTCCTTCAAAGATAGCTCGGAGATAGCGCTCACGAGCGCCCGAGGCACGCCTGGCGTGGGCGGCGGCCGCAGCGGGCGCAAAGGCTACAGCGAAGGCGCCGACTGTGGCGTCCTTCAAAGATAGCTCGGAGATAGCGCTCACGAGCGCCCGAGGCACGCCTGGCGTGGGCGGCGGCCGCAGCGGGCGCAAAGGCTACAGCGAAGGCGCCGACTGTGGCGTCCTTCAAAGATAGCTCGGAGATAGCGCTCACGAGCGCCCGAGGCACGCCTGGCGTGGGCGGCGGCCGCAGCGGGCGCAAAGGCTACAGCGAAGGCGCCGACTGTGGCGTCCTTCAAAGATAGCTCGGAGATAGCGCTCACGAGCGCCCGAGGCACGCCTGGCGTGGGCGGCGGCCGCAGCGGCCGCAAAGGCTACAGCGAAGGCGCCGACTGTGGCGTCCTTCAAAGATAGCTCGGAGATAGCGCTCACGAGCGCCCGCGGCACGCCTGGCGTGGGCGGCGGCCGCAGCGGGCGCAAGGCTACAGCGAAGGCGCCGACTGTGGCGTCCTTCAAAGATAGCTCGGAGATAGCGCTCACGAGCGCCCGAGGCACGCCTGGCGTGGGCGGCGGCCGCAGCGGGCGCAAAGGCTACAGCGAAGGCGCCAGCTGTGGCGCCCTTCAAGGATAGCTCGGAGATAGCGCTCACGAGCGCCCGAGGCACGCCTGGCGTGGGCGGCGGCCGCAGCGGCCGCAAAGGCTACAGCGAAGGCGCCGACTGTGGCGTCCTTCAAAGATAGCTCGGAGATAGCGCTCACGAGCGCCCGAGGCACGCCTGGCGTGGGCCGCGGCCGCAGCGGGCGCAAAGGCTACAGCGAAGGCGCCGACGGTGGCGTCCTTCAAAGATAGCTCGGAGATAGCGCTCACGAGCGCCCGAGGCACGCCTGGCGTGGGCGGCGGCCGCAGCGGGCGCAAAGGCTACAGCGAAGGCGCCGACTGTGGCGTCCTTCAAAGATAGCTCGGAGATAGCGCTCACGAGCGCCCGAGGCACGCCTGGCGTGGGCGGCGGCCGCAGCGGGCGCAAAGGCTACAGCGAAGGCGCCGACTGTGGCGTCCTTCAAAGATAGCTCGGAGATAGCGCTCACGAGCGCCCGAGGCACGCCTGGCGTGGGCCGCGGCCGCAGCGGGCGCAAAGGCTACAGCGAAGGCGCCGACTGTGGCGTCCTTCAAAGATAGCTCGGAGATAGCGCTCACGAGCGCCCGAGGCACGCCTGGCGTGGGCGGCGGCCGCAGCGGGCGCAAAGGCTACAGCGAAGGCGCCGACTGTGGCGTCCTTCAAAGATAGCTCGGAGATAGCGCTCACGAGCGCCCGAGGCACGCCTGGCGTGGGCGGCGGCCGCAGCGGCCGCAAAGGCTACAGCGAAGGCGCCGACCTGTGGCGTCCTTCAAAGATAGCTCGGAGATAGCGCTCACGAGGGCCCGCGGCACGCCTGGCGTGGGTTGCAGCCGCAGCGGCCGCAAAGGCTACAGCGAAGGCGACGACTGTGGCGTCCTTCAAAGATAGCTCGGAGATAGCGCTCACGAGCGCCCGAGGCACGCGCTCACGAGGCGCCGCCGAGGCACGCCTGGCGTGGGCGGCGGCCGCAGCGGGTGTAAAGGCTACAGCGAAGGCGCCGACTGTGGCGTCCTTCAAAGATAGCTCGGAGATAACGCTCACGAGCGCCCGAGGCACGCCTGGCGTGGGCGGCGGCCGCAGCGAGCGCAAAGGCTATAGCGAAGGCGCCGTCTGTGGCGCCCTTCAAAGATAGCTCGGAGATAGCGCCCAGAGTGCGCCAGGCGCCACGCCAGGCGTGGGCCGAGGCCGCAGCGGGCGCGGGACCGAGGCCGAAGGCGCCGTCTGTGGCGCCCTTCAAAGATAGCTCGGAGATAGTGCCCAGAGTGCGCCAGGCGCCACGCCCGGCGTGGGCCGCGGCCGCAGCGGGCGCGGGGGGCGAGGCGGAAGGCGCCGTCTGTGGCGTCCTTCAAAAGATAGCTCGGAGATAGCGCCCAGAACGCGCCAGGCGCCAGGCCAGGCGTGGGCCGCGGCCGCAGCGAGCGCGGGGGCGAGGCCGAAGGCGCCGTCTGTGGCGTCCTTCAAAAATAGCTCGGAGATAGCGCCCAGAACGCGCCAGGCGCCAGGCCAGGCGTGGGCCGCGGCCGCAGCGAGCGCGGGGGCGAGGCCGCAGGCGCCGTCTGTGGCGTCCTTCAAAGATAGCTCGGAGATAGTGCCCAGAGAGCGCCAGGCGCCACGCCAGGCGTGGGCCGCGGTCGCAGCGGGCGCGGGGGCGAGGCCGAAGGCGCCGTCTGTGGCGTCCTTCGGCCATAGCTCGGAGATAGCGCCCAGAGTGCGCCAGGCGCCAAGCCAGGCGTGGGCCGCGGCCGCAGCGAGCGCGGGGGCGAGGCCGAAGGCGCCATCTGTGGCGTCCTTCAAAGATAGCTCGGAGATAGCGGGAACCCATGGGATTGCCGCGCCAGCGCCCTCGCAGTGCTGCTTTCCAATGCCGAAGGCAAAAGCCGGACCCCTGTGGAACTGCTGCGCCAGCGGCAGCCCACCAGCGAAGCTCCACGCCGAGGGTGCAAACGGCTGCCTCATCGACGAGGCGACCTGACGCGCCAGCGCCATGCACCCTGCGCGCGTGCTCGCATCGGCGCGCATTGCTACGGCCGCGGCCGCACGCGCGCATCCCAGCATTCACAGCCCAGTGTCGCAATCCAGTGCCGAAGGCAAAGGCGGCAACGCATGGACATGCTGCGCCAGCGGCAGCCCAACGGCGAAGCTCAACGCCGAAATCGCCAAAGGCTGCCTCTTCGACGGGGCGACGAGCCGACGCGCCTACGTCACGCGCCCTGCGCGCATGCTCAAGTGGATGCGCAATGCCACGGCCGCGTCGGCGATCGCCTGCGCGCGCCACTTCGACAGCCCCCCGTGATAGGGGGGTTGGGGGGAGAAACCCTAAACCCTAAAAGGCTTCACTCTGGGTGGTCTGGGGCGGGAGTGCGACTAACCGTGGCGCGCGCGGCCTGGGCAGCGATCCCCCCCAACAACCTTGATGTGGGGGGGATCGCAGCCAGCGCGCGCTTGCGCCAATGCAGCCCTAAACCCTAAACCCTAAACCCTAAACCCTAAACCCTAAACTGCAAGCCACGGGCGGTGCGTCGTCAGAAGCCCGTGGCGCCTGGCCGAGCGATCAGCGAGTCCGCCCATGCGCGCACGCCGCACCGACGAAGCGCGTAGCGCTGAGGAGGATGCGCTCCCCCGCGGGGATGCCTCGTGAGTTCTGAGAGATGAATAGAACCCTTAACCCTAGGCGCAGCCGTTAGGTCCCCTGCGCGCGCCTACATCCCCTGGGGCTCGAAACCTATGAAAACACAGCATGCGGCGCTCTTTCGGCCGTCCGTGGGGCCGCAAACCATATGAAAATACAGCATGCGGCGTCCTTTCGGCTGGCGCACGTCCCAAGCGCTCCCAAGCGCTCCCAGGCGCTCCCAGGCGCTGCCAGGCGCTGCCAAGCGCTCCCAGGCGCTCCCAAGCGCTCCGAAGCGCTCCCAGGCGCTCCCAGGCCCAGGCGCTCCCAAGCGTTCCCAGGCGCTCCCCAGCGCTCCCAAGCGTTCCCCGGCGCCCCCAAGCGCTCCCAAGCGTTCCCCGGCGCTCCCAAGCGCTCCCCGGCGCTTTCGGCACGCTCCCAAGCGCTCCCAAGCGCTCCCAGGCGCATGGCGCTCCCAGGCGCTCTCAGGCGCTCCCGGCACGCTCCCTGGCGCTCCCAAGCGCTTGCAGGTACTCCCAAACGATCCCTGCACGCTCCCAGCTCCCAGCCTGCTCAGGCGCTCCCTGCGCGCTCCGAAGCGCTCCCTGGCGCCTCCGAGCGCTCCGGGGCGCTCCGAAGCACTCCCAAGCGCTCCGGCGCGCTCCCAGGCGCTCCCAGCACGCTCCCAAGCGCTCCCAGGCGCTCCCAGGCGCTCCCAAGCGTTCCCAGGCGCTCCCCAGCGCTCCCGAGCGTTCCCAGGTGCTCCCAAGCGCTCCCCGGCGCTTTCGGCACGCTCCCAAGCGCTCCCAAGCGCTCCCAGGCGCATGGCGCTCCCAGGCGCTCTCAGGCGCTCCCGCGCGCGCGCTCCCAGGCGCTCCCTGGCGCTCCCAAGCGCTCCCAGGTACTCCCAAGCGCTCCCTGCACGCTCCCAGGCGCTCCCAGCCTGCTCAGGCGCTCCCTGCTTGCTCCCAAGCGCTCCCTGGCGCCTCCGAGCGCTCCGGGGCGCTCCGAAGCACTCACCGGCGCTCCGGCGCGCTCCAAGGCGCTCCCGGCACGCTTCCAGCACGCTCCCCAGCGCTCCTAGGCGTTCCCATGCGCTCCCAAGCGCTCCCACGCTCCCACAGGTGGTCCCAAGCGCTCCCCGGCGTTCCCAAGCGCGTTTAAGCAGTTCAAGCAGTCCCATGGCGCTCCCAAGCGTTTTCATGCATTCGCAAGCACTCGGCAGCGCTCCCTGGCGGCGCTTCCCGGCGCTCCCCCGCAATGCAGGTGCTGCCGCAGCAATGCGCGCGCATCGTAGCGAGGGGGCGCCAGACCCCCCCCCTCGCGCTCCCTCTCCAGCCGCCCGATGCTCGCGCCGAAGGCGGCTGCGTCGACAATGCAATCGCTTCAGCGGGGGCGAAGCCAACGGTCCTGCCCAATGGACAACCCACGGCCCGCACTCGCGGTGCACTCTGCGTGTCCTGTCACGCTCCCAGACGCTCCCACGTGCTTCCATCCTGGGGAGACCTCGAGGCGCTCTCTCAGCGCTCCCAGAGAGCTCTCCCAAGGCATTCCAAGAGGTCCGCCATGGAGGTGCTGCAGCAGCCATGCACGCGCATCGTAGCGAGGGGGTGCCAGACCCACCCGCTCGCGCTTCCTCTCCAGCCATGCGACATTCGCGCCGAAGGCGGCTGCGTCGACAATGCAATCGCCTCAGCGGGGGCGACGCCAACGGTCAAGCCCAACGGGCAATTCACGGCTCGCGCTCGCGGTGCACTCTGCGAGTCCTCTCGCGCTCCCAGGCGCTCCCACGTGCTTCCATCCTTGGGAAAGGTCGAGGCGCTCCCCCAGCGCTCCCAGAGAGCTCACCCTAGGCATTCCAGGGGGTCTGCCATGGGCGTGCTGCCGCAGCCATGCGCGCGCATCGTAGCGAGGGGGTGCCAGACCCACCCCCTCGCGCTCCTCCTCCCGCCTTCCGAAGCTCGCGTCGACAGCGTCTGCGTCGATGCTTGCAATCGCTTCAGCGGGGGCGACCAAAACCCAAAGCAGCGGGCGAATGCAACTGCCGTGCGCGTCGGCGTCAGCGAGGAGCCCGACGGCGCGGCTACTCGCTCGGGGCCCACGGGGGCCCATGGGATTGCCGCGCCAGCGCCCTCGCAGTGCTGCTTTCCAACGCCGAAGGCAAATTCGGACCCCTGTGGATGTGCTGCGCCAGCGGCAGCCGTCTACGACGGCGGCTGCAAGGGCAGCCAGGCCAACGGCAAAAGCCAAAGCAGGAGGCCTACTGGAACCAGGAACAATGCTGCGTCTGCGACAGGCCAACGCCGTAATTCAAAACCTCATGCGGCGACGCCTGGCCTTGAGGCCTCTCCTGTGCCTTCTGATGTAATGAACACCCGCAGGAGAAGAAGCCGTTCTTCGGCAAAGCCATGCGCCAACTGGGAGCCAGCCGTCCGAAGCTCGCGCCGAAGGCGGCTCGTCGACAATGCAGTCGCTTCAGCGGGGGCGAAGCCAACGGTCCTGCCCAATGGACAACCCACGGCCCGCACTCGCGGTGCACTCTGCGTATCCTGTCACGCTCCCAGACGCTCCCACGTGCTTCCATCCTGGGGTGACCTCGAGGCGCTCTCTCAGCGCTCCCAGAGAGCTCTCCCAAGGCATTCCAAGAGGTCCGCCATGGAGGTGCTGCAGCAGCCATGCACGCGCATCGTAGCGAGGGGGTGCCAGACCCACCCGCTCGCTCTTCCTCTCCAGCCATGCGACATTCGCGCCGAAGGCGGCTGCGTCGACAATGCAATCGCCTCAGCGGGGGCGACGCCAACGGTCAAGCCCAACGGGCAATTCACGGCTCGCGCTCGCGGTGCACTCTGCGTGTCCTCTCGCGCTCCCAGACGCTCCCACGTGCTTCCATCCTTGGGGAAGGTCGAGGCGCTCCCCCAGCGCTTCCAGAGAGCTCACCCAAGGCATTCCAGGGGGTCTGCCATGGACGTGCTGCCGCAGCCATGCGCGCGCATCGTAGCGAGGGGGTGCCAGTCCCACCCCCTCGCGCTCCTCCTCCCGCCTTCCGAAGCTCGCGTCGACAGCGTCTGCGTCGATGATTGCAATCGCCTCAGCGGGGGCGACCTCAAAAAATCAAGGAAAAAAAAAAAAAAAAAAAAAAAAAAAAAAAAAGAACAAAAAAAAAAAAAAAAGAAAAACAAAAAAAAAAAAAAAAAAAAAAAAAAAAAAACAAAAAAAAAAACAAAAAAAAAAAAAAAAAAAAAAACAAAAAAAAAAAAAAAAAAAAAAAACAAACAAAAAAAAAAAAAATAAAAAAGCAAAACCCAAAGCCGCGGGCGAATGCAACTGCCGTGCGCGTCGGCGTCAGCGAGGAGCCCGACGGCGCGGCTACTCGCTCGAGGCCCACGGGGGCCCGTGGGATTGCCGCGCCAGCGCCCTCGCAGTGTTGCTTTCCAACGCCGAAGGCAAATTCGGACCCCTGTGGATGTGCTGCGCCAGCGGCAGCCGTCTACGACGGCGGCTGCAAGGGCAGCCAGGCCAACGGCAAAAGCCAATGCAGGAGGCCTACTGGAACCAGGGGCAATGCTGCGTCTGCGACAGGCCAACGCCGTAATTCAAAACCGCATGCGGCGACGCCTGGCCTTGAGGCCTCTCCTGTGCCTTCTGATTGCAATGAACACCCGCAGGAGAAGAAGCCGTTCTTCGGCAAAGCCATGCGCCAACTGGGAGCCCGCCGTCCGAAGCTCGCGCCGAAGGCGGCTCGTCGACATTGCAATCGCTTCAGCGGGGGCGAAGCCAACGGTCCTGCCCAATGGACAACCCACGGCCCGCACTCGCGGTGCACTCTGCGTGTCCTGTCACGCTCCCAGGCGCTCCCACGTGCTTCCATCCTGGGGAGACCTCGAGGCGCTCTCTCAGCGCTCCCAGAGAGCTCTCCCAAGGCATTCCAAGAGGTCCGCCATGGAGGTGCTGCAGCAGCCATGCACGCGCATCGTAGCGAAGGGGTGCCAGACCCACCCGCTCGCGCTTCCTCTCCAGCCATGTGACATTCGCGCCGAAGGCGGCTGCGTCGACAATGCAATCGCCTCAGCGGGGGCGACGCCAACGGTCAAGCCCAACGGGCAATTCACGGCTCGCGCTCGCGGTGCACTCTGCGTGTCCTGTCGCGCTCCCAGACGCTCCCACGTGCTTCCATCCTTGGGAAAGGTCGAGGCGCTCCCCCAGCGCTCCCAGAGAGCTCACCCAAGGCATTCCAGGGGGTCTGCCATGGACGCGCTGCCGCAGCCATGCGCGCGCATCGTAGCGAGGGGGTGCCAGACCCACCCCCTCGCGCTCCTCCTCCCGCCTTCCGAAGCTCGCGTCGACAGCGTCTGCGTCGATGCTTGCAATCGCTTCAGCGGGGGCGACCTCAAAGCAAAACCCAAAGCCGCGGGCGAATACAACTGCCGTGCGCGTCGGCGTCAGCGAGGAGCCCGACGGCGCGGCTACTCGCTCGAGGCCCACGGGGGCCCATGGGATTGCCGCGCCAGCGCCCTCGCAGTGCTGCTTTCCAACGCCGAAGGCAAATTCGGACCCCTGTGGATGTGCTGCGCCAGCGGCAGCCGTCTACGACGGCGGCTGCAAGGGCAGCCAGGCCAACGGCAAAAGCCAATGCAGGAGGCCTACTGGAACCAGGGGCAATGCTGCGTCTGCGACAGGCCAACGCCGCAATTAAAAACCTCATGCGGCGACGCCTGGCCTTGAGGCATCTCCTGTGCCTTCTGATTGCAATGAACACCCGCAGGAGAAGAAGCCGTTCTTCGGCAAAGCCATGCGCCAACTGGGAGCCAGCCGAATGCAGCTAAACCCACGGCCAAGATTGTTGGCCATGCGACGACGCTGGCTCTTGCGCCCGCGCAAAGCGCTTTGCGCGCGTACCAAGAACGCAATGCCAAGACCGCGTCGTCGTGCTCCCCGCGGAATATGCGCTTTCGCACACAACACGAAAGCCCCCCTTGATAGGGGGGTTGGGGGGAGAAACCCTAAACCCTAAAGGGCTTTACTGTGGGTGGTCTGGGGCGGGAGTGCAAGTTCATAGCGCGCGCGGCTTGGGCAGCGATCCCCCCCAACAACCTTGATGTGGGGGGGATCGCAGCCAGCGCGCGCTTGCGCCAATGCAGGCCCTAAACCCTAAACCCTAAACCCTAAACCCTAAACCCTAAACTGCAAGCCACGGGCGGTGCATCGTCAGAAGCCCGTGGCGCCTGGCCGAGCGATCAGCGAGTCCGCCCATGCGCGCGCGCCGCACCGACGAAGCGCGTAGCGCTGAGGAGGATGCGCTCCCCCGCGGGGATGCCTTGTGAGTGCTCCGAGAGATGAATAGAACCCTTAACCCTAGGTGCAGCCGTTGGGTGCCCTACGATTGGTCCCATCCCCTGGGGCTCCAAACCTATGAAAATACAGCATGCGGTGCCCTTTCGGCCGTCCGTGGGGCCGCAAACCATATAAAAATACAGCATGCGGCGTCTTTTCGGCTGGCGCACGTCCCAGGCGCTCCCAAGCGCTCCCAGGCGCTCCCAGGCGCTCCCAGGCGCTCCCAAGCGCTCCCAGGCGCTCCCAAGCGCTCCCAAGCGCTCCCAGGCGCTCCCAGGCGCTGCCAAGCGTTCCCAGGCGCTCCCCAGCGCTCCCTAGCGTTCCCAGGTGCTCCCAAGCGATCCCCGGCGCTTTCGGCACGCTCCCTAGCGCTCCCCAGGCGCTCCCCAGGCGCTCCCAGGCGCATGGCGCTCCCAGGCGCTTTCAGGCGCTCCCGGCACGCTCCCAGGCGCTCCCCGGCGCTCCCTGGCGCTCCCAAGCGCTCCCCAGTACTCCCAAGCGCTCCCTGCACGCTCCCAGGCGCTCCCAGCCTGCTCAGGCGCTCCCTGCGCGCTCCCAAGCGCTCCCTGGCGCCTCCGAGCGCTCCGGGGCGCTCCGAAGCACTCCCAGGCGCTCCGGCGCGCTCCCAGGCGCTCCTAGCACGCTCCCAGCACGCTCCCAAGCGCTCCCAGGCGTTCCCATGCGCTCCCAAGCTCCCACAGGTGGTCCCAAGCGCTACCCGGCGTTCCCAAGCGCGTTTAAGCAGTCCAAGCGGTCCCATGGCGCTCCCAAGCGTTTTCATGCATTCGCAAGCACTCGGCAGCGCTCCCTGGCGGCGCTTCCTGGCGCTCCCCCGCAATGCAGGTGCTGCCGCAGCCATGCGCGCGCGTCGTAGCGAGGGGGTGCCAGACCCACCCCCTCGCGCTCCCTCTCCAGCCATGCGACATTCGCGCCGAAGGCGGCTGCGTCGACAATGCACTCGCTTCAGCGGGGGCGACGCCAACGGTCCTGCCCAATGGACAATCCACGGCCCGCACTCGCGGTACACTCTGCGTGTCCTGGCACGCTCCCAGACGCGCCCACGTGCTTCCATCCTGGGGAAACCTCGAGGCGCTCTCTCAGCGCTCCCAGAGAGCTCTCCCAAGGTATTCCAAGAAGTCTGCCATGGAGGTGCTGCAGCAGCCATGCACGTGCATCGTAGCGAGGGGGTGCCAGACCCACCCCCTCGCGCCTCCCCTTCCAGCCATGCGAAATTTGCGCCGAAGGCGGCTGCGTCGACAATGCAATCGCTTCAGCGGGGGCGACGCCAACGGTCAAGCCCAACGGGCAATTCACGGCTCGCGCTCGCGGTGCACTCAGAGGGTCCTGTCGCGCTCCTCGACGCTCCCACGAGTGCTTCCATCCGGGAAAAGGTCGAGCCCCAGAGCTCCCGAGAGAGCTCTCCCAGGGCAGGCATTCCAGGGGGTCTGCCATGGACGTGCTGCCGCAGCCATGCGCGCGCATCGTAGCGAGGGGGTGCCACACCCACCCCCTCGCGCTCCCCCTCCCGCCTTCCGAAGCTCGCGTCGACAGCGTCTGCGTCGATGACTGCAATCGCTTCAGCGGGGGCGACCTCAAGGCAAAACCCAAGGCCGCGGGCGCATGCAACTGCCGTGCGCGTCGCCGTCAGCGAGGAGCCCGACGGCGCGGCTACTCGCTCGAGGCCCACGGGGGCCCATGGGATTGCCGCGCCAGCGTCCTTGCAGTGCTGCTTTCCGACGCCGAAGGCAAATGCGGACCCCTGTGGATGTGCTGCGGCAGCCGTCTACGACGGCGGCTGCAAGGGCAGCCAGGCCAACGGCAAAAGCCAATGCAGGAGGCTTACTGGAACCAGGGGCAATGCTGCGTCTGCGACAGGCCAACGCCGTAACTCAAAACCTGATGCGGCGACGCCTGGCCTTGAGGCCTCTCCTGTGCCTCCTGATTGCAATGAACACCCGCAGGAGGAGACTACGTCGTTCGGCAAAGCCATGCGCCAACTGGGAGCCAGCCGAATGCAGCTAAACCCACGGCACAGATTGTTGGCCATGCGACGACGCTGGCTCTTGCGCCTGCGCAAAGCGCTTTGCGCGCGTACCAAGAACGCAATGCCAAAACCGCGTCGTCGTGCTCCCCGCGGAATATTCGCATTCGCACGCAACACGAAAGCCCCCCTTGATAGGGGGGTTGGGGGGAGAAACCCTAAACCCTAAAGGGCTTTACTGTGGGTGGTCTGGGGCGGGAGTGCAAGTTCATAGCGCGCGCGGCTTGGGCAGCGATCCCCCCCAACAACCTTGATGTGGGGGGGATCGCTGCCAGCGCGCGCATGCGCCAATGCAGGCCCTAAACTGCAAGCCACGGGCGGTTCTTGCACGTTCAGTAGCCCGTGGGCCTGGGCCGATGGCGTTCAGCCGGAGTCAGCCCATGCGCGCACGCCGCACCGACGAGCGGCGTTAGCCGCCGCTGAGGAGGATTCGCATCCCGCGGGTATGCATCCCCGTGGGTGTGCATCTGAGAAGAGAAAGAACCCTTAACCCAAAGCCCAGCCGTAGGGTTCGCTGCGATTGGTCCCATCCCCTGGGGCTCCAAACCTATGAAAATACAGCATGCAGCGCCCTTTCGGCCGTCCATGGGGCCGCAAACCATATGAAAATACAGCATGCGGCGTCCTTTCGGCTGGCGCACGTCCCAGGCGCTCCCAAGCGCTCCCAAGCGTTCCCAGGCGCTCCCAGGTGCTCCCAAGCGCTCCCAGGCGCTCCCAGGCGCTCCCCAGCGTTCCCAAGCGCTCCCAAGCGCTCCCAAGCGTTCCCAGACGCTCCCAGGCGCTCCCAGGCGCTCCCAGAGCGCTCCCAGGCGCTCCCAGGCGCTCCCGGGCGCTCCCAAGCGCTCCCAGGCGCTCCTAGGCGCTCCGAGGCGCTCCCAGGCGCTCCTAGGCGCTCCCAAGCGCTCCCAGGCGCTTTCCAGGCGCTCCCTGGCGCCCCCAGCATGCTCCCAGGCGCTCCCAAACGCTCCCAAGCGCCCCCAGGCGCTTCCAGGCACTCCCAAGCGCTCCGGCACTCTCCCAGGCGCTCGAGCATGCTCAGGCGCTCCCTGCGCGCTCCCAAGCGCTCCCTGGCGCCTCCGAGCGCTCCGGGGCGCTCCCAAACACTCCCAGGCGCTCCGGCACGCTCCCAGGCGCTCCCGGCACGCTCCCAGCACGCTCCCAGCACGCTCCCAAGCGTTCCCATGTGCTCCCAGGCGCTCCCAAGCTCCCACAGGTGATCCCAAGAGTTCCCTGGCGCTCCCCAGCGCGTTTAAGCGCTCCGAGCGGTCCCATGGCGCTCCAAAGCGTTTGCATGCATTCGCAAGCACTCGGCAGCGCTCCCTGGCGGCGCTTCCCGGCGCTCCCCCGCCATGCAGGTGCTGCCGGAGCCATGCGCGCGCATCGTAGCGAGGGGGTGCCAGACCCACCCCCTCGCGCTCCCCCTCCAGCCATGCGAAATTCGCGCCGAAGGCGGCTGCGTCGACACGGACACTGCAATCGCTTCAGCGGGGGCGACGCCAACGGTCGAACCCAACGGACAATTCACGGCTCGCACTCGCGGTGCACTCTGCGTGTCCTGTCACGCTCCTCCCAGACGCTCCCACGTGCTTCCATCCTGGGGAAAGGTCGAGGCGCTCCCCCAGCGCTCCCAGAGAGCTCCCCCAAGGCATTCCAGGGGGTCTGCCATGGACGTGCTGCCGCAGCCATGCGCGCGCATCGTAGCGAGGGGGTGCCAGACCCACCCCCTCGCGCTCCTCCTCCCGCCTCCCGAAGCCCGCGTCGACAGCGTCTGCGTCGATGATTGCAATCGCTTCAGCGGGGGCGACCTCAAAGCAAAACCCAAAGCCGCGGGCGAATACAACTGCCGTGCGCGTCGCCGTCAGCGAGGAGCCCGACGGCGCGGCCACTCGCTCGAGGCTCCAGGGGGGAACCCAATGGGATTGCCGCGCCTGCAGCCCTCGCAGCGCTGCCTTTCCAAACGACGAATGGCAAATGCGGACCCTGCTGGATCTGCCGCGCCAGCGGCAGCCAACGGCCGAAGCACCCTGCCGAAGGCGCAGGGGGAAGGCTGCTCTTAATTCGACGAGGGCGCTGCGCGCGGCCAGCGCCATGCACCCTGCGCGGTGCCCGCATGGGGCGCGCATTTGCCACGGCCGCGACGCACGCGCGCTTTCCCGCAGCATTACGCAATCCCCTGTTTTGTCACAACAGTTGGGAAGGGCAACGGGCGGCAACGCACGGACATGCTGCGCCAGGGGCAGCCCTGCGCGCGTGCTCACGTGGATGCGCAATGCCACGGCCGCGTCGGCGATCGCCTGCGCGCGCCACTTCGACAGCCCCCCGTGATAGGGGGGTTGGGGGGAGAAACCCTAAACCCTAAAAGGCTTCACTCTGGGTGGTCTGGGGCGGGAGTGCAAGTTCATAGCGCGCGCGGCTTGGGCAGCGATCCCTCCCAACAACCTTGATGCGGGGGGGGTCGCAGCCAGCGCGCGCATGCGCCCATGCAGGCCCTAAACCCTAAACTGCAGGCGCGGACCTGGGGGCGCGCACCGCCACGCCTGTAAGGATCTGCTAGTGAGAGCGAGCTGCACGTCGAGCTCACTGCTACCATAGGCCTGCCGGTCCTAGGCGGTGCTCTGCTCAGACAAAGATAACCCTTAACCCTCGGCCGGATGCTCTGAAATCCCGGGCAGTGCCGGAATCGGCCCGGAAGGGTTCCCGGGCGCCGGGAGCAGAAAATCAATATTTTTGAAAGAAAAATGTGTCTTGGAGTGGCCTTTTTTCGGCACCGCCTCGGAATTCAAATTTTCCGGCGCCGGCCGGCGCCGAAACCGGCCCGGGCGCCGGCCCGGGCGCCGGCCCGGGCGCCGACCCGGGCGTCCGGCTCGAGCGCCGGCTCGGGTGCCGGAATCGGTTCGGAAGGGTTCCTGGGCGCCGGGAGCAGAAAATCAATATTTTTGAAAGAAAAATGTGTCTTGGAGTGGCCTTTTTTCGGCACCGCCTCGGAATTCAATTCTCCAGCGCCGGCCGGCGCCGAAACCGGCCCGGGCGCCGGCCCGGGCGCCGACTGGGCGTCCGGCTCGAGCGCCGGCTCGGGTGCCGGAATCGGCCCGGCAGGGTTCCCGGGCGCCGGGAGCAGAAAATCAATATTTTTGAAAGAAAAATGTGTCTTGGAGTGGCCTTTTTTCGGCACCGCCTCGGAATTCAATTTTCCGGCGCCGGCCGGCGCCGAAACCGGCCCGGGCGCCGGCCCGGGCGCCGACTTGGGCGTCCGCCTCGAGCGCCGGCTCGGGTGCCGGAATCGGCCCGGAAGGGTTCTGGGCGCCGGGAGCAGAAAATCAATATTTTTGAAAGAAAAATGTGTCTTGGAGTGTCTTTTTTTCGGCACCGCCTCGGAATTCAATTTTCCGGCGCCGGCCGGCGCCGGAATCGGCCCAGGCGCTGGCCCGGGCGCCGGCCCGGGCGTCCGGCACGAGCGCCGGTCGGGCGCCGGAATCGGCTCGGAAGGGTTCCCGGGCGCCGGGAGGGGAGCTGAAATCCATTATTTTTGAAAGAATAATGTGTCTTGGGAGTGGCCTTTTTTTTTCGGCACCGCTTGGAATTCAATTTTCCGGCGTCCGGGCGGCACAGCAGGAAACGGCACGGTGATCATCGAAACGCCCGAAACTACATAGGCGCGGCTCGAGCGCTGGCCCAAGTGCCGGAATCGGCCCGGAAGGGTTCCCGGGCGCCGAGAGCAGAAAATTCATATTTTTGAAAGAAAAATGTGTCTTGGAGCAGAAAATCAATATTTTTGAAAGAAAAATCTGTCTTGGAGTGGCCTTTTTTGGGCACCGCCCCGGAATTTAATTTTCCGGCGCCGGCCGGCGCCGAAACCGGCTTGGGCGCCGGCCCGGGCGCCGACTTGGGCGTCCGGCTCGAGCGCCGGCTCGGGTGCCGGAATCCGCCCGGAAGGGTTCCTGGGCGCCGGGAGCAGAAAATCAATATTTTTGAAAGGCAGATGTGTCCTGGAGTGGTCTTTTTTCGGCACCGTCTCGGAATTCAATTTTCTGGAGTTGGCCGGCGCCCTGCAGGCGCGGACCTGGGTACGCGCACCGCCACGCCTGTAAGGATCTGCTAGTGAGAGCGAGCTGCACGTCGAGCTCACTGCTACCATAGGCCTGCCGGCCCTGGGGTGCTCTGCTCAGACAAAGATAACCCTGAACCCTCGGCCGGATGCTCTGAGATCCCGGGTTGCTCCCACGAAGGAGTCTTCCGCGCAGCATTGGCCGCCCCGCCGCACGGAGTCCGCGAGGTAGAACCCCCCGCGGATTCAATGCCAACGGAGTGGCCATTGCCTCGCGGATACCCAGGGGGCCACGTCCAGCCTCCACGCCGCGGCCCCTGGGAAAGGTTACTCGCGCGACTCTTCACCCGCAAAGGTCCAGGCCGCGCGCGTAGCTTTCGCGAAAGACGACTCCTCTGAACCAAACCCTCAAGGTACGTCACGTTCTCTTTCTGACGCCAGAACACTTCCCCCCTAGATAGGGGGGAGCGAGGGGGGATGATCCCTTAAAACTAAAAGCATATGTACCTCTGGGTGGATGGGGCTGGGACTGCACGCGCACATCCATCCTCACCCTAAACCTCTGAGGAGGGTGGGGATGAGATTGTTTCCGCACGGGGAAACCCTAAACCCTAACCCTAAACCTAATACCTAAAACCCTAAAACCCTAAACTGCAAGCCACGGGGGTGCATCGTCAGAACCGTGGCGCTTGGCGAGCGTTCAGCGAGTCGCCTTGCGCGCACGCGCACCGACGGACTGCCGCGTTGCGCTGAGGGAGGATGCGCTTCCCCGCGGGGATTGGCCTCGTGAGTTTGAGAGATGTAATAGAACCCTTTAATCCTAGGCCCAGCCAAGTGGGTGCCCACCACGATTGGTTTCATCCCTGGGGCTCGAAACTTATATAAATCTTTTCATACCATTATTTGTGCCGCTTCTTTTTCCTCTTTCTTCTCTTCCTTTAATATACACTAAAATTGTTTTTGAAAATACAGCCATTGCGGCGCCCTTTCGGCCCTTCCGTGGGGCCGCAAACCATATGAAAATACAGCATGCGGCGTCTTTTCGGCTGGCGCACGTCCCAGACGCTCCCAAGCGCTCCCAAGCGCTCCCAAGCGCTCCCAGGCGCTCCCCAGCGCTCCCAGGCGCTCCCAAGCGCTCCAAGCGCTCCAAGGCGCCCCCAGACGCTCCCAAGCGTTCCCAGGCGCTCCCCGGCGCTCCCAAGCGTTCCCAGGCGCTCCCAAGCGCTCCCCGGCGCTTTCGGCACGCTCCAAAGCGCTCCCAATGCACCCAGGCGCATGGCGCTCCCAGGCTCCCAGGCGCTCACGGAACGCTCCCAGGCGCTCCCCGCGCTCCCTGGCGCTCCCAAGCGCTCCCGGTACTCCAAGCGCTCCTGCACGCTTCCAGGCGCTCCCAGCTGCTCAGGCGCTCCCTGCGCGCTTCCCATGCGCTCGGCGCTTCCGGAGCGCTCCAGGGCGCTCGATGCCACTCTCAGGCGCTCCGGCGCGTCCAAGCGCTCCTGAGCGCGATCCCTCTGGTTCTCGCACCTACGCTCCCAATAGGCGCTTACCAAGCGCTCCTAAGCTTCCCACAGGTCGGTCCCAAGCGCTACCCAGGCGTGTCCCAGCGGCGTTTGAGCAGTCAATGCGGTCCCATGCGGACTCCAAAGCGTTTTCATGCATTCGTAGCAACCTCGGCTAGCGCTCGCCTCCCTGCGGGCGCTTCCCGGCGCTCCCCCGCAATGCAGGTGCTGCCGCAGCCATGCGCGCGCATCGTAGCGAGGGGGTGCCAGATAAACCCCCTCGCGCTCCCTCTCCAGCCATGCGACATTCGCGCCGAAAGCGGCTGCGTCGACAATGCACTCGCTTCAGCGGGGGCGACGCCAACGGTCCTGCCCAATGGACAACCCACGGCCCGCACTCGCGGTGCACTCTGCGTGTCCTGTCAACGCTCCAGACGCGTCCCACACGTGTTTCCATCCTGGGAAAATCCTCACGGCACCCAGGCGCTCTCCCAGCGCTGCCAGAGGGCCCCCCCAAGGCATTCCACGGGCTCTGCCATGGAGGTGCTGCCGCAGCCATGCGCGCGCATCGTAGCGAGGGGGTGCCAGACCCACCCCCTCGCGCTCCCCCTCCCGCCATGCGAAATTCGCGCCGAAGGCGGCTGCGTCGACAATGCAATCGCTTCAGCGGGGGCGACGCCAACGGTCAAGCCCAACGGGCAATTCACGGCTCGCACTCGCGGTGCACTCTGCGTGTCTTGTCGCGCTCCGGTCGCGCTGCCCAGACGCTCCCAGTGATTCCATCCTGGGGAGAGGTCGAGCCCCAGCCGCTCCCCAGAAAGCTCCCCCAAGGCATTCAGGGGGTCTGCGCCAATGGACGTGTGGCAGCCAGCCATGCGCGCGCTTCGTAGGTGGGGGTGCCACAACCACCCCCCTCGCGATCCTCCCCCCGCCTTACGAAGATCGCGTCGACAGGTGCGTCTGCGTCGTATGATTGCAATGCTTCAGCGGGGCCGGGCGGACCATCAAAGCAAAACCCAAGGCCGCGGGCGCATACAACTGCCGTGCGCGTCGCCGTCAGCGAGGAGCCCGACGGCGCGGCTACTCGCTCGAGGCCCACGGGGGCCCATGGGATTGCCGCGCCAGCGCCCTCGCAGTGCTGCTTTCCAACGCCGAAGGCAACTGCGGACCCCTGTGGATGGGCTGCGCCAGCGGCAGCCGTCTACGACGGCGGCTGCAAGGGCAGCCAGGCCAACGGCAAAAGCCAATGCAGGAGGCTTACTAGAACCAGGGGCAATGCTGCGTCTGCGACAGGCCAACGCCGTAACTCAAAACCGGATGCGGCGACGCCTGGCCTTGAGGCCTCTCCTGTGCCTTCTGATTGCAATGAACACCCGCAGGAGGAGAATCCGTCCTTCGGCCAAGCCATGCGCCAACTGGGAGCCAGCCGAATGCAGCTAAACCCACGGCAAACATTGTTGGACATGCGACGAAGCTGGCTGTTGCGCCCGCGCAAAGCGCTGTGCGCGCGTACCAAGAACGCAATGCCAAGACCGCGTCGTCGTGCTCCCCGCGGAATATGCGCATTCGCACACAACACGAAAGCCCCCCTTGATAAGGGGGTTGGGGGGAGAAACCCTAAACCCTAAAGGGCTTTACTGTGGGTGGTCTGGGGCGGGAGTGCAAGTTCATAGCGCGCGCGGCTTGGGCAGCGATCCCCCCCAACAACCTTGATGTGGGGGGATCGCAGCCAGCGCGCGCATGCGCCCCTGCAGGCCCTAAACTGCAAGCCACGGGCGGTGCATCGTCAGAAGCCCGTGGCGCCTGGCCGAGCGATCAGCGAGTCCGCCCATGCGCGCGCGCCGCACCGACGAAGCGCGTAGCGCTGAGGAGGATGCGCTCCCCCGCGGGGATGCCTCGTGAGTTCTGAGAGATGAATAGAACCCTTAACCCAAAACCCAGCAGTTGGCTCCCCCACGATTGGTCCCATCCCCTGGGGCTCGAAACCTATGAAAATACAGCATGCGGCGCCCTTTCGGCCGTCCGTGGGGCCGCAAACCATATGAAAATACAGCATGCGGCGTCCTTTCGGCTGGCGCACGTCCCAAGCGCTCCCAAGCGCTCCCAGGCGCTCCCAGGCGCTGCCAGGCGCTGCCAAGCGCTCCCAGGCAGCTCCCAAGCGCTCCGAAGCGATCCCAGGCGCTCCCAGGCGCTCCCAAACGTTCCCAGGCGCTCCCCAGCGCTCCCAAGCGTTCCCCGGCGCTCCCAAGCGCTCCCAAGCGTTCCCCGGCGCTCCCAAGCGCTCCCCGGCGCTTTCGGCACGCTCCCAAGCGCTCCCAAGCGCTCCCAGGCGCATGGCGCTCCCAGGCGCTCTCAGGCGCTCCCGGCACGCCCCCTGGCGCTCCCAAGCGCTTGCAGGTACTCCCAAACGATCCCTGCACGCTCCCAGGCGCTCCCAGCCTGCTCAAGCGCTCCCTGCGCGCTCCGAAGCGCTCCCTGGCGCCCCCGAGCGCTCCGGGGCGCTCCGAAGCACTCCCAGGCGCTCCGGCGCGCTCCCAGGCGCTCCCAGCACGCTCCCAAGCGCTCCCAGGCGCTCCCAAGCGCTCCCAAGCGTTCCCAGGCGCTCCCCAGCGCTCCCGAGCGTTCCCAAGTGCTCCCAAGCGCTCCCCGGCGCTTTCGGCACGCTCCCAAGCGTTCCCAGGCGCATGGCGCTCCCAGGCGCTCTCAGGCGCTCCCGGCACGCTCCCAGGCGCTCATAAGCGCTCCCAAGCGCTCCCTGCACGCTCCCAGGCGCTCCCAGCCTGCTCAGGCGCTCCCTGCTTGCTCCCAAGCGCTCCCTGGCGCCTCCGAGCGCTCCGGGGCGCTCCGAAGCACTCCCAGGCGCTCCGGCGCGCCCCAAGGCGCTCCCGGCACGCTTCCAGCACGCGCTCCTAGGCGTTCCCATGCGCTCCCAAGCTCCCACAGGTGGTCCCAAGCGCTCCCCGGCGTTCCCAAGCGCGTTTAAGCAGTTCAAGCAGTCCCATGGCGCCCCCAAGCGTTTTCATGCATTCGCAAGCACTCGGCAGCGCTCCCTGGCGGCGCTTCCCGGCGCCCCCCCGCAATGCAGGTGCTGCCGCAGCAATGCGCGCGCATCGTAGCGAGGGGGTGCCAGACCCACCCCCTCGCGCTCCCTCTCCAGCCGTCCGAAGCTCGCGCCGAAGGCGGCTCGTCGACAATGCAGTCGCTTCAGCGGGGGCGGAGCCAACGGTCCTGCCCAATGGACAACCCACGGCCCGCACTCGCGGTGCATTCTGCGTGTCCTGTCACGCTCCCAGACGCTCCCACGTGCTTCCATCCTGGGGAGACCTCGAGGCGCTCTCTCAGCGCTCCCAGAGAGCTCTCCCAAGGCATTCCAAGAGGTCTGCCATGGAGGTGCTGCAGCAGCCATGCACGCGCATCGTAGCGAGGGGGTGCCAGACCCACCCCCTCGCGCTCCCCCTTCCAGCCATGCGAAATTCGCGCCGAAGGCGGCTGCGTCGACAATGCAATCGCTTCAGCGGGGGCGACGACAACGGTCAAGCCCAACGGGCAATTCACGGCTCGTGCTCGCGGTGCACTCTGCGAGTCCTCTCGCGCTCCCAGGCGCTCCCACGTGCTTCCATCCTTGGGAAAGGTCGAGGCGCCCCCCCAGCGCTCCCAGAGAGCTCACCCAAGGCATTCCAGGGGGTCTGCCATGGACGTGCTGCCGCAGCCATGCGCGCGCATCGTAGCGAGGGGGTGCCAGACCCACCCCCTCGCGCTCCTCCTCCCGCCTTCCGAAGCTCGCGTCGACAGCGTCTGCCTCGATGCTTGCAATCGCTTCAGCGGGGGCCACCTCAAAGCAAAACCCAAAGCCGCGGGCGAATGCAACTGCCGTGCGCGTCGGCGTCAGCGAGGAGCCCGACGGCGCGGCTACTCGCTCGAGGCCCACGGGGGCCCATGGGATTGCCGCGCCAGCGCCCTCGCAGTGCTGCTTTCCAACGCCGAAGGCAAATTCGGACCCCTGTGGATGTGCTGCGCCAGCGGCAACCGTCTACGACGGCGGCTGCAAGGGCAGCCAGGCCAACGGCAAAAGCCAATGCAGGAGGCCTACTGGAACCAGGGGCAATGCTGCGTCTGCGACAGGCCAACGCCGTAATTCAAAACCTCATGCGGCGACGCCTGGCCTTGAGGCCTCTCCTGTGCCTTCTGATTGCAATGAACACCCGCAGGAGAAGAAGCCGATCTTCGGCAAAGCCATGCGCCAACTGGGAGCCAGCCGTCCGAAGCTCGCGCCGAAGGCGGCTCGTCGACAATGCAATCGCTTCAGCGGGGGCGAAGCCAACGGTCCTGCCCAATGGACAACCCACGGCCCGCACTCGCGGGGCACTCTGCGTGTCCTGTCACGCTCCCAGACGCTCCCACGTGCTTCCATCCTGGGGAGACCTCGAGACGCTCTCTCAGCGCTCCCAGAGAGCTCTCCCAAGGCATTCCAAGAGGTCCGCCATGGAGGTGCTGCAGCATCCATGCACGCGCATCGTAGCGAGGGGGTGCCAGACCCACCCGCTCGCGCTTCCTCTCCAGCCATGCGACATTCGCGCCGAAGGCGGCTGCGTCGACAATGCAATCGCCTCAGCGGGGGCGACGCCAACGGTCAAGCCCAACGGGCAATTCACAGCTCGCGCTCGCGGTGCACTCTGCGTGTCCTCTCGCGCTCCCAGACGCCCCCACGTGCTTCCATCCCTGGGAAAGGTCGAGGCGCTCCCCCAGCGCTCCCAGAGAGCTCACCCAAGGTATTCCAGGGGGTCTGCCATGAACGTGCTGCCGCAGCCATGCGCGCGCATCGTAGCGAGGGGGTGCCAGACCCACCCCCTCGCGCTCCTCCTCCCGCCTTCCGAAGCTCGCGTCGACAGCGTCTGCGTCGATGCTTGCAATCGCTTCAGCGGGGGCGACCTCAAAGCAAAACCCGAAGCCGCGGGCGAATACAACTGCCGTGCGCGTCGGCGTCAGCGTGGAGCCCGACGGCGCGGCTACTCGCTCGAGGCCCACGGGGCCCATGGGATTGCCGCGCCAGCGCCCTCGCAGTGCTGCTTTCCAACGCCGGAGGCATATTCGGACCCCTGTGGATGCGCTGCGCCAGCGGCAGCCGTCTACGACGGCGGCTGCAAGGGCAGCGAGGCCAACGGCAAAAGCCAGTGCAGGAGGCCTACTGGAACCAGGGGCAATGCTGCGTCTGCGACAGGCCAACGCCGCAATTCAAAACCTCATGCGGCGACGCCTGGCCTTGAGGCCTCTCCTGTGCCTTTTGATCGCAATGAACACCCGCAGGAGAAGAATCCGTTCTTCGGCAAAGCCATGCGCCAACTGGGAGCCAGCCGAATGCAGCTAAACCCACGGCAAAGATTGTTGGCCATGCGACGACGCTGGCTCTGGCGCCTGCGCAAAGCGCTTTGCGCGCGTACCAAGAACGAATGCCAGAATCCGGCGTCGTTCGTGCTCCCCGCCGGAATATTCGCATTTCGCACACAGCACGAAACCCCCAATTGATAGGGGGGTTGGGGGTAGGAATCCATAAAACCCTATAAGGGCTTTACTGTGGGTGGTCTGGGGCGGGAGTGCATGTTCATTAGCGCGCGCGGCTTGGGCAGCGATCCCCCCCAAAACCTGATGTGGGTGGGGGATCGCAGCCAGCGCGCGCATTGCGCCAACAATGCAGGCCCTAACACTAAACCCTAAACCCTAAAAACCCTAAACCCTAACCCTAAATCACATAGCAACCTCGTTGTGCTTTGCACCACCCCACCGCGCATCACGTTCGCCGTCTACGAGGTGACAGGGCATCTCTGAGATGCTTGAGCATGTAGCCCGAGTTGTTCGCCTTGGCAGCTTTTGCTGCTGCCCTCCCCCTCTTTTGGGGATTCGCGCTTCAATGTTAAACCTCCCCTGATCCTCAACGAATATAACACCCTAAACCCAAAGACCTTTTCTTCGAAGCGCCCGGGGGCGCCTGGGGGCGCCTGCCCAAAACTCCATTCCCGGGCCACATTTTGGATGCCCGGAGCCAACTGTAGGCCACTTCGTGCTCTTCGATTTCCCAGAACTCCATTCCCGGGCCACAATTTGGATGCCCGGAGCCAACTGTAGGCCACTTCGTGCTCTTCTATTTCCCAGAACTCCATTCCCGGGCCACATTTTGGATGCCCGGAGCCAACTGTAGGCCACTTCGTGCTCTTCGATTTCCCAGAACTCCATTCCCGGGCCACATTTTGGATGCCCGGAGCCAACTGTAGGCCACTTCGTGTTCTTGGATTTCCCAAAACACCATTCCCGGGCCACATTTTGCATGCCCGGAGCCAACTGTAGGCCACTTCGTGCTCTTCCATTTGCCTGGGGCTAGCGTTGCGTCAACCTTGCCGGCCGGCCGGCCGGCTGACGCACGCGACGCGCTGCCTGGTGCGTCGCATCGAGGGGGCGCCAGGCCCGCCCCTCGAGCTCCCCCTCCCACCATCCGAGACAAAGCGCTGCGCGTGCGCCACCGCGCAGAATCGCTCCTGCGAGAATCGGAAAAGGTCGCCCGGTCGGGCGTCCCCCAACGCGCGAACGAACCCCGGAGACTCTGGGCGACGTGGTGTCAGCGCGGGAACCTCGCGCGCGCGCGAGCCGCGGAGCGTCCGGCGAGCTGGTCCCCTTTGTCGTGGCCCACCATGATCGCTTCTGAGATTGAGGCCCTGGGTAAGTTTACGTCAATCGCCATATGCGCTCGCCAGCGCGCCTGGGCATCGAAAAAAAGCGCGCAGGCGCGGTTCTGGCGTCGCCAGCGTAACATGGGCCCCAAGGTACGACACGTCGTTGGCCGGCAAACCGCTGCGCGCCTGGAAGCGCCTGGGAGCGCCTGGGAGCGCCTGGGAGCGCCCGGGAGCGCCTGGGAGCGTGCCGGGAGCGCTTGGGAGCGCCAAGGAGCGCTTGGATGCGTCTGGGAGCGCCCGGGAGCGCTTGGGAATGCGCCGGGAGCGCCCGGGAGCGCCTGGGAACGCCTGGGAGCGCCTTGGGATTGCCAGGGAGCGCTTCGGAACGCGCCGGGAGCGCTTGGCAGCGCCGGGGAGCGCATGGGAGCGCTTGACTGAGAGCGCCTGGGAGCGCTTGGGAGCGCCTGGGAGCGCCTGGGAGCGCTTGAAACGCATTTGGGAATTTAGGGGCCAACGGCCCTAAACCCTAAAAGGCTTTAGTTTGGGAGGTTGCCGGCCATGCGGCCGGGGGTGGGAAGATGTTGCGCCTCCTGCCCCCTTCGTCAAGCTTGCTCGGGTCGGCTAACCGCCCCCCCAATCAAGCTTGCCGAAGGGGGGGCAGCATTGCCTGGACTGTCGGCCGCTGCGCGCCCGAGAAGCCCTAAACCCTAAACCCTAAACCCTAAACCCTAAACTGCAGGCGCGGACCTGGGGGCGCGCACCGCCACGCCTGTAAGGATCTGCTAGTGAGAGCGAGCTGCAAGTCGAGCTCACCGCGACCCTAGGCCTGCCGGCCCGAGGCGGTGCTTCGCTTGCACAATGATAACCCCTAACCCTCGGCCGGATGCTCGCGGATACCGCTCAACTTCTCCCCCAGAGCTCTCCCCCAGAGCTCTCCCCCAGATCTCTCCCCCAGAGCTCTCCCCAGAGCTCCCCCCCAGAGCTCTCCCCCAGAGCTCCCCTCCAGGGCTGCCCCCCAGAGCTCTCCCCCAGAGCTCTCCCCCAGAGCTCTCCCCCAGAGCTCTCCCCCAGAGCTCTCCCCCAGAGCTCTCCCCCAGAGCTCCCTCCCAGAGCTCTCCCCCAGAGCTCTCCCCCAGAGCTCTCCCCCAGAGCTCTCCCCCGGAGCTCTCCCCCAGAGCTCTCGCCCAGAGCTCTCCCCATGAGCTCTCCCCCAGAGCTCTCTCCCAGAGCTCTCCCCCAGAGCTCTCCCCCAGAGCTTTCTCCCAGAGCTCTCCCCCAGAGCTCTCCCCCAGAGCTCTCCCCCAGAGCTCTCCCCCAGAGCTCTCCCCCAGAGCTCTCCCCCAGAGCTCTCCCCCAGAGCTCTCCCCCGGAGCTCTCCCCCAGAGCTCTCCCCCGGAGCTCTCCCCCAGAGCTCTCCCTCCAGAGCTCTCCCCCAGAGCTCTCCCCCAGAGCTCCCCTCCAGAGCTCTTGGCGTGAAGGAGCCCCCAGAGGATCGTTCCCAGGGTAGTGAACAAAACATATCCTCAAGAGCGTGCGCAGACCTCTCTGGGAGAGCTAAACCAAGGAAAATTACCGATATACCGGATTCACATTCCCCCGGGCTCCGGCGCGGTGCCGGCTCGGGCTCTGATTCCGGCTCGGGCTCCGAACTTGGGCGAAACTCCGAGCTCGGGCTGGCTCGGTGGGCGACTGTGGCGCCGGTCTGCGTTCTCCTGTGGGCTTCGTTTGTGTCCCTTGGGTGCTCCTTTGGCCGCAGACTCTCTCAAAGGTGTCTGTTTCGAGCTCCCTTGAATGCTGTTTCGGCCGCGGGCTCTCTCAAGCGTGTCTGTTTCGAGCTTCCTTGGGTGCTGCTGCGGCCGGGGGCTCTCTCAAGCCGTCTGTTTCGAGCTCCCTTGGGTGCTGCTTCGGCCGCGGGCTCTCTCAAGTGCGTCTGTTTCGAGCTCTCTTGGGTGCTCCTTTGGCCGCGGGCTCTCTCAAGGGTGTCTGTTTCGAGCTCCCTTGGGTGCTGTTTCGGCCGCGGGCTCTCTCAAGCGTGTCTGTTTCGAGCTCCCCTGGGTGCTGCTTCGGCCGCGGGCTCTCTCAAGCCGTATGTTTCGAGCTCCCTTGGGTGCTGCTTCGGCCGCGGGCTCTCTCAAGCGCGTCTGTCTCGAGCTCCCTTGGCTGCTCCTTTGGCCGCGGACTCTCTCAAGGGTGTCTGTTTCGAGCTCCCTTGAGTGCTGTTTCGGCCGCGGGCTCTCACCAGCGCGTCTGTTTCGAGCTCCCCTGGTGCTGCTTCGGCCGCGGGCTCTCTCAAGCGCGTCTGTTTCGAGCTCGCTTGGGTGCTGCTGCGGCCGGGGGCTATCTCAAGCGCGTCTGTTTCGAGCTCCCTTGGGTGCTCCTTTGGCCGCAGACTCTCTCAAGGGTGTCTGTTTCGAGCTCCCTTGGGTGCTGTTTCGGCCGCGGGCTCTCTCAAGCGTGTCTGTTTCGAGCTCCCCTGGATGCTGCTTCGGCCGCGGGCTTTCTCAAGCGCGTATGTGTCGAGCTCCCTTGGATGCTCCTTTGGCCGCGGACTCTCTCAAGGGTGTCTGTTTCGAGCTCCCTTGGGTGCTGCTTCGGCCGCGTGCTCTCTCAAGCGCGTCTGTTTCGAGCTTTTTGGTGCTGCTTCGGCCGCGGGCTCTCTCAAGCGCGTCTCTTTCGAGCTGCCTTGGGTGCTGCTTTGGCCGCGGACTCTCTCAAGGGTGTCTGTTTCGAGCTCCCTTGGGTGCTGTTTCAGCCGCGGGCGCTCTCAAGCGTGTCTGTTTCGAGCTCCCTTGGGTGCTCCTTTGGCCGCAGACTCTCTCAAGGGTGTCTGTTTCGAGCTCCCTTGGGTGCTGCTTCGGCCGCGGGCCCTCTCAAGCACGTTTGTTTCGAGCTCCTTTGGGTGCTCCTTTGCCCGCGGACTCTCTCAAGGGTGTCTGTTTCGAGCTCCCTTGGATACTGTTTCGGCCGCGGGCTCTCTCAAGCGTGTCTGTTTCGAGTTCCCTTGGGTGCTGCTTCGGCCGCGGGCTCTCTCAAGCCGTCTGTTTCGAGCTCGCTTGGGTGCTGCTGCGGCCGGGGGCTTTCTCAAGCGCGTCTGTCTCGAGCCGCCTTGGGTGCTCCTTTGGCCGCAGACTCTCTCAAGGGTGTCTGTTTCGAGCTCCCTTGAGTGCTGTTTCCGCCGCGGGCTCTCACAAGCGCGTCTCTTTCGAGCTCCCCTGGGTGCTGCTTCGGCCTTCTCAAGCGCGTCTGTTTCGAGCTCCCTTGGGTGCTGCTGCGGCCGGGGGCTCTCTCAAGCGCGTCTGTCTCGAGCTCCCTTGGTGCTCCTTTGGCCGCAGACTCTCTCAAGGGTGTTGTTTCGAGCTCCCTTGGGTGCTGTTTCGGCCGCGGGCTCTCACAAGCGCGTCCGTTTCGAGCTCCCTCTGGGTGCTGCTTCGGCCGCGGGCTCTCTCAAGCGCGTCTGTGTCGAGCTCCCTTGGATGCTCCTTTGGCCGCGGGCTCTCACAAGCGCGTCTGTTTCGAGCTCCCCTGGGTGCTGCTTCGGCCGCGTGCTCTCTCAAGCGCATCTGTTTCGAGCTCCCCTGGGTGCTGCTTCGGCCGCGTGCTCTCTCAAGCGCGTCTGTTTCGAGCTTTTTGGTGCTGCTTCGGCCGCGGGCTCTCTCAAGCGCGTCTGTTTCGAGCTGCCGTAGGTGCTGCTTTGGCCGCGGGCTCTCTAAAGCGGTCTGTTTCGAGCTCTTTTCGGTGCTGCTTTGGCCGCGGGCTCTCTCAAGCGCGTCTTTTTCGAGCTTCTTTGGTGCTGCTTCTCTCGCCACCGCACGCGCACTCTCGCTCCCGCAGCGCTCACGCGCGTCGCAGAGCCGTCGTCCGCCGACCCCACGAACAACGGCGCCCCCGCGAACTCTCGGCAAGGCGCAGTTGTGCCCTCTTCCGCGGACTTGCACCAGGAACGCGGAAGCTCGCAGTCGAGGGGGGCTTCCGCGCGGGAGTAGCCGCCGCGCCGCGCCGAGTCCGCGAGCGAGAAAGCCCGTCGGACCCCACGCGCGGCGCGGCGCCCACTGCCGCGCGGAAACCCAGGGGGCCACGTCCAGCTTCCACGCGGCGGCCCCTGGGGAAGGCTACGCGGGCGACTCTGCACCCGCAAGGGTCGCGGTCGCGCGCGTAACTTTCGCGAAGGACGACTCTCGAATCGCGCTAATGCTGACATATCTGTTTCTGGGACGCACATCACTCACTCAGGCTGACGCCAGCACTCCTTCCCCCTTGATAGGGGGGAGCGTGGGAGGTAGATCCCTAAACCCTAAAAGCAATGACTCTGGGTGGATGGGGTGGGACAGAACGCATCCATCCATCCCCCCCTACCTCCTGAGGAGGGGGGGATAGGATGGTTCTGCGCAGAAACCCTAAACCCTAAACCCTAAACCCTAAACCCTAAACCCTAAACCCTAAACCCTAAACTGAAGCGCGACCCCGTTGGGTCGCGCTCTCGACCTCGAACGCTATCGGTGGCGAGGAGCGAGCGGTAGTCGAGCTCCCAGAACGTTCTCAGGCCGACGCCAGTGCTGCGCTCCGCCAAACAGAAGAACCCTTAACCTGAGCGGCATTTGCTCGCCCCGGTCGCTCTTGGCCCCTGGGGGGATAAACTCCACTTGGGAGCGCCTGGGAGCGCCTGGGAAAGCGCCGGGAAGCGCCTGGGAGCGCCTGGGAGCGCCTGGGAGCGCTTGGAAGCGCTTGGGAGCGCCTGGGAGCGCCTGGGAGCGCCCGGGGGCGCCTGGGAGCGCCTGGGAACGCTTGGGAGCGCCGGGGAGCGCCGGAGAGCGCCGGGGAACGCCTGGGAGCACCGGAGAGCGCTTGGAAGCGCTTGGGAACGCTTGGGAGCGCGCGGGAGCTCCCGGGAACGCCGGGGAGCGCATGGGAGCGCTTGGAAACGCTTGGGAGCGCTTGGCGGCGCTTGGGAGCGCCTGGAAGCGCTTGGGAGCGCTTGGGAGCGCTTGGAAAGCGTTTGGAAAACGCCGGGGAGCGCCTGGCAGCGCTTCGGAGCGCCTGGGAGCGCTTGGGAGCGCTTGGGAGCGCATGGGGGCGCTCTGGGAGCGCCTGAGAGCGCGCAAGGAGGAGCGCCTGGGAGCGCTTGGAAACGGCAGCGCCCGGGAACGCTTGGGAGCGCTTGAGGGCGCCTGGGGGCGCCTGGGAGCGCCTGGGAGCGCTTGGGAACGCTTGGGAGCGCCTGGGTGCGCTTGAGAACGCGTGGCAAGGCTTGGGACCGCTTGGGCGCGCCTGGGAACGCTGGGAGCCCCTGGGAGCGCCTGGGAGCGCTTGGGAGCGCCGGGGAGCGCCTGGGAGCGCGCCAGGGAGAGCGCTTGGGAGAGCGCTTGGGAGCGCTTGTGAACACGTGGGAACGCCGAGCAGCGCTTGGGAACGCTTGGGAGCGCCCGGGAGCGCCTGCGAGCGCCTGGGCACGCGTGGGAACGCCTGGGAGCGCCTGGGGCGCTGGGAAGCGCTAGGAAGCCTGGGAGCGCCTGGGGGCGCCTGGGAGCGCTGGGGAACGCTCTGGAGCGCCTGGGAGCGCTTGGGATCGCTTGGGAGCGCGTGGGACCGCGTGGCAGCGCCTGGGAGCGCTTGAAGCGCTTGGGAGCGCGTGGGGGCGCTTGGGAGGGCGCTCGGGAGCGCTTGGGAGCTCTTTATGAAACTTGGGAGCGCCTGAAAGCGCCTGGGAGCGCTTGGGAGCGCCTGGGAGCGCTTGGGGGCGCCTGGGAGCGCCGGAGCGCCTGGGAGCGCCTGCGGGACCCTGGTAGCTCTTGGGAGCGCTTGGAAGCGCTGGGGATTGCCTGGGAGCGCTGCTTTGCAGCGGTTGGGAACGCTTGGGAGCGCTTGGGAGCTCCTGGGAGCGCCGGGAGGGCGCTTGGGGGCGCCTGGGAGCGCTTGTGACCGCTTGGCAACGCCTGGGAGCGCCTGGGGGCGCCTGAGAGCGCTTGGGAACGCTTAGGAGCGCCTAAGAGCGTGGGAACGCTCGGGAGCGCCTGGGAGCGCTGGGCCACGCCAGGCCCACGCGTTGGAAGGAACACTGCGAAGGGCACCAAAGAAGTTGTAGAGCACAATGAAATGCGAGGGGGCGCCAGACCCGCCCCCTCGCGCTCCCCCACCCGCCAAATCTTCGAGGGTGCCATGTGTGAGCCCCAGCCAAGCTCACAGGCGCTCCCAAGCGCCCCCAGGCGCTCCCAGGCGCTCCCAAGTGCTGCCAAGCGCCCCCAAGCGCTCCAAAGCGTTCCCAGGCGCTGCCAGGCGCTCCCAGGCGCTCTCAGGCGCTCCCAAGCGCTTCCCACGCGCTCCCAGGCGCTCCCATGTGCTCCCAAGCGATCTGGTGCACTCCCAGGCGCTCCCAGGCGCTCCTAAGCGCTTCCAAGCGCTCCCAGGCGCTCCCAGGCGCTCCCAAGCGCTCCCAAGCGCTTCCCTGCCGCTCCAAGGCGCTTCCCAAGCGCTGCCAAGCGCTCCCAGGCGCTCCCAACCAAGCGCTCCCAGACGCTCCCAAGCGTTCCAAGTGCTCCCAAGCGCTCACAAGCGCCCCCAAGCGACCCCAGGCGCTCCCAAGCGGTCCCAAGCGCTCCCAGGCGCTCCCAGGCGCTGTTCGGAAATTCGAAATGAAAACCAAGAGATCACCCTGCGAGCAAGATGCGGCTCCGAGAGATTGAAAGTTAGTCCCCCATGCGAAGGGGGGTGAAGGGGGGTAGATTGACAGATGGATGACGCCCGAAGATGATCCGCCAGAAAAACCTTCCCCCATGAGAAGGGGGGAGAGAGGGGGGTAGAACAACCCTAAACCCTAAAGGGATACTTTTGGGTGGGGGGTGGGAACGGGGACGAATGGCAGCCGACCCCCCCAACCTCTTGAAGGAGGGGGGGTCGAGCTGCTTCCGCCCAGCGAGGCCCTAAACCCTAAACCCTAAACCCTAAACCCTAAACTGCAAGCCACGGGCGGTGCATCGTCAGAAGCCCGTGGCGCCTGGCCGAGCGCTCAGCGAGCCTGCCCAATACAGCGTACGCCGCACCGACGAAGCGGCGAGAGCCGCTGAGGAGGAATTCGCACGCCGCGCGTATGCATCCCCGTGGGTGTTCTTCTGAAAAGAGAAAGAACCCTTAACCCAAAGTGCAGCCGTAGGCTTCGCTGCGCGCGCCTACATCCCCTGGGGCTCCAAACCTATGAAAATACACCATGCGGCGCTCTTTCGGCCGTCCATGGGGCCGCAAAGCATATGAAAATACAATATGCGGCGTCCTTTCGGCTGGCGCACGTCCCAGGCGCTCTCCAGCGCTTCCAAGCGCTCCCAGGCGCTCTCAGGTGCTCCCAAGCGCTCCCAGGCGCTCCCAAGCGCTCCCCAACGTTCCCAGGCGCTCCCAGGCGCTCCCAAGCGTTCCCAAACGCTCCCAAGCGCTCCCAGGCGCTCCCAGGTGCTCCCAAGAGTTCCCAGGCGCTCCCCAGCGCTTTCGGCACGTTCCCAAGCGCTCCCAAGCGCTCCCAAGCGCATGGCGCTCCCAGGCGCTCCCAAGCGCTCCCGGCACGCTCCCAGGCGCTCCCTGGCGCTCCCAGCATGCTCTCAGGCGCTCCCAGGCGCTCCCAAGCGCTCCCAAGCGCTTTCAGGTACTCCCCAGCGCTCCCGGCACGCTCCCAGGCGCTCCCAACATGCTCAGGCGCTCCCTGCGCGCTCCCAAGCGCTCCTTGGCGCTTCCGAGCGCTCCGGCGCGCTCCCAAGCACTCCCAGGCGCTCCGGCACGCTCCCAGGCGCTCCCGGCACGCTCCCAGCACGCTCCCCAACGCTCCCAAGCGTTCCCATGGGCTCCCAGGCGCTCCGAAGCTCCCACAGGTGCTCCCAAGCGTTCCCTGGCGCTCCCAAGCGCGTTTAAGCAGTCCGAGCGGTCCCATGGCGCTCCCAAGCGTTCGCATGCATTCGCAAGCACTCGGCAGCGCTCCCTGGCGGCGCTTCCTGGCGCTCCCCCGCCATGCAGGTGCTGCCGCAGCCATGCGCGCGCATCGTAGCGAGGGGGTGCCAGACCCACCCCCTCGCGCTCCCCCTCCAGCCATGCGAAATTCGCGCCGAAGGCGGCTGCGTCGACACTGCAATCGCTTCAGCGGGGGCGACGCCAACGGTCGAACCCAACGGACAATTCACGGCTCGCACTCGCGGTGCACTCTGCGTGTCCTGTCACGCTCCCAGACGCTCCCACGTGCTTCCATCCTGGGGAAAGGTCGAGGCGCTCCCCCAGCGCTGCCAGAGAGCTCCCCCAAGGCATCCCAGGGGGTCTGCCATGGACGTGCTGCCGCAGCCATGCGCGCGCATCGTAGCGAGGGGGTGCCAGACCCACCCCCTCGCGCTCCTCCTCCCGCCTTCCGAAGCTCGCGTCGACAGCGTCTGCGGATGATTGCAATCGCTTCAGCGGGGGCGACCTCAAAGCAAAACCCAAAGCCGCGGGCGAATACAACTGCCGTGCGCGCCCCCTCAGCGAGGAGCCCGACGGCGCGGCTACTCGCTCGAGGCCCACGGGGGCCCATAGGATTGCCGCGCCAGCGCCCTCGCAGTGCTGCTTTCCAACGCCGGAGGCAAATGCGGACCCCTGTGGATCTGCTGCGCCAGCGGCAGCCCAACGGCGAAGCCCCCTGCCGAAGGCGCAACAGCTGCCTCATCGACGAGGCGAGCTGACGCGCCAGCGCCATGCACCCTGCGCGCGTGCCCGCATGGGCGCGCATTGCCACGGCCGCGACCGCACGCGCGCTTCCCAGCATTCGCACCCCAGTGTCACAACCCAGTGCCGAAGGCAAAGGCGGCAACGCACGGACATGCTGCGCCAGGGGCAGCCCTGCGCGCGTGCTCACGTGGATGCGCAATGCCACGGCCGCGTCGGCGATCGCCTGCGCGCGCCAACACGAAAGCCCCCCTTGATAGGGGGGTTGGGGGGAGAAACCCTAAACCCTAAAAGGCTTTACTGTGGGTGGTCTGGGGCGGGAGTGCGACTAACCGTGGCGCGCGCGGCTTGGGCAGCGATCCCCCCAACAACCTTGATGTGGGGAGGATCGCAGCCAGCGCGCGCTTGCGCCAATGCAGGCCCTAAGCCCTAAACCCTAAACCCTAAACCCTAAACCCTAAACCCTAAACCCTAAATTCCCAAGCACCTCGTTGTGCTTCTGCCCACCCCACCGCGCATCACCGTCGCCGTCTACGAGAGACAGGGCATCTCTGAGATGCTTGAGCATGTAGCCCGAGTGGTTCGCCTTGGCAGCTTTTGCTGCTGCCCTCCCCCTCTTTTGGGGATTCGCGCTTCAATGATAAACCTCCCCTGATCCTCAACGAATATAACACCCTAAACCCAAAGACCTTTTCCTCGAAGCGCCCGGGGGCGCCTGGGGGCGCCTGGGAGCGCTTGGGAGCGCTTGGGAGCGCCTGGGAGCGCCTGGGAGCGCCTGGGAGCGCCTGGGAGCGCTTGGGAGCGTCTGGGAACGCCTGGGAGCGCCTGGGAGCGCCGGGGAGCGCCTGGGAGCGCCTGGGAGCGCCTGGGAGCGCCCGGGGGCGCCTGGGAACGTGCCGGGAGCGCCTGGGAGCGCCTGGGAGCGCCTTGGGATTGCCAGGGAGCGCTTCGGAACGCGCCGGGAGCGTCTGGCAGCGCCGGGGAGCGCATGGGAGCGCTTGACTGAGAGCGCCTGGGAGCGCTTGGGAGCGCCTGGGAGCGCCAGGGGGCGCCTGGGAGCGCTTGGAACGCATTTGGGAATTTAGGGGCCAACGGCCCTAAACCCTAAAAGGCTTTAGTTTGGGAGGTTGCCGGCCATGCGGCCGGGGGTGGGAAGATGTTGCACCTCCTGCCCCCATCGCCAAGCTTGCTCGGGTCGGCTAACCGCCCCCCCAATCAAGCTTGCCGAAGGGGGGGCAGCAATGCCTGGACTGTCGGCCGCTGCGCTAAGAGAAGCCCTAAACCCTAAACCCTAAACTCGCCCAGGGCCGCTTGGCCCGTATCCACCCACCCATTTAGGCGGCAAGCGCCCTAACTGGCACCTCGCAGTCAGACTACCTCCCGGCCGAACGTGAATGACAGGCCCTGTCCAGGTTGCGTCTCGGTTGCCGTCAGGCAGGGCCCGCGAGGGCCTTATCTCATTATCAATAAGCCAGTCTCAACGCATTCGGGTGCTTCATAGAGATTCGGGTGCTTCATAGCGATCCTCCTCCTGCTCCTGCTTCTCCTCCTCCTCCTCCTCTTTCTCCTCCTCCTCCTCCTTCTCCTCTTCCTCCTCCTCCATCTCCTCCTCCTCTTCCTCCTCCTCCTACCAGGCGGGGTAGGGGGGGCGGAAGTGAGAGGAACGAGGAGGGGGAGGGACGAGGGAAGCGGGAGGAGGTAGGATCGCGGGGGGAGGAGGTAGGATCGCGGAGGGAGGAGGAGGAGGAGGAGGAGGAGGAGGAGGGAAGTAGATAGACGGGGACGGCGAGGAGGGAGGGAATTGGGAGGATGGAGGAGGGCGGGAGGGACAGGAGGGAGGGAGGGGGGGAGGGATGGAGCGAGGGAGGGGGGGGGCGAGGGAGGAGGAGCAGGAGGAGGGAGTAGGAGGGGCAGGAGCAGGAGGAGGAGGCGGAGGAGGAGGCAAGGGAGAGGGAAACAGGGTTGGAGGAAGAGGAGGAGGATGAGGAGGAGGAGAGGAGGATGATGATGCGGAGGAGGAGTCCTGCTACTGCTGCTGCTGCTGCTGCTGCTGCTGCTTCTCCTCTTTCTCCTCCTCCTCCTGCTCTTTGCTCCTGCTCCTGCTGCGCTTCCTCTTCATCCTCCTGCCCCCCTGCTCCTCCCCCTCCTCCTCCGCCTCTTCCTCCTGCTCCTCATCCCTCCTCCTCGTCCTCGTCCTCCTCCCTCCTCCTCCTCGTATTCCTCCGGCTTCTCCTGCTCCTGATGCTGCTGCTCCTGCTCCTTCTCCTGGTCCCGATCCTGCTCCTGTTGCTGCTGCTCGCATGCCCTGCTCACGTCTGTTGGAGGTTTCGTGCGTCGGGAGGTCTGGGGTATTGGGGAGCTGGTGCTTGGAAAACTCGTGCGTCGACCCCTCATGCTGGGGCTCTGGTCCCTCGTGCGTTGACCACTCGTACTAAGGCTTCGGCCCCTCTTACCTCATGCGTTGACCTCTCATGTCATGCTGGGAGTTTGACCCCTCATGCGTCGACCTATCATGCTGGGGCTTTGGCGCCTCATGCGTCGACCCCTCATGCTGGGGCTCTGGCCCCTCTTACCTCATGCGTTGGCCCCTCATGCTGGGGTTCGTACCCCTCATGCGTTGACCCCTCATGCTGGGACTTTGGCCCTTCATGCGTCGACCCCTCATGCTGAGGCTTCGGCCCCTACTACCCCGTGCCTTGACCCCTCGTGCTGGGGGTTATACCCCTCATGGGTTGACCCCTCATGCTGGGGCTTGTACACTTTGGTTCCGCTTACCTCATGGGTTGACCCCTCATGCTGGAGCTTGCACCCATCATGCGTCGACCCCTCATGCTGGGGCTTTGTCGCCTCGTGAGTCGGCCCCTCGTGCTTGGGCTTTGGACCCTCTTGCCTCATGCGTTGACCCCTCATGCTGGGGTTTGTACCCCTCATGCGTCGAACCCTCATGCTGGGGCTTTGGCCCCTCATGCGTTGACCCCTCATGCTGGCGCCTGTGTCCTACTTAGCTCATGCGCTGACCCTCATGATGGGGCTTGTCCCCCTCATGCGTCGACCCCTCATGCTGGGGCGTTTGCCCCTCCTGGGTTGACCCCTCATGCTGGCGCCTTGGTCCCGCTTAGCTCATGCGTTGACCCTCATGCTGGGGCTTGTACCGCTCATGCGTTGACCCCTCATGCTGGGGCTTTGGCCCCTCATGCGTCGACCCCTCATGCTGGCGCCTTGGTCCCGCTCAGCTCATGGGTTGACCCCTCATGCTAGGTGCGTCCATGACGTGGCGACGCGGAGGGCGCCTCGAAGGCCAGAGAGCCTCGAACCTCGATCCTCGAACCTCGGCCCTCGATGCTCGATCCCCGAGGCTCGAGGCTCCTCAAACAGGGCCCCTGGACCCCTCCCGAGGTCCAAACGCACGAGTTGTTCGAGCTGCGTCCATGCCGTGGCGACGAGGAGGGCCCCAAAGGAGCAATAGGAGGCCCCCAAAACGGCCTCAAGAGAACAGTAACGGGTGGCCCGCGCGCGTCGCCCGTTACAACGCGTTTCTTCCGAAGACGCCTCGGGCTCGTCGTCGTCGTCGTCGGTCGTCGTCGGTCGTCGGTCGTCGTCGTCGTCGTCGTCGTCGTCGTCGTCGTCGTCGTCGTCGTCGTCGTCGGTCGTCGTCGTCGGTCGTCGTCGTCGTCGTCGTCGTCGTCGTCGTCGTCGTCGTCGTCGTCGTCGGTCGTCGAGGGTCGATCCTCGAGGCTAGATCCTCGAACCTGGATCCTCGAGGCTTGATCCTCGAGGCTGGATCCTCGATCCTCGAGGCTCGATTCTCGAGGTTCGAACCAAGGCCAGAGAGCCTCGAGCCTGGATCCTCGAGGCTCGATCCTCGAGGCTAGAGGCTCCTCAAGACGGGCCCCAGGACCCCTCCCGGGATCCAAACGCACCAGTTGTTCGAGGTGCGTCCATGCCGTGGCGACGCGGAGGGCGCCTCGAAGGCCAGAGAGCCTCGAACCTCGATCCTCGAACCTCGGCCCTCGATGCTCGATCCTCGAGGCTCGAGGCTCCTCAAACAGGGCCCCTGGACCCCTCCCGAGGTCCAAACGCACGAGTGGTTCGAGCTGCGTCCATGCCGTGGCGACGAGGAGGGCCCCAAAGGAGCAATAGGAGGCCCCCAAAACGGCCTCAAGAGAACCGTAACGGGTGACCCGCGCGCGTCGCCCGTTACAACGCGTTTCTTCCGAAGACGCCTCGGGCTCGTCGTCGTCGTCGTCGGTCGTCGTCGTCGGTCGTCGTCGTCCGTCGTCGTCGTCGTCGTCGTCGTCGTCGTCGTCGTCGTCGTCGTCGTCGTCGTCGTCGGTCGTCGAGGGTCGATCCTCGAGGCTAGATCCTCGAACCTGGATCCTCGAGGCTCGATCCTCGAGGCTGGGTCCTCGATCCTCGAGGCTCGATCCTCGAGCCAGAGAGCCTCGAACCAAGGCCAGAGGGCAAGTTGGGCCAAGATGCCCGAGCACGCCGGCAACCCAGGGTTGCAGGGGTGCTCGGGCCATCCTGGGCGACCCGACATCTCCGCGAGGGAGGCCCGAGCACCCCGGCAACCCAGGGTTGCAGGTGTGCGCGAGCATGTTGGGCCAAGATGCCCGCGCACACCTGCAACCCAGGGTTGCAGGGGTGCACGGGCCATCCTGGGCGACCCGACATCTCCGCCCACCGCGTCTTCGGGATCGCGAGGGAGGCCCGAGCACCCCGGCAACCCAGGGTTGCAGGTGTGCGCGGGCATGTTGGGCCAAGATGCCCGCGCACACCTGCAACCCAGGGTTGCAGGGGTGCGCGGGCATGTTGGGCCGACATGCCTGGACATCCCGGCAAATCCGATGGCCAGGCAGGCCCAGCACCCCGGCAACCCGGGGTTGCATGGAAGGCCTCCCTCGGCGAGGGCCCGGCCCCCCTTCTTCCCGGCAAATCCCGGGGCGGGCTGGGGCGGTGCCCCCCGGGCTTCCCGGCAAATCCCGGGGCGGGCACCCCCTGAGCTTCCCGGCGAATCCCGAGGGAAATACGTGGAGGAGGAGGAGGAGGAGGAGGAGGAGGAGGAGGAGGAGGAGAGGACGAGGAAGAGAAAAAAGGCGATGGGGAGCAGCAGCAGCAGGAGGAGATGGAGAGGGAAGGGGCAGGATCAGAAGCAGGAGGAAGAGGAGCAGGAGCAGGAGGAGGAGGAGGAGGAGGAGGAGGAGGAGGAGGAGGAGGATCGGTGCCACGGCGGCGACGACGACGACGACGACGAGGGGGCGAAGCTCCAGCATGAGGGGTCAACGCATGGGGGGTAAAACCCCAGCATGAGGGGTCGACGCATGAGGGGCCAAAGCCCCAGCATGAGGGGTCAACGCATGAGGGGGACAAGCCCCAGCAAGAGGGGTCAACGCACCAGGTAAGAGGGGCCGAAGCCCCAGCATGAGGGGTCGACGCATGAGGGGTCAAAGTCCCAGCATGAGTGGTCAACGCATGAGGGGTGCAAGCCCCAGCGTGAGGGGTCAACCCATGAGCTGAGCGGGACCAAGGCGCCAGCATGAGGGGTCGACGCATGAGGGGCAAAAGCCCCAGCATGAGGGGTCGACGCGTGAGGGGCCAAAGCCCCAGCATGAGGGGTAAACGCATGAGGGGTACAAGCCCCAACATGAGGGGTCGACGCATGAGCTAAGCGGGACCAAGGCGCCAGCATGAGGGGTCAATCCATGAGGGGCAAAAGCCCCAGCATGAGGGGTCGACGCATGAGGGGTACAAGCCCCATCATGAGGGTCAACGCATGAGCTAAGCGGGACAAAGGCGCCAGCATGAGGGGTCAACGCATGAGGGGCCAACGCCCCAGCATGAGGGTTCGACGCATGCGGGGTACAAGCCCCAGCATGAGGGGTCAACGCATGAGGCAAGAGGGCCCGAAGCCCAAGCACGAGGGGTCGAGTTATGAGGCGACAAAGACCCAGCATGAGGGGTCGACGCATGATGGGTGCAAGCTCTAGCATGAGGGGTCAACCCATGAGGTAAGCGGAACCAAAGCCCCAGCATGAGGGGTCGACGCACGAGGTGTACAAGCCCCATCATGAGGGGTCAACCCATGAGGGGCATAACCCCCAGCACGAGGGGTCAAGGCACGGGGTAGTAGGGGTCGAAGCCTCAGCATGAGGGGTCGACGCATGAAGGGCCAAAGCTCCAGCATGAGGGGTCAACGCATGAGGGGTGCGAGCCCCAGCATGAGGGGCCAACGCATGAGGTAAGATGGGCCAGAGCCCCTGCATGAGGGGTCAACGCATGAGGCGCCAAAGCCCCAGCATGATAGGTCGACGCATGCGGGGTCAAACTCCCAGCATGACATGAGAGGTCAACGCATGAGGTAAGATGGGTCGAAGCCCTAGTATGAGTGGTCAACGCATGAGGGGCAAAAGCCCCAGCACGAGGGGTCGACGCACGAGTTTTCAACGCACCAACTCCCCAATACCACAAACCTCCCAACACACGAAACCTCCAACAGACGTGAACAGGGCATGCGAACAGCAGCAGCAGCAACAGGAGCAGGATCGGGACCAGGAGAAGGAGCAGGAGCAGCAGCATCAGGAGCAGGAGAAGCGGGAGGAATACGAGGATGAGGAGGGAGGAGGACGAGTACGAGGAGGAGGAGGGAGGAGGAGCAGGAGGAAGAGGAGGAGGAGGGGGAGGAGCAGGGGGGCAGGAGTAGGAGGAGGCGCAGCAGGAGCAGGAGCAAAGAGCAGGAGGATGAGGAGGAGGAGGAGGAGAAAGAGGAGAAGCAGCAGCAGCAGCAGCAGTAGCAGGACTCCTCCTCCTCATCATCATCCTCCTCTCCTCCTCCTCATCCTCATCCTCCTCCAACCCTTTTTCCCTCTCCCTTGCCTCCTCCTCCGCCTCCTCCTCCTCCTCCTGTTCCTGCCCCTCCTACTCCCTCCTCCTGCTCCTCCTCCCTTGCTCCCCCCTCCCTCGCTCGCTCCATCCCTCCCTCCTCCTCCTCCTCCTCCTCCTCCTCCTCCTCCTCCTCATCCTCCTCCTGCCTCCGCGATCCTACCTCCTCCCGCTTCCCTCGTCCCTTCCCCTCCTCCTTCTCACTTCCGCCCCCCCCCCCCTACCCCGCCTGGTAGGAGGAGGAGGAGGGGGAGGAGGAGGAGGAGGAGGAGGAGATGGAGGAGGAGGAAGAGGAGGAGGAGGAGGAGGAGGAGGAAGAGAAAGAGGAAGCGGAGGAGGAGGAGGAGGATGAGGAGGAGGAGCAGGAGCAGGAGGAGGAGGAGAATCGCTATGAAGCACCCGAATCTCTATGAAGCACCCGAATGTGTTGAGACTGGCTTCAATGATGCGGCTTACGCGCAAGCGATTATCCTGTGCCCGCCTGGGCGATCGTCAAAGACACTTATAACCCCAAAACTACAAGCCTATTCACCGTGAGGGGCGCCCTGGCTCCTCCTGAGGCGCCTACATAAAATCGGTAAAAGACACGGATTGCCACTGGCAATTTTTTTTTCGACCTCGAATCCTAAAGTTTTCCAGCGTGGACCTCGCGATCGGCTGGCTTGCAAAAGACGTTTCCTGGCGACTCGGGGAAACCTTCGGAGCTCCTGAGAGCCCCGAGCGCCCCTCACGGTGAATTAGCCGCCGCCCATGCCCCAGGGCGCTCCCGGGCTCCCCAGAAACGTTCCGTGGCGATTCGGGGGTCCCTCTGGAGCGCCTGGGAGCCCCAAGCGCCCCTCACGGTGAATTAGCCGCCGCCCATGCCCCAGGGCGCTCCTAGGCTCCCCTGGGGCGTTCTGGGGCGATTCGGAGGGCACTCCGGAGCTCCTGGGAGCCCCAAGCGCCCCTCACGGTGAATCAGCCGCCGCCCATGAACCAGGGCGCTCCCGTGCTCCCCAGGGACGTTCCGTGGCGATTCGGGGGTCTCTCTGGAGCGCCTGGGAGCCCCAAGCGCCCCTCACGATGAATTTGCCGCCGCCCATGCCCAAGGGCGCTCCTGGGCTCCCCAGGGAACGTCCGTGGCGATTCGGGGGTCCCTCTGGAGCGCCTGGGAGCCCCAAACGCCCCTCACGGTGAATTAGCCGCCGCCCATGCCCCAGGGCGCTCCTGGGCTCCCCTGGGACGTTCCGTGGCGATTCAGAAGGCATTCCGGAGCTCCTGAGAACCTTGAGCGCCTCTCACGGTGAATTAGCCGCTGCCCATGCCCCAGGGCCCTCCTGGGCTCCCAGGGACGTTCCGTGGCGATTCGGGGGTCCCTCGGAGCGCCTGGGAGCCCCAAGCGCCCCTCACGGTGAATTAGCCGCCGCCCATGCCCAAGGGCGCTCCTGGGCTCCCCTGGCGGCGATTCGGAGGGCACTCCGGAGCTCCTGGGAGCCCCAAGCGCCCCTCACGGTGAATTAGCCGCCGCCCATGCCCCAGGGCGCTCCCGGGCTCCCCAGTAACGTTCCGTGGCGATTCGGGAGTCCCTCTGGAGCTCATGAGAGCCTCCAGCGCCCCTCACGGTGAATTAGCCGGCGCCCATGCCCAAGGGCGCTCCTGGGCTCCCCAGGGACGTTCCGTGGCGATTCGGGGGTCCCTCTGGAGCGCCTGGGAGCCCCAAGCGCCCCTCACGGTGAATTAGCCGCCGCCCATGCCCAAGGGCGCTCCTGGGCTCCCCTGGGACGTTCCTTGGCGATTCGGAAGGCACTCCGGAGCTCCTGGGAGCCCCACGCGCCCCTCACGGTGAATTAGCCGCTGCCCATGCCCCAGGGCGCTCCCGGGCCCCCCAGGGACGTTCCGTAGCGATTCGGTGGTCCCTCTGGAGCTCATAAGAGCCCCAAGCGCCCCTCACGGTGAATTAGCCGCCGCCCATGCCCCAGGGCGCTCCTGTGCTCCCCAGGGACGTTCCGTGGCGATTCCGGGGTCCCTCTGGAGCGCCTGGGAGCCCCAAGCGCTCCTCACGGTGAATTAGCCGCAGCCCATGCCCCAGGGCGCTCCTGGGCTCCCCAGGGACGTTCCGTGGCGATTCGGAAGGCATTCCGGAGCTCCTTGGAGCATACGCCCCTCACGGTGAATTAGCCGCCGCCCATGCACCAGGGCGCTCCTGGGCTCCCCAGGGACGTTCCGTGGCGATTCGGAGTCCGCTCCGGAGCTCCTGGGAGCCCCGAGCGCCCCTCACGGTGAATTTGCCGCCGCCCATGCCCCAGGGCGCCCCTGGGCTCGCCAGGAACGTTCCGTGGCGATTCGGTGGTCCAGCACCACCCCGCGCCCCCCAGGGCTCTTCCAAGGCCTTCCAAAGCATTTCTTCATTGTGAATCAGCTGCCGCCCAGTGCCCAGGACGCTTCTGGGCGCGCCAGCTGGATTTCGTAGTTCTAGAGGAGCGGTATCGGCGGAGCGAGCGAAGCGAGCGGAGCCGGCGCCACAAGCGCACAATCAAACGCCCGCGCGGCGTTTCACCCCAAACCCTTTCCCCCGACGTAAAGCGTCAACCCTAAACCCAGGATTGCGCATATCTTAAAACTCAAGAGGGTATCTGTGTACGTGCGATACACAAAGCATTCTTTGGCGTACATATGAGAAAGATCGCCAAACCGATTGGAATCGTGGAGCCCTAAGAAAGAAAACCTCGATTACCGAATGAACCCTAAACCCTAATAGAGAAAGCCGTGGGTGGTTCGCCGCCCTAACGGGCGCGGGGTGGGAATGTGAAAAGGCGAGCTGGCCCCACAGCCGAAACATGATTCCGCTCAACATGATGTCACCACAACACGACTACCCCACCCCCACTCCATTTTATGGGTGGGGGTGGTCTTACACGAATGATGATCAGCAAGCGCTGACAGAGGACACCCTAAACCCTAAACCCTAAACCCTAAACTGCAAGCCACGGGCGGTGCATCGTCAGAAGCCCGTGGCGCCTGGCCGAGCGATCAGCGAGTCCGCCCATGCGCGAACGCCGCACCGACGAAGCGGCGATAGCCGCTGAGGAGGATTCGCATCCCGCGGGTATGCATCCCCGTGGGTGTGCATCTGAGAAGAGAAAGAACCCTTAACCCAAAGTGCAGCCGTAGGGTTCGCTGCGATTGGTGCCATCCCCTGGGGCTCCAAACCTATGAAAACACAGCATGCGGCGCCCATTCGGCCGTCCGTGGGGCCGCAAACCATACGAAAATACAGCATGTGGCGTCCTTTCGGCTGGCGCACGTCCCAGGCGCTCCCAAGCGCTCCCAGGCGCTCCCAGGCGCTCCCAGGTGCTCCCAAGCGCTCCCAGGCGCTCCCTAGCGCTCCCAAGCGCTCCCAGGCGCTCCCAAGCGCTCCCAAGCGTTCCCAGGCGCTCCCCAGCGCTCCCAAGCGTTCCCAGGCGCTCCCAAGCGCTCCCCGGCGCTTTCGGCACGCTCCCAAGCGTTCCCAAGCGCTCCCAGGCGCATGGCGCTCCCAGGCGCTCTCAAGCGCTCCCGGCACGCTCCCAGGCGCTCCCAGGCGCTCCCTGGCGCTCCCAAGCGCTCCCAGGTACTCCCAAGCGCTCCCTGCACGCTCCCAAGCGCTCCCAGCCTGCTCAGGCGCTCCCTGCGCGCTCCCTGGCGCCTCCGAGCGCTCCGGGGCGCTCCGAAGCACTCCCAGGCGCTCCGGCGCGCTCCCAGGCGCTCCCGGCACGCTCCCAGCACGCTCCCAAGCGCTCCCAGGCGTTCCCATGCGCTCCCAAGCTCCCGCAGGTGGTCCCAAGCGCTTCCCGGCGTTCCCAAGCGCGTTTCAGCAGTCCAAGCGGTCCCATGGCGCTCCCAAGCGTTTTCATGCATTCGCAAGCACTCGGCAGCGCTCCCTGGCGGCGCATCCCGGCGCTCCCCCGCAATGCAGGTGCTGCCGCAGCCATGCGCGCGCATCGTAGCGAGGGGGTGCCAGACCCACCCCCTCGCGCTCCCTCTCCAGCCATGCGACATTCGCGCCGAAGGCGGCTGCGTCGACAATGCAATCGCTTCAGCGGGGGCGACGCCAACGGTCCTGCCCAATGGACAACCCACGGCCCGCACTCGCGGTGCACTCTGCGTGTCCTGTCACGCTCCCAGACGCTCCCACGTGCTTCCATCCTGGGGAAACCTCGAGGCGCTCTCTCAGCGCTCCCAGAGAGCTCTCCCAAGGCATTCCAAGAGGTCTGCCATGGAGGTGCTGCAGCAGCCATGCACGCGCATCGTAGCGAGGGGGTGCCAGACCCACCCCCTCGCGCTCCCCCTTCCAGCCATGCGAAATTCGCGCCGAAGGCTGCTGCGTCGACAATGCAATCGCTTCAGCGGGGGCGACGCCAACGGTCAAGCCCAACGGGCAATTCACGGCTCGCGCTCGCGTGCACTCTGCGTGTCCTGTCGCGCTCCCAGACGCTCCCACGTGCTTCCATCCTGGGGAAAGGTCGAGGCGCTCCCCCAGCGCCCCCACAGAGCTCCCCCAAGGCATTCCAGGGGGTCTGCCATGGACGTGCTGCCGCAGCCATGCGCGCGCATCGTAGCGAGGGGGTGCCAGACCCACCCCCTCGCGCTCCTCCTCCCGCCTTCCGAAGCTCGCGTCGACAGCGTCTGCGTCGATGATTGCAATCGCTTCAGCGGGGGCGACCTCAAAGCAAAACCCAAAGCCGCGGGCGAATACAACTGCCGTGCGCGTCGCCGTCAGCGAGGAGCCCGACGGCGCGGCTACTCGCTCGAGGCCCACGGGGGCCCATGGGATTGCCGCGCCAGCGCCCTCGCAGTGCTGCTTTCCAACGCCGAAGGCAAATGCGGACCCCTGTGGATCTGCTGCGCCAGCGGCAGCCCAACGGCGAAGCCCCCTGCCGAAGGCGCAACAGCTGCCTCATCGACGAGGCGAGCTGACGCGCCAGCGCCATGCACCCTGCGCGCGTGCCCGCATGGGCGCGCATTGCCACGGCCGCGACCGTGCGCGCGCTTCCCAGCATTCGCACCCCAGTGTCACAACCCAGTGCCGAAGGCAAAGGCGGCAACGCACGGACATGCTGCGCCAGGGGCAGCCCTGCGCGCGTGCTCACGTGGATGCGCAATGCCACGGCCGCGTCGGCGATCGCCTGCGCGCGCCACTTCGACAGCCCCCCGTGATATGGGGGGTTGGGGGGAGAAACCCTAAACCCTAAAGGGCTTTACTGTGGGTGGTCTGGGGCGGGAGTGCAAGTTCATAGCGCGCGCGGCTTGGGCAGCGATCCCCCCAACAACCTTGATGTGGGGGGGATCGCAGCCAGCGCGCGCATGCGCCCATGCAGGCCCTAAACCCTAAACCCTAAACCCTAAACCCTAAACCCTGAACCCTAAACCCTAAACCCTAAACCCTAAACCCCTAAACCCCTAAACCCCTAAACCTCTAAACCCCTAAACCCCTAAACCCCTAAACCCCTAAACCCCTAAACCCCTAAACCCCTAAACCCTAAACCCTAAACTGCAGGCGCGGACCTGGGGGCGCGCACCGCCACGCCTGTAAGGATCTGCTAGTGAGAGCGAGCTGCACGTCGAGCTCACTGCTACCATAGGCCTGCCGGCCCTAGGCGGTGCTCTGCTCAGACAAAGATAACCCCTAACCCTCGGCCGGATGCTCTGAAATCCCGGGCCGCTCGAGCGCCGGCTCGGGTGCCGGAATCGGCCCGGAAGGGTTCCTGGGCGCCGGGAGCAGAAAATCAATATTTTTGAAAGAAAAATTTGTCTTGGAGTGGCCTTTTTTCAGCACCGCCTCGGAATTGAATTTTCCGGCGCCGGCCGGCGCCGGAACCGGCCCACGCGCTGGCCCGGGCGCCGGCCCGGGCGTCCGGCTCGAGCGCCGGCCGGGTGCCGGAATCGGCTCGGAAGGGTTCCCGGGCGCCGGGAGCAGAAAATCAATATTTTCGAAAGAAAAATGTGTCTTGGAGTGGCCTAGCTTTTTTCGGCACTGCCTTGGAATTGAATTTTCCGGCGCCGGCCGGCGCCGGAACCGGCTCGGGCGCCGGCTCGAGCGCCGGCCCAAGCGTCCGGCTCGAGCGCTGGCCCAAGTGCCGGAATCGCCCCGGGTTCCCGGGCGCCGAGAACAGAACAGAAAATCAATATTTTTGAAACAAAAATGTGTCTTGGAGTGGCGTTTTTTCGGCACCGCCTCGGAAATCAATTTTCCGGTGCCGGCCGGCGCCGGAACCCGCCCGGGCGCCGGCCCGGGCGCCGACCCGGGCGTCTTTTCGAGCGCCGGCTCGGGTGCCGGAATCGGCCCGGAAGGGTTCCAGGGCGCCGGGAGCAGAAAATTAATATTCTTGAAAGAAAAATGTGTCTTGGAGAAGCTTTTTTTCGGCACCGCCTCGGAATTCAATTTTCCGGCGCCGTCCGGCGCCGAAACCGACCCGGGCGCCGGCCCGGGCGCCGACTTGGGGTCGGCTTCAGCGCCGGCTCGAATGCCAGAATCCGCCCGCCGGGAGCATAAAATCAATATTTTGGAAAGAAAAATGTGTCTTGGAGTGGCCTTTTTTCGGCACCACCTCGGAATTAAATTTTCCGGCGCCGGCCGGCACCGAAACTGGCCCGGGCGCCGGCCCGGGCTCCGACTTGGGCGTCCGGCTCGAGCGCCGGATCGGCTGCCGGCATCCGCCCGGAAGGGTTCCTGGGCGCCGGGAGCAGAAAATCAATATTTTTGAAAGAAAAATTTGTCTTGGAGTGGCCCTTTTTCGGCACCGCCTCGGAATTCAATTTTCTGGCGCCGGCCGGCGCCGGAACCGGCCCGGGCGCTGGCCCGGGCGCCGGCCCGGGCGTCTGGCTCGAGCGCCGGTCGGGTGCCGGAATCGGCTCGGAAGGGTTCCCGGGCGCCGGGAGCAGGAAATCAATATTTTCGAAAGGAAAATGTGTCTTCGAGTGGCCTTTCTTCCGCGCCGCCTCGGAATTCAATTTTACGGCGCTGGCCGGAGCCGGAATCGCTCCGAGCGCCGACCCGGACCGCCGGCCCGGGCGTCCGGCTCGAACACCGCCCTGGGGTGCCGGAATAAGCATGGAAGGGTTCCTGGGAGCCTTAAATATTTAAACCTTAAATCTTACCTAAACCCTAGTTCTTTACAATGTCGCCGTGGGAGATGA